>CM034706.1:10546683-10557557 GCA_020142125.1 Phrynosoma platyrhinos
GACTGGATGGCCCTTGTGGTCTCTTCCAACTCTATGATTCTATATGGAAGGATAACTATATAATTCACAACCTCTTATTTTCAAGCCTTCATCTCTTCACTGAGGGCTTTCTCTAAGAACAATGAAGCATCACCATACAACTTTATTAACTGCCATCTCTTCATTGTATCTCTGTCTTTTCCTGAGTACCTTTGAGAGATACTCCAGTGCTTATACCTAGAGGCAAAACTGCACTAGGGTTGGGAGCCAATTTTTGCCCCTGCAATCTTTCCCCACCAGTATTTTGACTGATTTTCTGCCCCCCCTTTTTTTTTTGCAGGTTTGGGGTGTGTGTAGGGGGATACAACATAAAACGGTCACATCTGCAGGCAGCCTGGCAATTGGGGAAGTTTCTGGGGGGATTGCCTCAAAAGTCATGCAGAATTTTAAATAATTAAGAGGTAAGAGCTTTGGATACTGCCAATGGGCTTTGGGGCTTATAAACATGTGGTTTCAGCATTTCATGCAGCTGCCCCCTTCCCACCCCGGACTTGCACTAAAGTTTCTAGCATTACAGATGCTGCACATCCGTACATTTGATAAATCCACTACGTTTCTGGTCAAGCTTTACCAGATTGACAGGCTGTTCTGGTTGTCCTGCGGCAGTCAACAGCCAGGCCCACAAATGGAAAAGTTTCTGCAACACTGCAAAAACTCCACTCTTTCATTTGTATTCCAGAAAGGTGTGTTTTCTGAGGACTGAAAAGTAGCTTTCAAACACAGGTAAAGCTGTGTGTTCCCCAAGATGACAGTCTCCTTTCCCCCAGCCTACAAACCAATTATTTTGAAGCAATGAAAAGCAGTCAGTCCTCTACATTTTCAAATTCAGGAGTTTCACAGAATGAAGCTGTTACTGAGGTGAACAGCTCAGCTCTTTCAGTTGTAATGATCTGAGTGCCAAGGACAGTATACAGATGATTAATGCTGAACAGTGTACCCTCAGCCAACTCTTCCAAGCAAGACTGGGTTAAGGGTTAAGCTACATTTCTCACTTTTAATTGTGCAGGCTATTTAGGTGTACTGTTTGAGACCAGCAATCTTCTGCAATTATCCGACTCCGGAGGTCACCAATTAGAACCCTGCAAGGATTTGAATTAAAAATAAGGCTTTGCGATTAGGTGAAGTAATGATCCAAAAAAGAGATTAGTTCTGTTCAGACTGCTTTCATTATAAAAACCATTTCCTTTGTGTGAAGAGTCTGTGTCTCGTTTATCCTCCTGGCGTTATCACACCACGGGACACAATGATGATTGTACAGATGTAGCCTAGAGGCTGAACAGGAGCGTATTTAGTTAGATACTGCCGGATGTGAGAGGCAATCCTTTGGCTTTTACTACTTCTCTCTAACAGGGAAATAGCCTGCTTCATAGCAAAGAGAACTTGGTAATTTACCAGTGATGTATGCATCTACCTATTTCTTTTCTTAATAAATGAGAGGGATTCATCTGGTTCAGAATTAAATCCCATGTCCAGAGGTCTTGAGCTAAACAGATCCCAGAAAACCATGAAGAAACTGTTAGTTCCACTTGACCAACCTTCACTCTCTTAAAATTGTCCAGGATACTTTCTGAACTGTATCCAACAATTATACTGACAGAAGTCTACCTGCAGAACAAAGGAGGACATTTTCAGTGACTACACATTCTCTGTGCCCCTAAAAACCTATTCCAAAGAGTGGGGTACCCTCCAGTACCCATTGGGGAGGAGAAGAGCCTCAAACAAAGTGTTCAGCACTAGAAGCAACCTAAGGAACTGTGAAAGCCAGAAGGGGAAAGGAAAATGGGAGAAACCCAGACCCTATGTTCATGCTATCAGTTCCTGAGAAAACCAGCAGCAGCTTGCACGAATTCTGCTCTCTTATTCTTTTATCTTCTGTAATTCAGTCATTTTTTCCTAAGCAAAATCCACTTTGTGTGTATTGAAAGGAAGGAAATGTAGGAGTTCAGTTAGTCAATCAGTAAGTAAATAAACAGGGTCTTTTTGGGTCAAGGCAAACATAATTTGATCAGACATTTAAGAATCTTTTGCTTGCCAAGAGAAAAACATGCTAAAATGTAATGAGCAATTAACATCCCTAGAAACATTGTTTTTAAACCACGATATCAAGGTTCAGTGCAACAAAATGTAAGAAATGTATGTTAATACGGAGGTGAAGCCTTAGACAAAGAAACATTCCCTATTATTTTTGCTATTTCTGTGATCATTGTGGCTGTGAAACTGTCACTTCTTACAGGTTCCCATTTCTGAAGATGACCAGACATGCAGTAACAGAAATAGAAAGGTACAATATGTCTTCAAGCAACTCGTGCTGCAGGTAGGAGATACCTGTAACTATAAGCAAACATGCTTTGGATCTCTAGTTCCTGACCCAGAAAAGAACACTACTGAAATAGTCAGATCCAGAAGCTAGAGGACTCTTGTTTTTGCCAACAATTCCATTATGAGACATGAGGCATCAAGAAAGTCCCCCCTCCCCCCCCATCTTTCATTTATAAAACAGTAAATGTAATCACTTCACAAGCTTGCGGGGAGATCAAGCATGATAAAGACAGCAAAATAACCTCATACCAGACTGGCAGTTTCCTCCAGTATCTGAACAGTCATAAGGGTCTTCCTCATACCTCACCTCCTTTTCTTCTTCCCACTTCTTTACCAATTACTCTGGCTCTATCATCTTCTCCTGTGCTTCCTTTGCCTCTTCTGTTTCCCTCCCTTCCTTCCATAATCCAACTCTTCTGCCTTTCCCATTCCTCCACTCCTGTGAGTTTTCACCCAAAGACATGTTTATCTACAAGGCTTAAAATCCACGTCCCACCCTTTTCTCTGTATTGCCCATCCTACATTTACTTGCAAACTACAAATTAAGTTCTGTTCTCAAACTCATGGGGAAAGTAAAATCAATCCTGAGTAACAGAAAAGGATTACAGAAAGGAAAGTAGAGTTGCCATGTGTCTGTGCTGGCTGACTTGGTAGCACAATCATGTGGATTTACTCCACAGTAAAGAGCCACTGTATTCAGTAAAGCCTATTCACAGGGATAGGATTGGATTATCACCTGAGCATTTTTCCCCTTTGGGCCTCGGGACTGCAAAGCAAAGTCAAACAGTACAATTAAACAAATGGTTCCTCCTCTTTTCTGAAAAGCTGGAAAGAAAAAAAAACTTGGAGACTTCCAACCATACACCACAAATGACATTCCCTGATGACTTCTTCTCTCTATAATAAGAGCAGAAGAATGCCAGTATTCGTTCTATCCTAAGCACCAGAATTAACCAGAAAATGACTCTTCAGTGAGCAGGCTATTGAATTTTGCACCCAGCTGTATGAAAATGCTGCTTCACAATCAGATCCTCCAGATTAGAAAAATATGAATTCACTAGCCTAGCCTCACCATGATTACTCAGAAGTCTTTTTCATTACATCTCCCTTCTAAACAGTGATGCAACACTGAATTAATCTATACTAATGAGATGCAGTCTCAAAATCACATCAGATTCAACTACTGTCAGCACATGAGTAGATCTCATCTTAAAATTTCTCCAGGTTGTCACCTGCACCTGTATTTTAATTTTACTACAGACTTCTAATCCCCACTGGAAAGCTTTGAATTAAATGTGAATGTTTGCCCCAGAAAGAGAATTGCCTGACAACCACATTTATTGATGACAGTTGTATCTGCCCTTCCTCCCATGGTCCTCCTCTGCTACCAGCCTAGACCCACAACTACCCTGTGAGATAAGATCAGGCTGAGAAGTCTCAACTCATGCTAAAACTTAAAGCACTTCAGTGCATTCTGTGGAATCACATTCATGATAGTTCAAAATGACCTTGCTTGGTACACTTGCTACAGCAGAGACTATCTAGTATTCCATTTGATTATGCAGTAAAAGATCTGCTATCATTACTTTCCTGGGCTTCACTAATTTTCATGGGAGAAATGACCTCACATATCACAGAACTTCCCAGTTCCTTAGTGTATGAAAGTTTCATCTAACACACAATGGGCAAGTGGTATACATATATCTCTGGACAAACAAATGCCAAAAGGTTAGGATCTAAACAAGCAAAATTTTTAGAAAAAAATAGCCATTAAGTACAAAACTGTGTTTGATAAAGCTTAATTAGTGCTGGATTAACATTTTTTTTCTTCTGGAATAATTCCATACCTTCCCTATTTCCATTCCCTTCTCCTTTTGTGTCATGTCCTTTTAGATTGTAAACCTTAGGGCAGGGAACTGTCAAACTAACAATTTGTAAACTGCTCTGAGAGCCTATGTAGCTGAAGAGCAGGGTATAAATACTCTAAATAAATAATCAATTTTAATGCAGTTATTTTTTTGAAAATATAATTGCTTCATTACCTTCTCTCTTGGTATTGCAATTCTCTGAATACAGCACTGTCCTATAGCAAGCGCATTATAGCTCAAAACCACAATGTGACAGAAACAATTGATTCTGCATCTTCCTATCTATCTATCTATTTTAAAAAAAACCTTCAAGTGTCCTGGAGAAAAGGCTGATATTCAAATGTTTCTACTTTAGCCGTGCTTAACTGATGCTGCAATCCTATACACTTGCTTCCAAGCCCCCGCCCAAAAAAAAACCACGCACAGAGAAGATTAGGCTGACATTCATTTCACAAAATATTGTACCTTAACTTACAATACCAATGCACATGCTGCCTTACTCCTCTTCAGGCAGAATGATAAACTTGAACAAGAGTAGGAAATTATGGTCTGAAAATTTCAGACAAAAAAAAAAATTGGCCTAAAAATGCCTTAAATGTTCTCTCTCTCGCCCCCCCCCCCAGATAAAATCAACTTAAATGAATAGAAACCCATGCAAATTGACCCAAAATGGAAGTAGGAACTGAAAATGTCTTCCAGTCACTTCACAGTAGTGTTTCATCCTCATTTTTAGCCAAACATGTCAAAGGTCTGCGGTTTGGGGGTGAGGGGAACTGTAAACATGACTCCCCCTCTACAGTTGCCCAATTTTAAAAAATAAAAGCTGATCCTTTAGCACATCACAAATATACACCTCATGGACTTTCTTTTTGATTCCATGTACAAGCATGAACTTGTGCAATGTCTATCCACAAACAAAATAGAAGGGGCCATCAGTCCTACCCTACCCTCCACTTAATGCAGGATCTCCAACTACAACATCCCCAGCAGGTAGCATTGAATCCTCCTTTTGAAGATGTCCAGAGAAGGTGATCCCATCACCTCTCTCATCCACTGTCAAGTTCCTTCTAAGGTTCAATCAAAATCTACCCTCCTGCAACTTAACACAATTAAACCTAGTCCTATCCTCTGAGGCAGCAGAGAACAAACCAGCATCTTCCTCATTGTGGCAACCCTTGAGGTATTTACAGAGTGTGGACATGTCACCTCTCAGTCTTCTCTTCACCAAGCTGAACAACTCCTTCAACATTTCCTCATATGTTTTCTTCTCTTATCATCCTGGTTGCTCTTTGCTAAACTACTCTCAAAATGAGGTGCCCAGAATTGAACACAGCACATCAGATGTGGCCTGACCAGCACAGAATACAGTTGAGACTATTACTTCCCTCATCGTGGAAGTTATGTTTCTATTAATGCAAGTGAAAATAGCA
Source organism: Phrynosoma platyrhinos (assembly GCA_020142125.1). Taxonomy (NCBI): domain Eukaryota; kingdom Metazoa; phylum Chordata; class Lepidosauria; order Squamata; family Phrynosomatidae; genus Phrynosoma; species Phrynosoma platyrhinos. The sequence continues at coordinate 10,552,340 of CM034706.1, forward strand.
TTCACCGTTTTTGCTGCAGCATCACACTGCTGGCTCATGTTCAACTTATGCTCAACAATATCCTCAAGGCCCTTTTCATAAGTAGCACTGCTGAGTCATGTATCCTCAAATCTGTACCTGTGCAGCTGGTTTTTGTGGCCTAAATGTGGGATTTTGCATTTCTCTATTGAATTTCATTTTATTATTTCAGTCAAATTTTCTGGTTTATCAAAGTCCTTTTAAATTCTGTTCTTATCTTCCTACATGTTAGCTATCCCTCCTAGTTTTATATCATCTGCAAATTCCCTCTACCTCATCATCTAAACCACTGATTAAAATATTGGAGATGTTGGCCCTAAGACAACCTTGCTGCACTTTGCTTGAGACCACCTTCCAATCTGAAGCACAGTCACTGATGACTACTTTTTTCAACACAATTTTCAAACCAATTTTGGATTCATCTGACTGAAATCCAGATAAATGTCACCCACAGCATTCCCACCATCTACTAAGCTAGTGAAGCAATCCAACTAATAATACAAAGTTAGTGTGGCAGGATTTGTTTTTGACAAACCCATTCTAAGTCCTAATAATCATTGCATTGTCATCAAGATACTTGCAGATGAAATCCTATACAGTCTGCCTTCCGTTTTCACAGGGGATCCATTCCGAAACCCACCCTCGCGAAAACAGAGACTCGTCGATATTCAAGTTCCACAGGCTTGAATGGGGCGCACCCATCAGTGCGGGTGGGGCACACCCCATTGAAGTTAAAGGCGGTCACCCCGGCGTGAATATTTAAGTCTGCAGATCTCAAGTGCACGAGGGGCAACTGTATATTTTTCCTGCTACTGAGGTCAGGCTGACTACATACCTGCCTTCAACTGCTACATCATTTGGAAAGGTTATTTATGGATACTTACCCAACCTGTTTTGCCTTCAAGCAATATAGAAGAGTCTATTTCCTTGACATTCTTATGTAGCTTATTTATGTTTGCATTCAGCTAGTTGTAGATGCATAGCTTTTTGAAGGGTCACAGGAAATAGGTGAACAACAAAATGGGATGGAGATACATGTCTCTTATTCTTAGGTTTATTCCCACCTTCTTTTTTCTGCTACTGTAGACAGGAGACATTGTGCAAGAAGGATATCCTAATAGCCTGAAATTCTATAAACAGAAAGTGGTGTCTCCTGGGACCTCACTAACGCCAGGCTGCCTACAACAACTCAACTAGAACTTCACTGTACAATATAAAATTACAAGTTCAAAGTTACTCAATGCTTCCAAGTGCAAGAGGTTAATTTCATCTGCACATTAGGAGCTTTCTTGCAATTCAATCTAATTAGGTTTGACCTCTTGCTCATGGACATTCTTAGCTTGCTGATCAAGTAAGGCCAACACATTGATGGTCATTCCATTTAATGTCTGTCATGCCCACTGAGGTTGGGGATGTTAGACAGGTGACCTCTTTATTAAAAACACAGAACTACAGCAGAAGGGTGTACAAGCTGTGCAAGTTAATGAGGGCAACTGGAAAATAACCACCACAGCACAGACTAAGCTTAAAAAGCCAGGCTTATCTCTTTAAGGTCTAAATATCATCTTGCACTTTTAGCACAGGAGTGCAATCCCTTCAATGAAAGAGAATGTGCACACAGATCTAAAGGAGTAATTTTCCAAGAAATCTGATAGCACCTTCTGCATAGGGCCAGAACCCTGGTTTGCACAATGGATTAGTTATGGAAGAGATTACATTGACAAGAAATGCCTTAGCTCATTGAGAAACTGAAGAACTTAACTGTTTCAGCCCATAAATGAAGGCAGTAATCTGATAGCTGTGTAGAAGAATTGGCCCCTTGTCTCTAGAAAATTCATTCAAAATGCCTTCCAGGAGCAAATAAGAGCCATTCAAATCTATAAAGAGATGTGTGCATGCATGCCTATTCACATATATATATGCCGTGGTAGAAGACAAATAAATAATAAATAATAATAAAATTTTTATTTGTACCCCGCCCAATGGGTACCCAATCAGGGCGGCTTACATAATTTAAAACACAATATACATAAAATATAATACAGAAACCCCCCCACCCCCCTTAAAAAAATATTAAATCAAACAATATATAAAATCAACATAATTAAATATTTTAAAATGGCTGACAAAAGAAGATGCAGCCTCTCCAGAGGCAGTAGTATCATATTGTTATCCTGATTTACAAATTTAAAAATATTGCTAAAACATACAGAGGTAGCCACCGTGGACATGAAATTAAGCTAACATTAACAATTTAAAGCATGTCATTAAAAATACAATGAGCCCTTGATATTCGCTAGGATTCCAGGACACTCCAACACCAAAATCAGTGTACTCTGTTGTGTGCCTTCAAATCATTTCTGACTTTTGAGATACGGGGTTTTCCTGGCACGATTTGTTGAGAAGAGGTTTGCCACTGTCTTCCTCTGAGGGTTTGTGACCTGCCCAAGGTTACCCAATGGGTTTTTCATGGTTGAACTGGGAATCTGAGCTGCCTTGAATCCCATTGTGGGAGAAAGGCAGGATATAAATCCTGGAAGTAAAAAAATAAAAAGCCTGGTCTCCAGAGTTGTAGTCCAACACTCAAATCATTATGCCATGCTGGTTCTCTTGTAAGTCTATAACAAAATAATGAAAAGATGTTTTTTTAAAAAAAAAATTAAACAATGTGTTTGTGTGGAGGTAGAATTACTGATTTAGAAGATAACCTGCCATTCATGAAAGCTTCAACAAAAGGCAACTGACCCCTGTTTATTTGTTTGGGGGGGAGGGTGCCAGAGGAAAGATGCCCTGAGAAAGGCAGGACCTCAAACTATCTTGAGCTCCACATTCAGGCCTACAGCTGCACTGTGCCCACCCCAACAATGAACCATTACGTAGTGCTACATGAAGAAAGAGAACAGCTCAAGGTGAGTTCTACATTCATACACTCCTACATTCCCTCTCTTTCTTCCACATGACAGGGAGAATGGGAAAAAAATATGCAATTTAGTATCACTTAAAGCAGATTCATGTTCTCAGAAACATATTTAAAATGTACAAGTTGTATAACAAGCCAATATTTGTTGATGACATATTTAGCAATTAACTAGTTATAAGCTATGTTTCTTGGATTGTACACAAACACAAAAACGTGCAAGTATTTTTGATTGATTCCTCCAACTGATAGGCCAGGGTCTGGCATTCTTCCACGCATATCCATTCTACAACATGATAGGAAGACCTCTACATAACAGCTTCTGATTCTTGTTTTTCACCTTCAAATTCCTCCATCCTCTACAGCATGTTAAAGAACCTGACTCATGTCTGGAAATACATAGAAGCCTGAGGCAGGGAATTATCTAATTAACAATTTGTAAGCCTTTCTGAGAACATTTGTAGCTGAAGACAGAGGTATAAATACTCTAAACTAATAAATGCAATGGCAAAGTGGCAAAAAGATCCATCAAGCCAGATATCTTCCTTTTGAAGACATCACTAAGATGAAATAAACTATCAGAACAAATAGTCACTAACAGTATTAGCTCAGAGGTGAGACTATGGGCTCATTCCCACTATGATTTACATCAATTTGCTGATCTCTTTAAATGTGCCTCGTCCCCATTTAAAACTGCTTCAAATGCAAGTGCAATCATTTGGACTCGCTTTGAAGCGAGACAAATGCCAAAAATATCGCTCTTTTCAGACACTAGTTTTTTGCCAATCCTTTTGAAAAGAAGCAATAAGCAAGCATGTTCTGCAAGTGGGAATGACAGACCTGAATCACATCAAACTGAAGGGGAGGGATTACTGTGGCAGAGGGTTGGCACATCCCTCACTAGTTTTTGGGGGAATCCACCATTTCTCTCCCTCTCAGCACTGCCTTTGTAGTTTGTGGTGTGACCTATGGGCACATGATGGCAGCAAGCCAGGTGAGCAGACCAACTGCAACTCAATGAAACAAGTAATTGCAAAAACAATGGCGCATATACACTGTCAATTTTTAAAAAATTGCATGCATCCCAAGGGAGTGTCTTCCATGACAGCCATGGCTGCATGGATCCCAGGCGAGAGTCCTCCATGACACCAATGGATGCATGCTTCCCAGGGGAGAATTCTGGCCACAGCACCCACAGCTCCCTCCCATGTTTTCTTGAATATGTTGCCGGTTGCGTCACCAATGATGCATAGATTTTTGACAGGCATTTTGAAGGGGCACAAACCAGTGGGAATGAGAATGACAATCGTACCAAAAAAGAAGCATGTAAAGAAAAGACCCGCTTCCATAGTGGGAAAGACGCATCGACTGGAATCGATTCACTGACCTGGGTTAAATGTAAGTGGGAAGGAGCCCTATATGTGGTTTCATGAAGCAAAATGGTATTCAATGAGCCTTTAGCCTCTCTCCTCCTTTTTTTTCCTGGAAAAAAGTGTTCTGTGCCTGCTTGATGCTGCAAGAGAGGGCAAGTTTAAAATAGTAACCTTTGCATCCATTTAACAGCATGAGCCATGCATGTCAGCAGAAGAGCCATCATCACATTGCCAAAATGGTTACAACTTCCTCCTCTCACTTCCTATCATTCAGGGAAACATAGACTCTGGCTGGAAAATAATAAAAACAAAACAAGATTGGAACCGATCTGTTCTTAACAGCTCACAGTAACTTAGATTCCATTCTTCAAGTTAAAGTGGCACATTTACTTTAACAGAAGTGACAAACCACATCCACAATGGTAGCCAAACTTTCACATAAGCTTGCAGCTTGACTCCGGTGACATATACCTATTCAGCATACCTTTGCCCCTAATCTGAAACATACAACAGGAGAGACAGGTTGAGTGAAGACCTCCTTGTCTCTCTAGTCTGGCTGCATCATATGTTCTTGTCATATACCCCCATGTCACTAGTTGGCTATTAATGGGTATTTTTAGACTTTGGATCTTGATGGGAGAGGAATTCACCCTTTTTGCCTCTCTATGATTCTGAGCCATTTGTTGCACTAACAACAAAACTGATTAGAAGCATTTCTGTAGAACTGAAATCCTTTAAAGTTCAACCACACAATGATCAATCAAGAAGACATGCTCATCAAAAGCGATCATACACTGGCACAAGACAAAAAGGTGTGGAGTAAAAGTCTCAGTGAGTATGTAGAGAGATCTTGCAGCACCTTTGAGACTAGGGGGTTGCAGACTGCCAGAAATAGTGCAAATTGAGTCCA
>CM034706.1:10656264-10675242 GCA_020142125.1 Phrynosoma platyrhinos
TGGCATGACTTGTTTTTGAGAAATCCATGTTGACTTTTAGTTATTATGTTCACATACTCTCTGTTTAATGAACTGTTCTACAATCTTTCCTGGTATTGATGCCAGACTAATTGGATGATAGTTGTTGGGATCCTCTTTTTACCTCTTTTTGAAAATGGGGACAATGTTTGTCCTCCTCCAGTCTTCTGGGACATCTCCTGTTCTCCAAGAGTTCTCAAAGATTATTGCCAGTGGCTCTGAGATTACATTTTCTAGTTCTTTTAATATCCTTGGATGTAGTTCATCTGGTCCTAGAGACTTAAAAATTCATTTAGATTAACCAGGTATTCCTGTACTACCTCTTTACATATTCTGTGCTGCATTTCTCCTATTGTGTCCTCTGCTCCATTTCCCTCAAGTTGAGCATCCTTTTCCTTTTGTGACAATTGAAGCAAAGAAAGTGATTAGTAGTTCTGCCTTTTCTCTGTCCCCTGTTAGAATTTCTCCATCTTCTCTGTGCAGTTGGCCTACTATTTCCTTCTTCTTTCCTTTGCCAAGAACATACCCAAAAAAGCCTGTTGTTCTTAATCCCTCTAGCAAGCCTGAACTGATTCTGTGCTTTAGCTTTCCTGTGCTAGCTATTTGTTTGAATTCCTCTTTAGTGATTTTGCCCCTTTTCCATTTCTTAGCCATCTCCCATTTAAAACTTATTTCAGTTGAAAGTTCTTTTTTCATCTTCTTGAGACACCTCCTATTTTTCCTTCTCATTGGAACAGTTTGAGATTGTGCCTTCAGTATCTCCCTTTTGAGAAACTCCCATTCATTCTGAACTTCCTTCTCCTTTAATATTCCTGACCACGGGATCACTCCCAGTGTTTCTCTAAGTTTATTGAAATCAGCTCTCCTAAAGTCTAGAATGAGTATCTGACTAGCTTCTCCTTTCCACTGTATAAGAAACTCCAGAAGAACATGATCACTCCCACCTAAGGATCCCACCTCTTTCACCCCATTTAGCAGGTCATCCCTGTTGGTTAGGATCAGATCTAACATAGGTGATCCCTTTGTTGCTTCTTTCATCTGTTGGACAATTAAATTGTCTTTGAGGCAAGAGAGGAATTTAATAGACCTTGAAGTACTGGCTTCTAACAAATATCAGGATAGTTGAAGTCACCTATCACTTCTACATCTCCCCTTTCTGAGTGTGTGGTCAACTGTTCTACAAAGACATCATCCAATTCCTCAGTCTGACTTTAGGGTCTGTAGTAGACTCCCTCTATAACATCCCTGTTGTTTCCTTCCCCTTTAATTTTTATCCAGATGATCTCCACCAGATTTCCAGGATTTAAGTCCTGGATCTCTTCAGAGGTGTAAACATCCCTGACCTATAATGCTATTCTTCCTCCTTTCCTGTTTGGCCTTTTTCTCTTAAAAAAGTTATACCCCTCTATTCCTTTATTCCAATAATGAGAATCATCCCACCAGGTTTCAGTGATGCCTATTATATCGTATTTGCTTTGTTGTGCTAGGAGTTCAAGTTCATCTTGTTTATTTCCCATGCTCTGTGCATTAGTGTAGAGACATCTAAGAGCATGTGTCTTGCTGCCTGTGTGTGGTTTTTTGCCTCCCATTGTTGGGTCGCTTCACTATTTGCCTTGTTCCCTCAATAACACTTTGACTATTATCTCCAGCCCATAATGTACTCCTGCCTTCCAAGATACTGTCTCTCTCCCCCACATCACTCAGTTTAAAGCCCTCCAAATCAAGTTTTTGAGACTATTGGCAAAAATGTGTCTGCCAAATTGCATGAGATGCAACCCATCTCTTTCCAAAAGTCCACTCTCATGGAACCACAGCCCATGATCCAAGAATCCAAATCGTTCTTGGTGGCACCATCTATGGAGCCAGTTATTCACATCTGCCATTTTCCTCTCCCTTCCTGGACCATGCCCTTCAACTAGGAAAAGAGATGAGATAACAATCTGTGCAATCTGTGCATCCAGCTCTTTCAGCTTCCTATCCAAAGCCTCATAATGCCTTCTGATATTCTGAAGGCAATGCCTTGCAGTATCACTGGTTCCCACATAGACCAAGAGGAAGGGGTAATGGTCAGTAGGCTTGACAAGTCTTGTCAGCCTGACTATCACATCATGGATTTTTGACACAGGGAGACAACACACCTCCCGGGACATCTTGCCAGGCCCACAAACCACTGCTTCTCTACCCCTCAACAAGGAGTCCCCCACCACATGCCTCCTCTGAGGCTTACCAGTGGCTGTTCCCTGTGGTGGTACTCTTAGGATCCCCTGCACTGTCCCTGAGGATTGTCCCTGCTGCTCTTCTTCTTCATCCTTGATGAGGGAGAGAGCTTCAAATCGATTCTGTAGTTGCAAGCTCCCAGAATGCTCCGTGGTTTCCCTACTTCTGTGTGTGGCATTCCTCCAGCTGTCTACCTCCTGTATGCATGAAGTGACCTACTCCCCAACAACTTCCTCTGTGTCATCCCCATCCAAGACCATTCATTTTGCTCTGTCCAGGAACACCTCTTGCTCCCTAATATGCTGAATTGTAGCTACCCAGGCCTCCAGCTGCTGGACTTTGTCTTCTAGGAGGGCTACCAACTTGCACTTGGTGCAGGTGAAGTTCCCCACATCTCTTGGCAAGAAGACAAACATCCCACAAGTGTTGCAGGTGACTGCACAGCTCCCTCAGTGTCCATATTGAGAAATCTTAAGTAAGCACTGAAACAGGATTGTGGGCTTCTCCCTCAAAAAGTCCCCTGGTAAAGACCCACGTAATGGGCCCCTGTTAGCTTGGCCTTTTCACCAGACTCTGTCAGCAAGCTCAATCAACTGGATTTATAACTCTATAGAGAGCTCCTGGATGTTACCTTATTATGAAGGCAAGTTTCTGATTCATCCTCTGAGCAAAAACTCCCAAAAGCCCTATAAATATTTTTAACATTTTAAAAAGAAGAGCCAGTGATACAAAGTTCCCAGGCTGCCTTCTACCTGTACTGTGTCTTACCTTGTCTTGTGCAAAATTCTCACTCCTTTGAAAGGAGTTATATATAGCTAGGTGGCTAGCTCCACGCTCTAATGGCTCACAGATGTGACTCACTGAAGCCCCATCCCCTCAGCAACAAACACACTCTCCCATGTGTTTTTTAAAAAAGTTAAACACTCACCCACTCAAAATGGATGTCCAGAAACTGCTTTCCATTTTCTCCCTGGAAAGGTCTGGCTTGGAAAGCCACTGGGAGGAGTTATAAAGAGCTAAGCAGCTAGCTCCATCCCCTAGTGACTCACAGACGTGACTCACATAAGCCCCACCCCTCAGCAACAAACACACTCTCCTAAGAGTTTTTTTAAAAAATTAAGCACTCACCCACTCAAAATGGCTGCCCCAAAACTGCTTTCCTTCTTCTCCCTAGCAGGTCCTGGCCTGGAAAGCCTCTGGGAGGAGTTATATAGAGGTAGGTGGCTAGCTCCACCCCATAGTGACTCACAGATGTGACACAGAAGCCTCATTCCCTCAGCAACAAACACACTCTCCCAAGTGTTTTTTTTTTTTTATTTAAACACTCATCCACTCAAAATGGCTGCCCAGAAACTGCTTTCTTTCTTCTCCCTGGCAGGGACAACAGAATAAGGGGCACAGTGGTGAAAATTCATCAATATCTATTGGAGGGCAAAAATGCACATTTTCCATCTTGACCCCCCAAAATAATAATCTCTGTGTTCCCAATAATACATGTTGATTTTCCCTGCATGAAAAAAAAATATCAAAATTGGAGCCCTGTTGGTGCAGTGGTTAAATGCCTATACTACAGCCACTCACTCAGAAACCACAAGGTTGTGAGTTCAATACCAGCCAGGGGCTCAAGGTCAACTCAGCCTAGCATCCTTCCAAGGTTGCTAAGATGAGTACCCAGCTTGTTGGGGGCAATTAACTGATACATTGTAAACCATTTAGAGAGTGCTTAAGTGCACTGATAACTGGCATAGAAATGTACTTTCTATTCCTATAAAATGAATGTGATTGCATTAAATAGAAAAACTGCCAGTTGAGGCTTAAATTTAGCATTATTTCACTTCTTACATATTTTGGAATAACAAGTTTTTCTTAGAACCAATGAGGAGTAATTGTGAAATATACACTATAATTAGTTCAGCCTTACTTAAAATTTGTGTGTGTGTGTGAAGGAAGGAGGGAGGGTGTGATATTGGGGTGAGTGGCTTGAGTCTCTTGTCAAATGAAATATTCATGTATTTTCAACTGGAAAAAAATGGGATAATTCAGCCCGTCATTTCTACTGATTTCTCCCTTTAAATATGCAAACATTATCTTCATGTGAGTTTGGTAAATTAGTTAACTGCAAGAGCCTCGACTGAATATTTTGGAAATGTAAAGTGATTAAGACTCCAGCAAGATCTAAGAGAATTTCTCATTTATGGTGGGTTTTGATTGGTAGTCATGAGGAATGTATACAAAGGTCAGAAGAGGGATGAAGTATAGAATTAAATACAAATTATCTAAGGGAAAAGTGACAAATCAGCTATCAGCAGGAGTTTTATTACTATGAAGTTCTCCTCTTATTTTTAAAGGATGTTGAAGATGTTTATTTCCCCCCCCCCCCCCGCATTCTGGGACAATAGTGCCTACATTTTCAGGGTTTTTTTGTTGTTGTTTTTTAGAATACAGTTCAGAATTGCAAACAGCACTAGCTAAAACCTAAAGCAAATGCTACATGCTTCAAAATAGTAGAGCAGTTCCTTCTTAGAACCCGATGTTCTTCAGCTGTGTTGGCTGGAGGGACTGTGAGGTTTTTATTCCAACACACAAAGAGGTACCAGAGAGAAAGAGATCTTTCTCCCCAGAGATCTTTCTCTGTTGCTGCTCCCAGTTTATGGAACAACCTGCCTAAGGAGATCCATCAAGCAACTAGCCTGGAGAATTTTTAAAAAGCTGTCAAAACGGATCTCTTCCAGCAGGCCTTCCCTAAATCGAACAGACCACATCCAACATGTGTCTCTCCCTCTTTTTATTGTCTTTTATTGTTTTTATTGTTTTTATTTTTTATGTTCTATGTTTTAGACCTTTTTTAGGGCATTCATTTTATATTACTGGTGTGAACTTGCCAGTTATATTAAAATAAGCTTACTGTTATATGTAATTTTAAGGGGTGTTGGTTGTTTTATTATGTTATTACTGTTTGTTATGGATTTGTTTTATATGCAATTGTTGTGAGCTGTCTTGATTGCCCAAAGGCAAAAGACAGGGTTTAAAAATAAAGTTTATTATTATTAGTATTATTATTATTAGAGATAGAGAACCATCACAGATACTTTTATTGGCTACAGTTTGACTATATGAATACCCATGGTGCCCTGGCTATTGTCTATGAGAGATCCAGTGTCACCCAACCACCCACTGCTGCTGCTGCCCAGTAGCAATTTGGCTCATTTAGTCTGGCTTTTCAGCAAAAGCTTTATTGATATGGGAGACCCTACCATCAGCTCTGCTGCTATCAGTATAGCCCCTTGCCTCACCGGAACATACAATCCCACCACAGAAGAAAGGTAGTGCCATTGATTTGGGGAGGGGTAAAATAATAGTGTTTTTCCCCCATAATAATTCTGCCCCCCCAATGAAATATTCTAGCACTGTGGTAACAGCAAACATCTGCAGTTCACTTACAAGCACAGTTTTAGACATCCAAAGAAAAGAGGCACGGAAGCTTCCCAAGGGAATGCAAACACAGCAAGAAGAAGAGTTCCAAGTATGAAGGATTTTCAGTTTCTTACTCTCTGCAATGCTGGGAGTTTGAGAACTGAAGGAAATTTTCATTTCTGAATGTGGGGGCAATGCTGTCATCCCCCCCAATAACTACTCCCTACACCCTCCTGAAGAACAAAACATAACTTAAACTAAATACACCTGGAATACTGTGTCCAGTTCTGGGTACCACAGTTCAGAAGGGATGTTGACAAGCTAGAGTGTCCAGAGGAGAAGAAATAAAATGGTGAAAGGTCTGGAAACCATGCCTTTAGGGAGGTGGGTATGTTTAACCTGGAGAAGAGGTTAAGAGGTGATATGATAGCCACAATTAAATATTTGAAAGGATGTCATACTGAAGGTGGAATAAGTTTGTTTTTTGCAACTTTATTTCCCAAAGACTAGGACATGGAACAATGGATTCAAACTACAGAAAAAGAGATTCAACCTCAACATTAGGAAAAATTTCCTCACAGTAAAAGCTGTTCAACAGTGGGATAGGATGTCTCAGAGAGTGGTGACATCTCCTTCTTTGGAGATTTTTAAACAGAGGCTAGATGGCCATCTGTTGAGAGTGCTTTGATTCTGTATTCATGCATGGCAGGGGGTTGGACTGGGTGGCCTTTGAGGTCTCTTCCAACTTTGTGTTTCTATGATTCTAGTGTTAGTGCAATGATGCTTTAGATCCTCTCATTTTATGAACTGCTCCTACAAAAGTGCTGGAGCTTAGATGATTCATCACTCTTCCTGTGCTTCAATACACAATGACCTTGGGATGTTGCCAAGAATGGGACCTTGTGATAAAAGGAAATGTGTGTGGGGTTTGTTGTCTGTTTTTGATTCCTAAATTCACTATTTTTATTCCTTCAAAAATATCCTGCACTGGGAAAGCTGTGACAGTGGTCAAGTTGCAATATAGAGAAAGCAAAGGTTTTGGGAAGGCAGATGGAAAAGTGCAGCCATTGCTCGGACATGCAAATCTGCCTGAATGTGCAGATTCAGCAAATGCTTCTGTGAGATCTCAGTCTGGAACTCTCTCACCACATCTCACTTTCTCAGTACTATTTAGGGAAATAGGTGAGTAAAAGGGGAGACGACTCCATTCAACACGATGAAGGAGGAGGAGTATCTTTCAGAGCATATCAATGATAGGAAACACAATATATCCCAGGATACTCTTGGAGGGATGGAGGATGTCAAAGTGTGACCCACACCCTTCTGAAGCCACACTCTTTCTCCAACACCCTACTTCTTGTGCCATTCAAAACACAGTGCTGGCAGAAAGGAAAACTTTTCTTCAATGCTGAACCAGGGCAGATATTTAGGGAGAAAAGGACAGGTTGGCTAAATAGGGGAATCTCCCCAGGCAATAATCAGCCAATAGGCTAAAGTTTATCTTTTCTTGTTCCAGAGGTTTTTCACATATAGGATGGAATTCTTTGAGAGAGAGAGAGTGGTGTAACTCTTGGTTACTCCAGTGGTTGTACTAGTTAGATACTAGGAGGCATCTCATATCCTTTTATACAAGCTATTTTCCTATTTGCTTGGAACACCTCAGTATGTAAACATAATTCCATCTCTACACTCTACAATCAGAATGGCCACCATTATAACCCCAAACAGTCTCCAGAATGGCTGGCAAGCTATAGGCCCACACTGTCCTGCTGCTGCAGTGGCTGCCATCATCTCTGTTAAAGGGTTTCTGCCTGTCTTCTGATCTTCAGTAGGAAAGAGGGACCTCCCAAATGCTAAGAGCTTCCACACACACCCTAATGTTTGCAATACAAGATTCAGTGAAATAGTGGGAAATCATTTGAGGGGTTTAACTTTTCCCTTTCTCTGCGGACTTCCCCTTTTTGCCCCCTCCTAAGTCACACCTGAAGGAAGGTGCTTTCACGTATGTGATAACTTTGCAAATATGGAATTTACTTGCTTAGTGTGCATGTATTTGTGTGTGTTTCATTTATATCCCACCTTTTCCCCAATAATGGGACTCAAGGCCGCTAACACATTTCAATGCAGATTAAAAACAATAGAAAAGTGTCAACTTTAAATATAAAAGTTATTTTAAAGCAATTAAAAATTCATAAAGTTAAAACATTAACAGTTTCTAAATGCCTGACAGCTTAACAATGATTTTACCAGCCGATAGAAAGAGAGCAAGGAGGGGGCCATTTTGGCCTGTTTAGGAAGGGAGTTCCAAAGTCTCGTTGGACGTATATATGATTCTGTGTGTCCCGTGGAATGACAAGTTGACAACTCTGGAGGGTTAGAGGTGGTAAACCTCCCTAATAACTTCCACTAGGTCACTGAATCTTGGGTGTAAACATTAAAGAGTGGTGGCAGCTTGTAGAATTTGGGGGAAGTAGCCATCTCCTACTCAAGAACAAGAGGTGACAGGGAAAAAACCTTAACACCTCCATCTATGTAAGGATGATTGTAGAGCTTTATGTTTCCCTGGTGTTAAACAGGATCTGGGCCATGGAAATTTTGACAGGAGCCTGGCATCTATCTTTGAATACTGAATTTTCAAGCTCTTTTATTCAAAGATGAACAAAATCCACCAAGCATCTACTACTTTTGACAATCAAGATATTTCTCCTCTCATAAGTTCATTCATTGCAAACCAAAGGAAGTATGCAGTATAGTTAGAGAGTTAGACATGGAGGATTTACACCTCAGTCCTATGGGTTAGGCCCAACTAGAATGGACTTATTGAATCAATGGTTGCATAATTATTCAACCTGCAGGTAAATTTCATTTGCTCAATGCATCTGATCTAACCCAGCTAGGACTGAGACACCCAATTCCAATGCAGGTGTGACTACTGAGACAAAGCCAAGTGCATAGATTAAAAAAAATGCTTTTTAAAAAAATCAGTGAACATTTTAATGAATGACATTTGTGATAAAATAATATTAGTTGAGTAACAAAATGGAAGGAGAAAATCTTGCACACTCCTGCTTTTTCCCAACTGCCTGCCACTGAAGCATTAAAGATGATGGATAGTAGCCATTCCATTCACAAAGCCATTAACAAGATTCATTGAGAATGCTCAGCCTCTTCTTAATCACCAGGTTCTAGTCAGGAAAATGAGATGCCTAGGTTTCCTGGGGGCTGGACAGCTGAACCAATGGAGATGACAGAGAAGAACCAGGTCCCTCCCTCCACTGCTCTCCCACTGTGTAATTGGTGAGAGTGTCTACCATAAAATGAGTGTGCCTCTTGAAAAAAGTCTGTTCAAGAAAAGAACAATGAAGTTACTAAAATAAGACATCTGGCCACTTCACCTTGTTGGCAGGCACTCCAAAAGATGATTGATAACTTGGGCCTCCTTTCACAAGTGCTTGAAACCAACAGTGTTGTAAATTCCCTTACAGTCAACAGATCCAGATTAAATTCTCAGCAATATTTTCTACAGCCTGTGAACTGAGAGGATCCACCAGTCTAAGCAAAATTTCCTTTAAAAAAAATTAAAAGTCTAGTGTGGCAGCAAAAGTACTCAGGGTCTGAAAGTCATTAATATCTGAATTTATGCATGTGAAGCTTGTAAAGAATCATGATCAGTTTTCATCATTTCTTACTCCCTTTTACTCACCAAGAAAGCTTACATGCCTCACAGGTCAGCCTGGTGCAAAAGAATCATGTAGAAAAAAAATCTTTGTTCTTTAAATAAAACATGCCATGTTGTCTTCAAGTAAATACACAAATATTTACCAGAATCTTGTCTACCCATTCAGTCAATTGTTGAACAACTAGATAAATCCAGTTGCTTCAACAGGATTAATTTAGTAAGATCTAACAACAGAATTTAGGCCAATCTTTGCTAAATGGTTTGGTTTTGAGTTCCTGCATGGCAGGGGGTTGGACTGGATGGCCCTTGTGGTCTCTTCCAACTCTATGATTCTATGAAATGATTATCTCAATATAAAATGATGCCAAGGAAGACAAGAATCCATGAGTTCTATGGGATGTTCAAGTTCACCTCTCTCTCTCTCTATATATATATATATATACACACACACACACACACACACACTTGAGCAAGCAGATTGCTGTACTGTGCAATTCTAACCACATTTATTCAGACATTATTTTGAATACTTAGGATGGCAATTATGAAGTTCAATCCTTGACTTGAAAGTAATATCTGGCAGATATAGAAAGATGATAATGTTCAGTGTGGTGGAAGGTAGTGGATGGATTGTTTTGATAAGGGAAGTCATGGCCCTGTGTTTGCAAGACCTGAAGGGGGCTGTTAATAACTGGGATCTAGGAGGTCTCTCATTCAAAGGGTCAGCATGGGTCAAAGCTGACTTGATGGCAAATAATTACAGTTTCCAGATGCACATTGTAATGTAGCTTTTCTCTCACTCATCACATCACTACAGGATATATTCAGCTGACAAATGCTAGCATAATTTAGCTAACATAACAAATAATCTTAGGGATTTCAAAGTCCGAGTTAAATCTATTCCTGGAGCTCACTCTGTTGATAAGCTTCTAGGATGGTACAGGTGAAGACAACCTGGTTCTTTTTTCTAAAGTCCCTGATCTGAGACTTCTAGAAACTGAAACTTAGTGAAGGGATTAAGCTGGATGTTCCAACATCCAATCCCCAGGACTCTCTCCTCATTGTGCCACACTGCCTTCAAGATCCTTGAAACCATTTGGGCTTCTTCAATCAACATTTAATTTAATCCTGCTATAATCTAAGGAATTAGAAATGCTTACATGTGGCTAGTTTGAACTCATATCAGCTGGAATCCTGTTGATGTCCTACACATGCATTAAGGTGGACTTTTTTTGGATGGAGAATGGATTATTCTGTACAAGAGTGTTTAAACAGAGCTACAGATGTGGTGCTACTGTACATGGTTTCACCTGTATGGATATGTGCATTGCACAGTTTTTGCATGGCTGCACATGCAGGTGCTGGTGAACATCTAGTTGTGCATTTGGTTGCATGGCATCACAATTACTAGCCAGATGTTGCTGTATCACTATTGCACAACTCTTGAGTGTAAAAATTACACTCCTTCTCCTCAAGGCAGGCTCTTGGCCATCAACAGAGGAACAAAGGTGAGGAGGGGAAAGGTTCGATGTAAGTGAATGAAGTCTTAATCTTTCTGAAAGTGAGTGTTTGCAAGGCATGAACTGGATTTCATTTAAATGGATGAGAACAAGCAGGAGATGATGGAAGAGAGTCTAAATATGAAAGAGAGAGACCTTGAAGAAAGCTGACTGAAACTCTAGAGAGGAAAGCTTCTTGTGTTATTTCCATTTAATGAGTTGGGCCTAAGTAAAATGCAAAAGCACTACAGGAACACATGGGAAATAATGTGCAAGTTATTACATGCACTTGCAAATTCCATAGAGGATTACATATAAGAGGCCCCATTTTTCTGTAAATTCATCAGCTTGAAAACAAGCTTATTCCAGTCTGATGCTGCTGTCAGAGAAAGTACCCTTTGGTCTTAGAATATCAAACAGATCTCAGCATGTTTTAATGTTTCTGGCAACTGTATTTCATCATAGAATCAAAGAATGGAAATTGCAGATAGGTTTGGAAAGGAAATTTCTATTAACCACAATGTTTTACGAGTTTATCAAAATTGCAGTTTGTGAGACTGTTAGCAAAAGAGTGGGTGTATCTTTCAGTTCCCTGTCTTTGGGAATCACAAGTAATAGATTTCCCCACCACCACCACTATTTTCACATTCTGAGTGCAACCCCTAATATATATCTTTGAAAAGTGTCTGCATCTATGGGAATTTGCAAACAATTCACTGAAAATGTGCATATTGACATAAGTTTTTACCAAAATACAAATAAATTTCTGCAAGGGGAAAACCCCACAAAATCCTGCAGGTTGTTATAAGACAAGGACAGAAAGTAAATGCAGGTGAAGGCTAGAATGAGAGATTTTTAAATCCCCTACCAGTGAGTCATCACGTCTATCTACACATAACATTTACAGCAGTTTGGTATCACTTTAACTGTTGCAGCTCAATCTTGTAGTCTGGTGAAGTTTAACCCCTTGCTGAATTCTGGGAGCCTCACCAAACAACAGATTCCTGGATGTATGATGTCATGACAGTTAAAATGCTATCAAACACCTATAACTGTAGTAGAGATATTCTCATATATTCCAAGGCTCTGCAATGAAGCCAGGCCCACTCAACGCCATTTCAGCAAATATGCCTATGCCTCACCAAGCAGTACCTCCTCAGGCTAGTATAAAGATCTTACATGTGTGGCAGTTTGTCTAACTAGCTATCAGCCAGGCACTGAACATATGGAGTTTGTTGGTAATAACTGTCCTTAAAACACTAGTCAGTAATCCACATCCTTGTAATTATAAGCATTGCATTACCTGTAAGGATCTGAAGAAGATAGTCACTTTTCAGATATAAGTTGAGTCTCCTTTATCCAAAATACTTGGGACCAGAAGGATTTCAAATTTTGGATATTTTTGGATTTCGGAATATTTGCCAGCTGCCCACCCAGAGATCTCCTGTACAATAATCAGGCCCCTTATATAAAATAAAATACCCTAGCATTTGTGGGCTGCAGAGAGACACAGCTAGAGAGAGATAGGAGCAGATTCCAAAAATATGCATTTTTTAAAAAATGCATGAAAAACAGAGTGAACTTTCTGATGACTGGGGTAGTGGCAATAGCAAGGTAAGGTGGTGGGAATAGCTTGATTACTGAACAGGAGATCTCCAAGGAGCCCTCCAGCTAACTGCTTCTGCCTTCGAGACAGCAGTGGTGGGTCCTGGTCATTCATTCACAAGGCAGAAGTGGGAATCTGGAAAATATTCAAAATGGGATCCTTTACATAAAATAAAATGGTGCAATATTTGTGTGCTGCAGAGAGATGTGGCCAGAGAGAACAACTTGGATTTTGGGCTGCCCATCAGTATGAAGTATGCTGTTCCAAGGTGGCTCTTCCTGGATCCTATCACCTGCCAGCTTCTCATGTTGATGCTTCCTTCTAGCCTCTCTCCCACCATCTTCTCTTTCTACCACCACTGCCCATCATCAGAAAGTTCACTCTATTTTTTGCTTGGAGGAAGAAGAGGCCCAGAGACACCACCACCAACAGCAACAATAGCAGCCAAGGAGGACAAATGGCTGAGGAGGAGGAAAACACCCACCCCACCCAGAGTCCTCCAAAATAGCAGCAGTAACACCAACAGTGGCGGCGCTAGGACCCTGAGGCTATAAAGCACTGTCTGCCCCTCCAGCTTGCTCTCGGAGGAAGAAGAGGCCCAGAGACACCAAGAACTTTATTTTTCATTAATTTTTTAAAAAGCAGGTTTCTGAAATATCCTCATCTCTTTCTCATTGCATCTCTCTGTAGTGCCGCACCTCTTGTGTCTCTGATATCCAGATTCTAGTCCCATTAGCTATGAAACTTAATAAGTGACCCTGGGCCACTCACCCTCTCCCAGCTTAACTTGCATGACTAGAGTATTGTGATATCAGTTAGGAAGAGGACTTCAACTTCTCTGATGAACAGTATAATATGAATATATTAAATAAACAGATGGACAACTGACCAGCTGACTAAAATCAGCAAAGGAATAGAGGGTTCCTACCAATTTTGTGCCAGCAGGTACACTATTTTAAATTCTGAGACTTTAAAAATATGCAAACAAATCAATTCAATACAAAGTCAGTATTTAGATTCAACTTACCAAAGGACTTTAAATGTCTCATCTAGGAACACTGGCAACCGGAATTGTTTTGTTATGAGAACCATTATCTTCTATGATTTTGGGTGTGTATATTTCTCTGGTATGGCCCCAAAATAGGCTCTGCCATGGATCCAAAGTGAGCAGATCATGTAGGCCAACCCCAATTTAAAGATCAAAGCAGCTAGTTTGTGGACGTTGCAGGCAGAAAGAGGGGGTGGGATGTGGGAGACAAGGTAATTTATGGCCCAGGATGTTTTCTGGCAGGGCTCAAGGAGACAGCAATTCACATCTCTGAAACTATCTATATCAAAACAATCTTTACTATGGAAATTTGAGATTCTTTGAAGTATAGCAACAACCTTCACTTCAGAGTTAGATCCGGTCTATTTAAAGACCACAAAATCCTTTGTTTAGTGTGCTGGTTAAAATTCCAGGTGTCTCCATGTCACTTTGAATTTTGACTTGGCTCCGGCCCTCTGCCATTTCCCCCATCCTGTTCCACACAGCTTGGTTCCAAAAGCATCATTTCATCACTGGAGCAGCCTTATCAGGTAAATATAACCATTAGAAGGCCTCTTGTCTTTTCCACAGATAACTCCTTTATTCCTGAATTCTTGGGTGGGTGTGTGTGAGTGAAAGGTTGTATTAGGAATGTCTGTCCCCCCCCGTAAATTTGCAAACATTTGAAATACTTTGTTTCTGCCATTTCCTCATTTCTTGCTCCCTTCGTATAAATACGGTTGATCCCAGAATTAATTAATTGAGCTAATTAAAATTCCCCAAGTCCAAGAGACTCATGACTTTTGACAGTTTCAGGAGGGTGGTAAAGACGGATCTCTTCCAGCAGGCCTTCCCAGAATAACTTCCCGGCTCATATGGAGTTGGATTGCTACCCACCCCTTGCCGCTAATGCCTGTTTTTGTTTAAAAATTGGTTATTTTATTGTATTTATGTTTGTATTAATTGTTATTTTAACCTTACATCAGTTTAATTTAGTTTTAAGGGGGTGGGAGGGTTAGGGATTGGGATGAAGGATTGTTTTAACTTGTTGACTGTTTTAAATTGTTGTACGCCACCCCGGTTGCTGAGCAGAGGGGTGGGATAAAAATTAAATTTATTATTATTATTATTAGTTTATTCACAATAGTTTTTTACTTCTAAAATTGTCATTTTGGTAGGTTAAGATTTTCTTTTATTTTGCTTGCTTTACCATTTCCTTGGTTTATTCTTTTTCTAACATACCACTTAATTTCTTCTGTATTCTTTCATGCTGAAGATGCAAGTGCTTGATTCATATTGACCTGCATTTCTCTGTTCACATGAAATTAACATTCTGGTATCTGTTCATAGGAAAGAAATAGAAATGGAAAAACAATATCTTTCCCTTGCATTAATGGAGAATGATAAAAGAGAATGTCAGGAGGTGTTTGGCCTTTCCAGTAGGACATGGAGGTATAATTTATTAAGACGAAGAGGAAGGGCAGGCAGTGGATATGGAAAGGACAATGTGCGCGCATTCCTTGAAATTAAGATGATTACTAAAATAGGGCATCTCATTCTTTTATAGTAAGGCTGCAAAAAGAATGACACAATGGCAATTTAATCCCCATATATAATGGTTCCTCTTCAAGCTTCCACTTCGATATTTGTTCTTATGGTACTCCCTAGCTTTTTGCTTGGGGAAAGGGATTCCAAGGACAAGATGTAGAGAAACCACTTGATCATTTGTCCACAGTTGTCAAAACATCCTCTCCCAGATCCAGTGGCAGCTGGGGGCTCTCTTGTCAGTGGGAAAAACGGTCTGCTTTGGGATTTAGACCAATTTTTTTATTTTTATTTTTTTAAAAAACAACACCTTTATTATTGAAAAAAACATAAAAAATATAAGACATACAAAACATATGAAAATAAAGGGGGAAAACAGCAACATATAATGAGCTACAAAAGATATTCCATGTTCAGGCAAATCAAAAGTACTTCTTATGCTGGTTACATTTCTGTTTTTGGTCATATCGAGTAATAATTTTTTTGTAATTTTGTAATCCTACCCATAATCACCATCATAATCCTCCATTCTCTTACTTCTTATCTTTCCCTATTTCTTATATTGTCTTCTATTTTTGTTTGTACATATCCATGAGTTCTTTTTCTTCATAATATTTCTTATATATTAATATTTCTAATATAATATATTGCCTCTCAATATAGGAATATGGGATTATCCCCCTTTTCTCTATTAATCTACACTCTGACTCTTATTATTTCTGTTGTTTCTAAATATTCCTTCTATATTAAATGTCTTCAATTCTAGCAACTTAACGTTTCTTTTGCATCTTCTGAATAAAATACCTAAGCATTCATGCATTCATACCACATATAACTATGCAACATTTATACCTCACTTACATAATGAATCTACCATACTCATTCCAACATTCATTAAAATGAATCTGTCAATCCATCCATTCACTCACATTTATTTCCTAACCTTACTTTACAAGTTTTCTTTCCAGCTTTAATATCCTCATTTAATTCTCACCTTTATATATGCCTTACCTACATTACCTTAAGTACATCTCTTTATTGGTTTCTAATTAATACACTCTTGCTGTACATTCATCTGACTAAAGTGATTTATCTTTCTCACTTTTTTCCATCCCCCTTTCTTTCTATCATTCTACTACCTATTTTATTCTATATTGTCATTCCATTAGAGTTTGTCCTATGGGTCGTTTCTATAGTTATGTTTATTTATTTGCTTGTTTTTGCCATGATATTTCCTTTAACTTATCTTGTACTACTTTCTTCTGTATCTAATTCTCAAAATATATAGTTGCCTCCTTCACCCAGATATTTTCTCACAGTGGTAAAATTACTCTCCAGTTGTTCTTCACTGTTTTATTAGACTTCTCCTGTACCCAATTTCAGCTATTTTGTATAATTTTTCTAACCATTCTTCTTTAGTAGGTATTCCTGTTTCTTTCTATTTTTGTGCATATATTAGCCTAGCTGCTGTAATCATATACAGCAGCATTTTCTAGTATGTATTTTCAGTTTTTTCTATCTAACGAGCTTATCATATTTAATAAATAGATTTCTGGTAGCATTGGATAGTCAACTTTTAGTGTTTTTGTGATTAATCTATGAATATATTTCCTTTTTTCTCCCTTTTTAACATTGCCACCACATGTGGAACAAAGATCCTTTATTTTCTGTGACTTCCAACATTAATCCTTTCCCACTTCTGATATCTTTGCTAATTTTTTTAGGGTTAGATACCAAAAAAAGTTTATAGTAGTTCTCCCTCAATTTATAGCTACATGATAATTTTATATAGTTATTCCAAGACTAATTGGATTGTGTGTCCTATATTTGTTGCCCATTTAATCATATTGTTTTAAATAATTTGCTGTTCCATTTCCCTATCCAATAATATTTTATAAAAATTTGTTATACTTTTTTTATTTCCAGTTAGCCAAATGTCATCAAATTGCATCTTATCTTTCTCAAATCCTTCCAGTTTTAGATCAGTTTTATATCTTTCTACAAGTTGATGATATGGGAACCAGTGAACAATAATTCTTCTCTCTGTAATTCTTCTTTTGTTTTAATAGTATAGTCTCCCTGTGTCTTTTAAAATAGATCTTTATATATTATCCAATCTCCTTTTTGCATAATTTCCTTTCTATGAAAAGCTTCATGTGGGGAGAGCCAAAGTGGTATCCTGTAGTATATTTTATTTTTATTTTTTAGCCAAATTCTTAGTAACAGTTTCCTAATATAGTGGTCACTGAATTCTTTGTGTATTTTACACTTATTATACCATAGATAAGCATGTCATCCAAAACAATTATTATGGCCTTCTAAATCTAGTAATTTTTTAATTTTCCAATGTAATCCAATCTACTACCCATGATAAACCACACGCTTCAAAATAAATTTTTAGATTTGGTAGACCAAGTCCTCCTCCTCCTCCTCTCTCTCTCTCTCTCTTTTATCTTGCATGTATTTCCATTTTATTTTTGGTTTCCTTCCTGCCCACATGAATTTCAATAGTTCTTTACTCCAGTCTTTGAATGGGTGGTCATTCATTATAACTGGTAAGTTTTGGAACAGGAAAATAAATGTTGGTAAAATATTCATTTTTATTGTTGAAATTCTTCCCAATAAAGATATCAATTTATTCTAATTCATCAGTTGTGATTTTGTTTGATTCCACATTCCCCCATAATTGTTTTTAAATAACTCTGAATTTTTATTTGGTATTATTCTTAAGTATTTCGCTTTCTTTTCTATCTTAAATTCAGATACTCTTTCTAATTCTAATTCTAATTGATACTCTTTCTAATTCTAATTCTAATTGTCATATTCTTTACTAATACAGATATTTTCATTTTATTTATTTGAAAGCCAGACAAGTTTGCAAATTCCTCTAGAATGTTTTAGTAGATCTATTTTATTTAGTGGGTCTTCTACGAAAATTACCATATCACCTGTGAATGCTTGTTGTATGTATTTCTTCCCCTTTATTATTGGTCCATGAATTGCTTCTTCCTTCCTTAAATTTCTCACCAAAATTTCTAATGTCATTATAAACAATAGGGATGAGAGGGAACATCCCTGTCTTGTTCTCCCTTTTTTAAAATCTTAAATAGTTTTGTTCTTTCTCCATTAATTATAATTTGTCAAAATAAATCATTTGTAAAGGTAAAGGTAAAGGTAAAGGTAAGGTAACAGTAAAGTTAAAGGTAAAGTTATTCCCTGTTGTCAAGTCGTGTCTGACCATAGTGGGTTGTGCTCATCTCCATTACTAAGTCAAAAGTCAGTGTTGTCAGAGACTACTCTGTGATCATGTGGCCAGCATGATTGCACAGATTGCTGTTTACCTTCCCACCAAAGTGGTGCCTATTTATTTATTTGCATTTGCATGTTGAACTGCTAAGCTGGCAAAAGCTGGGACTAGTGACAGGAGCTCACCCCATTATGCAGCACCCAGGCCTTCAACTGCCAACCTGAAGATCTTGCAATCAACTGAATCACCAAAGTCCCCATAATGGACACCATGACACTCATCCGAAAATTTTTTCCAGAGGACATCACAGCCCTGTTTGAACATTGCCTCACCACAAGCTATTTCCAGTGGGACAATGGATTCTAAGAGCAGAGAGATGGGGTAGCAATGGGAAGCCCTCTAAGCCCTGTGATAGCAAACTTGTACATGGAACACTTTGAAAAGCAAGCCCTGGACACAGCACCAAAAAAGCCCACAACTTGGTTCCGATATGTGGATGACACTTTCATCATTTAGAGTCATGGAGAAAATCTGGCTGTGTTCCTGAGCCACCTGAACAACATTCACCCTAACATCCAATTCACTATGGAAAAAGAAAAGGAAGGAACACTGCCATTTCTGCATCCGCAAACCAAACCAACATCTGGGTCACACAGTATACAGAAAACCAACACATACAGATAGATACCTAC
Source organism: Phrynosoma platyrhinos (assembly GCA_020142125.1). Lineage (NCBI taxonomy): Eukaryota > Metazoa > Chordata > Lepidosauria > Squamata > Phrynosomatidae > Phrynosoma > Phrynosoma platyrhinos. Next base: position 10,675,209 of record CM034706.1, read on the forward strand.
ACAAGAACCCCAACCATCACCCAGGACAAAAAAA
>CM034706.1:10702558-10720692 GCA_020142125.1 Phrynosoma platyrhinos
TGCTATTCAGTACCAGTCAAATCAAGATGTGATTATTAAAGCTATTTCTTTCTCATACATCTTGGAGGGTAATGCATCTCCTGGTTTTAAATAATGGATGTAGAATTTCTAGTAATGTCTCTATCAAGTGTTCAAATACAGAAAACGTTTCCAAAGATCTTGGTGGTATTCTGGTGGTGCTCTCAAGTATATGTCTGCATTTAAAAAGTCAATAAATAGGTATCATTTTTCAATAAAAGAGTGTTGATTTGTCTCTCCTGTCCATTTATTTATATTTAGACAAAATCCCCAGTGATAATGTTGGAATTTGGAGGACTCTCAGACACAGCAGTTTTATTTTAAGAGTGTTGATTTGTCTCTCCTGTTGTTCTTCTTATATTCTTTTTTAAAATAGAAATCTGGTTTAATTGTGTTTCAATTATGGCTGCCATCTTATCTGTTAGTTTTAGTTGCAACTGGAAGCATCCATTGGCTAAAGATCCAGAGGCAACACTCCTTCTAATCCAGTGGTCACTATATCCCCTGTCCGTCTCTGATTTTAGGGCCTGAGACTACATTGGCACTGCCAAAATAATCTAGTTTGACCCCACTTTAACTGCTATGGCTCAATGCTATGGAATGCTGGGAACTGTAGTTTCGTGAACTATTTAGCTTTCTCTGTTGGAGAGCTCTGGTACCACAACAAACTACAGTTCCCAGAGTAACATTAAATTGAGTCATGGCACTTAAAGTGGGATCAAACGGGATTATTTCTGCAGTGTGGATGCAGCCAGAGTAAGGAGTCTGTGATTTTTAGAGTCTCTGCTTGATATATAGACTGCTAGTCAATAGTGAAGAGGCTAAGAAAGCCAGTGTGGCATAGTGGTTGAAGTATTGGACTACGGCTCCATGAGTCCAGAGTATGAATCCCCTGTTCACCATGGAAACTGACCAACCTTGGACACATTACATTCTTTCATCCTTAAAGGATGGCAATGGCAAACCTTCTTTGACTAAAATCTCATGATAGGGTCATGTTGTTGTTGTTGTTGTTGTTATTGTGTGCCTTCAAGTCATTGCTGATATATGTGACAACCCTAAGGTGATGCTATCAGGGGGTTGTCTTGGCAAGATATGTTCAGAGGAGGTTTGCCATTGCCTTCCCCTGTGGCTGTTGCCAAAAGTCACCCAATGGGTTTCATGGCCAAGATGAGAATCAAACCCTGGTCTCTATAGTTGTAGTCCAACACTCAAACCACTATGCCACGTTAGATTATCACAATTCAGAAACAACTTGAAGGCACACAATAACAACAACATGAACAGACCAAATCCCTGAGCATGCTAGTTGCTTCTCCCAAACTTTATCTTGGGGGAGAGGTAGGCAGAATTTAACTTTTCTTCCACTCTACTGGAGCCAGCAACCATTCAGTGGAATGGCCTTTAGCTATTTGCATACAATAAGTTTAGGAAGCACCACAGCCCAGAAGATGCGTGGGTGTTCCAGATGATTGTATCAGCAAACAATATTAGCATGGTGTGTTATTGCTTTATTTAATAAATATGCAATGTCAATTTTTTTAGGAGCCAAGAAAGGTCATCTGGATATAAAATGGGGAGGGGGGAGTCATATAAATGTGCTTTATTAAAAACACAGGCCCAGAGATTGCAAAATGGAGTGAGATGAAACATTTTGGCAACACAGCACAATGTGGCTGACCTTTGGGTCTTGGCAATTGTGGGGCTGAAACACAGTTTTGCTTCCCTTCACTGACTTGTCTGAATGAACTCGACTCATTTACATTCCAAAGTTTAGTTAGGGCCCAGGAAATAGCAATCCGATTTTCAGGCCAGGTGACTTGTGGTGGTGTCTGCTTAGATGTGACTCTGGAATTCTAATTCATTATACTTTTGGGCCCTTATTCACCCAGGTTGTAGGGTATTTGCAATTTTCATCCCCTATGAATCAGCATGGTATAGTTGTTCAGATCCCTGCTCTGGGTAGAATCTCACTGGGCACATCACATTCTCTCAGCCTCAGGAGGTGACAATGGTTAAACACTTTCTGAACAAATCTTATAAAGAAAATCCAATAGGCTTGCTTTAGGGTCACCATAAGTCAGACATGAAAACACACAGTAACAACAAGAAGAAACCACTCTCTATAATGGTAGGAAGCAGTCTCTATAATGGTAGGAGTATACTGCAATGCATATACTCAAGCCATGCATATTGATTTTATTTCTTTATATTTAAACAAAATCCCCAGTGATAATGTTGGAATTTGGAGGACCCTCAGACACAGCAGTTTTATTTTAATTTTGAAAAGGCATGGCGTGTAAACAGAATATTTATCTAGGCTGCCTCTTGAGTGCTTCATGTTGAATAGAAATGGAAGAGTACTTTGTTGTGTTTCTTCCTCCTCCTCCTTATAGATATTGAAAATTTCTTGAGGTCTGAGATTGAGAGAATTTGAGACACAGACAGCTGGACCTATCTAGCAAGAAGGCTTTGGCTGCTGCAGCATTAATGCAATTTGACACCACATTAACTGCTATGAACCCATGCTATGGAATCCTCTGATTTGTAATTAGTTAGGGCATCTCTGACAGCGAAGGCTAAAATTATCACAAAAAAACTATGAATCCCAGAATTCCACAGCATTGAGCCATGGCAGTTACAGCAGTGTCAAACTGCATTAATTCTGCAGTGTAGAAGCAGCCAATTTCAGAGTTTAATTCTTAAAAGTCTAATTTGCAATGTTGTGCTTCAGTCATTTTGGGACTGCTGGATTGAGACTGCTATCTTTCTTTCTTTCTTTCTTTCTTTCTTTCTTTCTTTCTTTCTTTCTTTCTTTCTTTCAACAGGCTCCTCAGTCTTAGCAACTCCATGACAGGCAGATACAATAGCTATACCTAGTGAATTTGGCTGCTGCCAATGGTGGGTAATTTCATTTGGTATGCAAAGAGATCTTGTAGCACCTTTGAGACTAACTGAAATAAGAAGTTGGCAGCATGAGCTTCCATAGACTTAAGTCTACTTCCTCAAATGCAGTCTATGAAAGCTGAGGCTGCCAACTTAATTTTTTTACAGTTAGTTTCAAAGGTGCTACAAGATCTCTTTGCATGCTGATTTCACAGACTAACACACCTATATCTTTGACATTCATTTGGGTTTGGGTCCAGGCTACCTACAGCATCTCTGTACAATCAGATCCTCTGGGAGATATCTACTTCAGTCAGCGAAAACTAGGCTGACTGTTACCCAGAGGACATTTTCTTCGACCATCTCCAGTCTGGGGAATGATTTGCTGGAAGAAATTCATCAGCTCGAGATGCTGTCTGAGTTTAAATTAGCAGTAAAACCAGACTCCTCCTGCAGGCTTATCTAGATTATTTTTAAATTATGCTTTAAAAGTATTTATTGATGTATTTTTAATATGTATTGGTTCTAGATACTTTTCTTTATGTTTTATATGTATTGCATTGTTTGTTGCTTTTCCCCTTCTCTCTTCAAAGGGAGCAGCGGATAAGAAATAGTAATGATAATGTTAATAATAATAATAATAATAATAATAATAATAATAATAATAATATGAGAATACAAAAACAGTACACAGGCTCCATTAAAGGATTCTTCTGCAATAACCAGTTAATGGCCAAACAATTTTCATTGCTGGTTGGAGGAAGGAGAGGAAGGGAAGCCATCCTAGCTTCTCATGGGAGAAAATTCCACAGATTGGGAACAGACATCAAGAAGTCCCCCTTTGGTGTCCTCACCAAATGCAACTGTAATGGTGGGACCAAGAGAAAGCCCTCCCTGGAGGATCTCCATGCTCAAATAAGGTCATTTTTTACCTGATCATTTTCAACATCTGCCATAAAAGACACTAAAATCAATCTACATGGCTATCCCAGGTAACAACCAACAAGGGGCTAGAGGTCTGACAGTATACAATAGTACCTCTGGGGAACACAGAGGATCCATTATGAGCTTGCCCACTTTTAATTCAATGGGAAAAAACTTTTTTTAATAAAAGAGAGAATGGTTAAATCAATGGGTACATCTACATTGTAGAAACAATACAGTTTGACATCACTCTAATGGCTGTAGCTCTATCCTGTGGAATCCTGAGATCTGTAGTTTTACAAGGTCTTTAGCCTTCTCTGCCAAAGTGCTGGTGCCTTACAACTCCCAGCATTCAGTAGTATGAAGCCATGAGAAATAAAGTGGTGTCAAACTGCATTATTTCTACAGTGTAGATGCACCCAAAGCCTAATCGGATTTTTTTAAAAAAATAATTTGGAAAAAATCTCTCCAAAGCATTCAATGTCAGTTTAAAAGCCCGAGTCATATGATTTTTTTTTTAAAAAAATCTGACTTTGTGCTGTAAAAGGGTGCATTTAACTGAGAGATCAATAAAAACTTGATTCAGCCAGGCTCTGGGGGGGGGGGGGAGAGAGATTTATGAAGAACGGTTAAAAAAACCACTGATGGGGGCCTTATTGTGGTTCTTTATTAATAGGTAAGGGGAATGGTGATTCAATGCCTACAATTCTTCCAATCTCTCTGTGATGGCTTTGCAACAACAGCCACAATGTGTCAGAAGATGACTTGTCATAAAAACAGCACTCGTCTCCCCAGTTGCCTTCAGCTAAGGATGGGATTTGTGTAGCTTGATATTTATCCATTTTGACCTTTAATGTCTGCTACGGTATTTGTTGATCCAGTAAAAAGCTACTTTATCTGCCCTGTCTTGGTCGACAAATACAAATAGAGACTTTCAAGAGCTCTCTCCATCTGCAGTCTTTCATTTACTTCATTTTAGATGCTCAGATGCACGAACAGAGAGAGAGATAGATTTAACCTTTTCTCTCGCTGCTTTTGCATCTTCTGCAAGGAAATGGAACTTCATGATTTCCATGTCAACAGGTGCTAATAATCAGGGCTGCTAAGAGTATCTGTAATTATTATATTTTCCTCCTGATAATCTCATGTGGCCAATAAATGTCCCTAAACACATGGGGGGTATGAATTACACTTTGCAGATGGGGGGGCAGAAGAAGCACACAAATGTGAAAAATGATAGCCAATGAACCCAACTGCAGGGGTAATGCAGAGCAATGATTCAGAACTCCTTGGTAGAGAAAGATATCTGTGCTTCTGAAGACCAAATATGATGAGTAATTAAATCTAAAGTAAACATATAGTGTGCCCTTTGTATCCCATGAGGTTTGGTTTCATTACCCCCCCCCATAGATACCAAAATCCATGGATGCTTAAGTCCTATTAAAAAACAATGGCATAGTAAAATGGCATCCCTTATATAAAATCATAGAATCATAGAGCTGGAAGAGAGGGCCATCCAGTCCAACCCTCAAAATGGGAAAAGCAAAGTTTGCTTTTTGGAATCCATATTTTTTTTTAATATTTGCAAGCTGTGGATGGTGAAAACCATGGATAAAGAATCCATGGATACGGAGAGCTAACTTCAACATGTATGTGAAATGGGAGAAAGACTTTGGTCTTGTCTATAACAAGTGAAAAATGTATTCACCCTGAAGTCAGTTCTGGCAGTCCTGAGGCATACAGCTACTTCTGAGAAGATCTGCGTTTGTCTGCCCTTTACTCAACTTTGATCCAAACTAAACAAAACTGGGTAAATCCCAATGTTTTCCAGAAACCTCAGGCTGATCACAGGTTCTTCTCACATGTGGACAACTAGATTTGGTCTTACTGAGCTTGATCCAGTTTTCCACATGCCATCTCCCTTCCCCAGGCTTAGCAGCAGAGGGGAAAGGGATGGCCCATTTCTGGAGCTGCCACTGTTGCTTCCTCATGAACAGAAACCCCATGTAAAGCCTGCCTGGCATACCACCACTGCTGCTGAAGACAGAAATGGGTGCCTGAATTCCTTGCTGATCATATGTCTCAGGAGCCGTTTCTGACCTCAGCTGAAGCAGAGGCACACCAGCCAGGCTTTGCATGGAGCTCTTGCATGTGAGGAAACGGTGAAGGTGGCTCTGAAAACAGGGGACAGGCCAGAAAGGCTGATGCAGTGTCAGCCCAGCTGGCCCATGTGCACAATGATGTGATGTTGCACTAGTTTTGGCCAGTGCCACTGTGGTCAGTCCTAACATCATTTAGGTCACAAAGCTTTGGACTGGCCCCAAGTTAAGTGGCCAGTGTAAACAACAATAGCAGTATCAGTATCATCATCATCATCATTCTCATCATCCCTATCATCCCTCCTCTCCACTAAAAAATAGTGCTGGCTTCTTGCTAAATGTATATAGGACTATAGCCTGACTATAGCTACCATCCTTTATATCAGGGGTAGGCAACCTTTCCCCTTTAAGGGCCGAGGGACTTCAGCTCCCAGAATCTCAGGATCTATTGGCCAACATGGGACTATTGGCCAACACGGCTGAGGCTTCTGGGAGCTGAAGTCCCTCAGCCCTTAAAGGGGAAAGGTTGCCTACTCCTGCTTTATATGATAACACAAAAGCAAGTGTCATTGGTCAAGATCCTACACTGGAGTTGTGTAGGGTTGCCAACACAATAAATATTGTTATTGTTTTAACTTGTTAGCCTTGATTTTACTTGTATGGTACCCTGAGAACTTTTGATATAGGGCAGGATAGTAATATTTAAACAAACAAACCAACCACTGCATGTGGAATTATGCGTTGATGGTGCCACACAACACTGGCTGAATGACATTGCTTCCCAGATGAGCACACATCCAAATATGCAATCAAACACACAACCCAATATTGTGGCATTTAATTTCAGTTCTACTTCTGTTCTACCTTGAGCTTTAAATGTCTGCCTGCTTTCATAAGGAAACTTGCAGGAGTGTAACACACTGATAGGATTCCAGCCACTGAAATCAGTGAGGTTTCTTTCCAGAAGAGTGGATATAGGGTTTTAGCCTTAATGCTGGAAATCAATACATGTCAGTGAAAGGTAGACATTGACTAAAAATGAAGGCCTTGAGCCATCAAGGAAATGAGTGTGACTATTTCTATATAGTTTCTAGCAGCCTGCTCTAACAAAATAATGGAACTTATTTTGCTATTGCCCTTTGAAAGAAAATTGTGTGTATTTAGATTTCTTTGGGAGGTAATTGTCCCATCATGGAGTTGTGTTTTTTTTACATACACACATATATCAACACACACACACAGTATATCCTATTGTCTGCACAGACTGTATTCCAGAAGTGCTGAACCATTTAGGTGCTTTACAAAAGAGCCAAACCATGTGAACAGATGATGAATACAAAGCCTACTTCTAATTCATTCCAGCAACTTCCTACTGTCATGTAGCTCTGCTTTGTCTTGGATTTGTAATGTCAGGGCCAAGTTGAAAAGAAGACATCTTGTGCTGTAGACAGCGGGGGCTGTTTATTTTATTTTTATTATTTATTTATTTCGGCCCATAGAAAAATCAGTCAAGTATGATTCATCATTCTGGGTAAAGGCTGCAGATTAAACCTATTCTCAATATTTATGAAGGGTTTTTTTTTTCTAAAGGTGATCCAAATACAACATTGCAATTCTTAAAGATACAAGAAACTGCTGCTTCTGGGAAAAGGTTATGTGAAGGAAGATGAGTAAACAGGGGAATAAACGATGAATGCATGGAAAACAGAGGAAATGTGTTAACTCAGTGCTTGAATTGTGTGATAACAGCTCTGCTAAAGTCTTGAAAACTCGGGGCTTTGGCTTCCATGACTGAGGGCCTTTGCAGACTGCCAGAAATAGTGCACATTAAATTGAGGCACTGCCCTGGCTCAGTGCTAGGGAATCATGGGAACTGTATTTTATTGTGGTACCAGAGCTCTCTGACAGAGAAGGCTCAATGTCTCAGAAAAAAAATACAATTCCCATGACTCCCTAGCACTGAGCCTGGGCAGTGCCTCAATTTAATGTGCGCTATTTCTGGCAGTCTGCAAAGGCCCTCAGTCTATTCAACTGTATTGTAATTTTTCTCTCTTCCTATTGCCTTCCACTTTACCAAATACTATTATCTTGGTAAATTAATTAAACTGGGACCATCATACTTTGGAGATAACATGAGATGACATTACTTATTAGATGTGTCCAATGTACGATTGCTGTTGTGGGCCTTCATGTCATTCCCAACTTATGGTGACCCTAAGGTGAACACGGTTTGTTCAGCCTTCCTCTGAGGCTGAGAGAGTGTGACTTGCTCAAGGTCATTCAGTGGCTTTCATGAACATGCTGGGAACTGAACCTGGTCTCCAGAGTCCTAGTCCTGAGCTCAAATCACTACACCACGCTGGCTCCCCATACCTCCAGATTAATCATTTTGGAGTATTTCAGGCTTGATTTGCTCCCAGACACATTCATTTGTCATTTTGGCACTTCCTGGTAGAACTCTTCTCCTAGACCACATTCAAAGGAGTTCATTCTCTTTCTGTCAACTTTCTTCACTGTCCAGTTTTCACAACCATACACAGAAATTTGCAATAATATGTCCTAGACTGACTTTGGTATTCACTTGAGGATCTTATCACAGCTGCTCTTCCAGATCATATCATGTGCATGACATACTGCTGTTAAAGGTAATTTTAACTGGATTGTCCAATAAGGTATTGCAAGCTATTCTTTCATTAACAAAGAGGCAAAATGTTGTCCTCCGAAAGTTGTTAGACTGCATTTCCCATTAGCCAGCACAGCCAATAGTGATGATTTATTTATTTATTTCATTTTATTTTAATTTTATGCTGCCTTTCTTCCCAAAAGGAGACCCAAAATGCCTCACAAAAACACTTTAAATATACAATTAAAATAACCTAGTTAAAACTGTATAAAATTAAGCTGGGCATCACAGTCCAACAATAACATCAGGGGAGCACATGATTCTTATCTTTTAAATCTATTATTTTTGGAGCCAAGAGCTTCATCTCTCAGTTTCAAAGCTCAACTTCTCATTACAAGCAAAATTTGGTTTATCTCACACTTTGGAAAAGTAACTTTTGTGGGCTGTAGTTTCCCAAATTCCCTATCCATCTGGGAGATGCACTCCAAAAAATAAATTTCCCGCACTCCCTTTCTTGATCTGACTGGACACCTGTAGAGGCTAATCTGAATTATATTTGGCTATTATTTTCCTTCTCATTGTTCTGGCAACTTAAAATGGGAGCATGCACTAGCAGGTGTGATACCATACCCCACTTATTTATGTAGATTGATGTTACCTGCATGCCAGTATGATTTAAAGCAAGGCCATCCAGCTCTAGCAATAAGTAAGATTTTATATCAAGAAAGCAGCAGCCTGCATTACCTATTCTGTGCAACATCCCAACTCCTTCTGGATCTTTAATGGCCTTGTATCCAAGCAACAGGAATGGAGGAAGAACACACAGATGTGCCATTAACCCCAAAAAGAGACTTATTGATAATTCCCAAGGACAATGAGGGGAGAAAACAAACCACTTTAGCTGTTCTCCTTAGATATAAAATTTCCCCACTCTCATTCCTTGTCATTAAATGCATGTTACATATAAAGATATCTTAGACTAAAGTCAGACCAACTGTCCATCTAAAACACCATTACAAGTGATGGGAGCAAACCTATCTGGCTCTTAATTGGACTTGGAGAACTAAACTATTTTCTGCTAAACTGAGAAAGTAACTCAAATTATGGACCTTATTGCTCTGCTCAAATAATCCAGCTTACCTCTTCTGAACTGAAGTCTAATTCAGGAGGCAGCTGGGTCCTATCACAAGGATTTTGCCACCAAAGTCACTGGGTGAGTCCAATCCAGCTGCAGCCCAGCTGCAGCCTGGTCCCCGGTGCGCTTCTGATTGAAACTGGGAGCTTTCTGATTGAAACTTAAAAACATGGCCGCTGAAGTGTGCTGGGGACCTGAGCTGCAGCTGGGCTGGACTCACCTGGTGATTTTGGCAGCAGAATCCTTGTGATAGGACCTGGCTGCATCCCAAATTAGGCTTCAATTCAGAAGAGGTAAACCGGGTTATTTGAGCGGTGCGATAATCTCCTATTATTTATATGTAGAGATCTTGTAGCACCTTTGAGACTAACTGGAAGAAAGAAGTTGGCAGCATGAGCTTTCGTAGACTAAAGTGTACTTCTACAGATGTATTTGGTGGAGTGGAAGCCAGGGACAGACCTATATATGCCATTGGTATGTGAGAATGTCAATTCAAATTCAAAATCCTTTGTGTATAGAAATGAAATGGCAAGCCCAGTTTTAACTATGGTCACTTGTGAACAAAGGCATTGGAAACTAGCCTGTGTGTGTGGAAATGAAGGGTCAAGTCCAGTTTGGCACTGGAAACTAGCCTGTATGTGAAGAGAATGGATGAGTGTAGGACACCCCCATTAGAAAGTGTTGAAATGTGTATGGTTGTCCCAGATTGCTGTTCTGTGATCTGAGATGGAATGCCCAGGGAGATTGAAATGTTCTGCCATTGGTTTTCATGTACTTCCATTCCTAATGTCTGATTTATGTCATTCTTGGCACAATTCTGAGCCAAATCAGATCCTGTTATCCCTCCTCACCCAATGAAATCAACAGTACACCCACAATCAGTTTCCCAACCTACTCCTTAACAGTCTTGAAAATCTCTCTCATTCATCTCTGTATTGACCCAGAAAAGCTCAGTTTCCCAACACAACTGGGGAATGGCCATTGTCTTAGCAGTGCATGAGAGAGTGGATGAGGGAATTGTTCTTCCTTTCTTTCATTAACTGTTGCTTCTTGAAGAGCTAGCAAGGCAAGGAAAGCGGGTGGGGAAAGAGATGACTTAGAAGTGGATAGAAAGCAGCACTCCTGCTCTTTGAGATAGATTGAAATCCAAGATGGAAAAGGTAGTAATGGTTATCATGCATTTATGGGAGAATTATGCAATATATGGTTATAGCTGTGAGACTTCTGTATGCAAATAAATGCAAGGACAAGATGACCCCAATGATGGAAGATTGGGTATTGAAATGGTATTATTTGGGTGGGACAGACAAGTTGACTGCCTTAATTAGAAAGAAATCTCTGAGTAGTTTTAAGAAAGACTGGCAATGAGGAGTTGCTTTCTTATAGCTACAACAAAGTAACTGTTCAGCAGTTGGATTTGAAGATGAGTAGTGTTAGTCAACAGTAGAAACTTAAATGAAGGGCTTGACAATAGGGAAAGTTTGATATCATATATGTAACCATTAGTTGAAAAGTTGGAAGTCTTTGGACGTTTTCACACAGGGCTTTAGGAGGACGCAATCCTACCTCCGTCCAGCCCCACTCCGGCTCCATTTCCAGCTCGTTCACACACGCGCGGCAGCAAACCCCGCCCCTTCCGGTGCCATCCCTGCGTCCGTCCGGCTCCTTGCTCCGTGTGTTCAAACGCACGGAGCAGTAAGTCCGGCCTCACTCCGGCTTAACCAATGCTAACTCCGGCTTCAGCAGCTTAAAGGTAATTCTGATTGGCAAAAGGAATTAACCTGCCGGCGCCGGAGCCATTCCGGAATGAGCAACACGGCCCGTTCCGGAATGGCTCCACCCGGCTTTAGGGAGGGTAGTGTGAAAACGTCCATTATTGCCTCCCCTCCCTTTTTTAACTTTTGTAGGTTTAGTAGTGTGTTTGTAATTTAATGTTTATCTATGTTTTGTATGTATGTATTTTTCTTTTGTTTTGTTTTATGTATTTCCATTATATGTAATTTTATAGCAAAGTAAATTCCTCTTAATTTGTTTTTAAAAAATATGGCATAGTGGTTTGAATGTTGTGCTATGATTCTGGAGACCAGGATTCGATTCCCCAAATGGCCATAAAACCTACTGCATGCTCTCAGCCTCAGAGGAAGGCAATGATAAACTTCCTTGGAACAAGTCTTGCCAAGAAAACACCATGATTGGTCACCAAAGTTAGAAATGACTGGAAGGCACACAACAACAAAATGCATACCTTGTATTTGAAGAGAACAACCTGAGGTGCTGCAATTCATATTGCTGAGTGAGGGGATGCACAATTCTCAGAGAATATGGGCATTTTCTGCTTAGGCTTCCAGAAGCTATCCAAGAACCATAGACAGAGATTTGTCCTGGTCAGTGCCTTCAGTAAGGCAGTGAATGTGCTCTCAGGTTTAATGGAATTATCCAAGTTGTTGAACCTATTTGTGGTGATAGGAGAGAGTTCTAAGTCCCACAAACTCTAATTAAAACCTGGAGTGGAATGAGTACCCACAAGGGTTGAATGCACAAGGATTCATCACCTCATTCACATGGATACCACTAGCTACCCTACGTTACCTTGCTATGCTAGCTAAGACCCACTGCTGGAGATGCCTGTCTTCTGTGATATAGTGTGGTCCTCTTTTCATGCTGCCAAGGCTCCTACAAATATGTTGAGGAACCTTTTCCAGCCCAAGGACTGAGTTCAGTTTCAGAATACTTCGGTGTGGGGTGGGGGGACATTCCAAAAGTGAGTGGGGCCAAATTAAAAAAATACCCAACATATTCTACCTTAAAACTCTAAACTCTTAATATGTACAAAAGCTGAGATTTGATCCAACAATAGTGTGATGGAGAAAGGGACACAGTCATCTAAGGAATCCCATAAGGGCCAGATTTGCATTCCAGCTCCAGATGCCTATAAAATACTTCAAAGTTAATTCCTGGCCATGCTTTGAAAGCAACAGGCTCTGCTTTCAAGCTAACCATTTGTTGAAAAAAACTGTTCTAAGATGTCAGTCCTTCAATCTTGTCACTTTCAAGATGCTCTCTGCGCAGCATGGCAAGTGGGGTTTATGGAGTTGCTGTCTAAACAATCAGGAGAACTCTGGGGTGAGGAAGACGGGGGCTGCATCTGCACTGCAGAAATAGCCAGTTTGACACCACTGTAACTGCCACAATTTCATGTTATGAAGTGCTGCTATTTGTAGTTTTGTGAGGTATTTAGCCTTCTCTGTCCAAGAGTTCTGGTGCCACAACAAATCACAAATCCCAGAATTCCATCACATCGAGCTATGGCAATTAAAGTGGTGTTAAAACTGGGCCATTTCTGCAGTGCGGATGCAGCCTATAATGTGTTAACAGCATAAGCAAGTGATATAGTTCTTCATTAGTAACCTGCTGTACTGATCAGACATGGAAATGATTGACAAACCTCCTAAGCTGCCAGCCTGAGGCTGGCAGGGGCAACCAAAGTCTGCATTAGATGAAGTTTGGGAGGATTACCAGTGACTGGAAATGAGTGCTTCTAGAGAAAATGTCTAGGTGTCATTAAGAAGAGAGACACTTGCCTAGGTGGCTTTAACGAGAGTGAGACTAGGTCACCCTTCCTGTATAACTTATATTAATGTGCAATATAAGTTATGCAGGAAGAAACTACAGAAAGTATTCAGGAAGGAACCACACAGGGAGAGAATTCATTAAGTTCAATGGTAGTGCATAAATTGCTGTAGTTCATAAATCATCCTTCATCTTCTGACTTCACAGGTACCAGCTTGGCACTGAATCCTGAAAAGATATTTTTGATTTGTGTGCATGGAAGGAGGTGTATGTAACTTGGTGTCTAAGGTACAGAGCTATGATAAGTTAGGAATCCCTGGTGATAGCTCATTTCCAGGGACAGGAAAGTACGGTAAGTGAAGAAGTGTGGAGGTAGCCTGGGACTTCCTTGTGAGGTATGGTAGATCCACTCTGGGTTTGATTTCAAGTATTAAAGGACTCATCCTCCCAACAGGCCCAGTACCTTGTTTTACTCCTTTGAAATCTGGAATATAACTCAGATTACATTTGCCAGACTCCTTATGTGGAAGCTCTTAGCCTCTTTTGGTTATGTTATGTTTAAACCACATGGCTTTTTAAAAAAATTACGTTTAAGTTGACGTTAAGTTGACTTAGTAACTGTCTCTTTCTCTCTCTCTCTCTGTTCATGTGCATCTCTTTTTAACTTCGCTTACTTGGTGGGTGGTTGAGAAATAAGAGTTTTTAACACAGTCATGTAGCTGTTTCCTTCTCTCACAAGCTCCAAACAAGGAAGGTCAGCAAGGAGTGAAATCATGGATCTGACATTTTACCTGCTTTCCAGTAAGGTTTTTAGTGAAGTAAATGCTGGACTAGGTCTCTGGGAAGCCAGGGTTTGAATCTCTGCTCAGCCATGGAAACCCAGTGAATTACCATGTTAGTTGTTGTTGCTGCGGTGTGCCTTCAACTTGATTCTAACTTATGGCAAAGCCAAGACAACTCTACTGCACCATTTTCTTGGCAAGATTTATTCAAAGAGGGTTTGCCATTGCCCTTCTCTCAGGCTGTGTGTGTGTCACTTGCTTAAGGTCATTCACTGGATTTCCACGACTGAGCAGAGCTCTGCATAAAATCTGCATGTGGTTGTTTTGTGTCTGCATAGGAAGCAGCCTTTTCTGTGAAGAACATAATATTTATGTGCAGAAATATTATTTTCTGAGCATAAAATGCTGTAACTTGCACAGAAAATACTGTTCTCTGTGCAAAATAACCACTTGCAAATTTTGCGCAGCATAAGTCCAGAATGGCAAATAGTCTGAAAACAGCACAGTTTCTGAAGACTGTCTAACAGCGGGGTGGGGGGAAGCATGTTAAATTTACTCATTGCTTCTTTCAAGAAGAAAATTAGAAAAGAATTACATTCCTTGACCAAACAGACTGTTCTCAGACTCCAACAAATTCCCTTCCCATCTTTCCATCAGGGTTGTATGAAGTTAACCAAGCACGTCACAGACCTGCAATACCTTGGTGGTGCATTTGACTTAAGAGACTAAGAACCTAAGTATTCCTACTGAAATACCACAATATCCTATCCTTTCCATACCTGGCTGTTCAGGATGAATATATGTACAATACTGAGGAGGAGGATAAGACTTTGAAGGTCTACCTACTTAGTGTGCCAGTCATTTCAAAAATCACTTTTTTTTTTGATGTGGTCAAGAATGCTACTCTACCAAGATTCCTAAGTAAGAAGGATCCAAAGCGGTAGGAAACTGCTCCCCCATGGAGAGGAAGTTGGCTCTCACCGAGATACCTGCAACCAGCAAGGCAATGCTTTATGGGAACTTAGCTCAGCATGTGCTTGGCTGCAGGCAGTGGTATCCTGTCAAAGCACAGCAAGAGAAATATGATGGTAGCAGAAATCAAACACCAAAGAAAAGAAATACCTTCAGTGGCATAACTCCAGTCCAGGGGAGCAAAGAGATAAGAACGTCATGTAGAAGCTGGTGCTTCTTTTCTTTAGCTCTCCTCTCCCCTAACACTCTTAAATACTGCATCTCTAGAAATCCTGAGGGCTAGTTCATGGCCCAGTAGAACTGCTTTCAAATTTATCATTTAATTGCAAGTAACACTTGATTTGTCAGCACCAACAGTTTGGACAGTGAGGCAATTTTAAGCAGAGCTTGGAGAATTGCATCAAAGAAGAATGAGTATTTATTAATTAAAGTATTTATATCCCCTCCTATAGTCCAAGACCCTAAGACAG
Organism: Phrynosoma platyrhinos; assembly: GCA_020142125.1. NCBI lineage: Eukaryota > Metazoa > Chordata > Lepidosauria > Squamata > Phrynosomatidae > Phrynosoma > Phrynosoma platyrhinos. The sequence goes on from CM034706.1 coordinate 10,718,038, forward strand.
TGTACAATGAAATCAGTTTAAAGCAATTTAAGATATGAAACTCTATACAAACAAGTACTATTGTCTTCTTCTGCCTAACTGATGGATATATACCACTATTAGCTATGCTTCCATAGAAGGTGGCCTTCTAGCAAATGTTGAGTTGCACTTCACAGCAGTGGGCAAAAATGTTTTTGTGAAGAGTCTGAAGCATATATATTGTATATACTCATGTATAACTACAAATTTTAGTCAAAAAAATTGACCCCATAAAAGTGGGCTGACTTATCCATGGGTCAATATGTAAGTACTATATTTTAACTCTTCCCCTTCTCTGACTAGAGTGGTAAAAAGTAAGTTCATCCTGGGAGCACCCAAAAGAAGCACTACACTCCTCTATTCTTTCCACCATGATTCCTTTGATTCCTTGGGTGGGAAAATGGAAGTGGTGGCACTTCTTTAGTGCTTCTCCTCAAATGAGTGCCAAGAGGAATTGGGCTTAGAAGGATCTGAATAAGACATTTCTGTATGAAGACAGTAATGTTTGTCCTTTACACCCTTTGTTACATGCCCCTAAGTTTTATCCTCAATTTATCCATGAGGCATATCAAAATCTATAATTTTGGCCCTAAAACATGCCCTCGACTTATACATGAGGTCGCCTTATAATCAAGTATATACAGTAGGACGACAGTAGCAATGCTCAGAGATGGAAGGCCCCTGCTATTTCTACACAAGAAGATTGGCTGATAAAGCTGATTGAACTGGCTGAAATGAACAAAATGATGATGTAGATTAAAGAGAAAGCTTTTAAAATTTTTGAATAACTTTGAATAACATTGGCTGAGGAAAGTGATTGAGCTTGATGAAATGGACAAATTTCAAGAGAAAGCTTTGAATACCATTTAATTTCCTGCTAAATGACACAACATTGTATAGTAGTTTGAACATTGGACTGCAACTCTAGAGACGAGGGTTTGATTCCCAAGTTGGCCATGGAATTTCACATGGTGACTTTGAGTGAATGTGATAGATTCACCTTAGGGTCACTGCAAGTCAGAAAAGACTTGAAGGAACACCACCACAACATAAATGTCCCATCTCCTAAACAGGCAGGTAAGGTAAAAGTTGTCAAGTCGTGTCTGACCATAGGGGGTGGTGCTCATCTCCATTACTAAGATGAAGAGCCAGCATTGTCAGAGACTACTCTGTGATCCTGTGGCCAGCATGACTGCACAGAATGCTGCTTACCTTCCCACCAAAGTGGTAACTATTAGTCTACTTGCATTTGCATGCTTTTGAACTGCTAGGGTGGCAGAAGCTGGAACTAGTGATGAGAGCTCACCCCATCACATAGCACCTGGGTCTCAAACTGCCACCCTGCCAGTCTTGCAATCAACAGAGTCAGCATCTTAACCACTTGAGCCACCGTGTCCCAGGTAGAGCTGGTAAGTATTTGAGACTGAACCTTTTGTGTAGAAGTTCCTTACCCATGGAACTCCTTTCTCAAAGTTGTTATTTCAGTTTCTTTTTTGTTTCCCTTTAGACAGAAGACTTACTGCTTGGCTGAGCTCATAATACAGGGCTAGGCAACTGCCAGGGAATGGGAGGCTGCACTGTCCCTTGCCAATGTTGCCAGGGCAGGACTATACCAGCTCTTGAAGTTTCAGGATCAAAACCTGAGATGTAGCAAAAACCATTTACATTGTTTCATAGGGCCCTAGTGATGTTACAAGGGGAAGCTTCTTGTGAGGTCACTAAGCATGATACCTTAAGCATCAGTCACCACAGTGCATGACATACCACTCAAATTTAAAAAAAACAACACACAAATGAGAAAAATATATGTGAGCACACTTTTCAAGACAGTGCTCTTATCCTGAGATTCCTCTGTTTTACCCAGAGAACTCGAGATCTGGGTGCCAGGCCCTAAGATGTAGGAACTCTAGCCATTGCAGAACATGATAGGCTTCAGGTCACTGCACCCCTGTATATTCTATTTTTAAAAACATTTAAAATATAAATGGGCCCATAAGGTGGTGGGCGAGAGCTTGGAAGCATCCCAAGAGTACATGAATTGCTCATTTATACCATTTATTCTAGAGAATGAAGGATTGGTATACTTCTTATGAATGGTTATTCTTGGATGGCAGGAGCAATCCATCCCCATCTGGTCACAGCTGCAAAAGATAAAAAAGAGGCAGGGGAGAGAAAAAAAAACAACTAACCTCACTAACAAATGAATAACTAACATTGGCAGAGAAACAGCACAAGCAAGACTACAATGAAATCACCATGGAAGGCAGAGGTGTCAACAATCATAATCGAAAAATAACTTTGGACTTAGAACTCTTGCATTGTCAGTTGGCACATGGGGAATAATCTCTGAGAACACCAAGATAAGATTTTAGGAACCCTAAGGCATACCCTCCAACATTTCACAGATGAAAACTGGGACATGTGTGGCTAAGCAACATCAGAGCATGGTCAAAATGTCAAAAATTATTACCGAGGAAAAATACACAAGCTAATAAGAGAGGCTTTTTTGCCTGTGTCTACTGAGAAGGGCAAGATTCTGCTCATTCCTCTACTCTCCCCTTTGCTGAGTTAATTGAATACAGACTATGAACGTTATCACACTGGCGGCAAGAAAGCGGCAAGAAAGTGGGATAGAAT
>CM034706.1:10730180-10749168 GCA_020142125.1 Phrynosoma platyrhinos
GCTTTGGCCAGGCCTCACCTGGAATACTGCATCCAGTTCTGGACATCTGTCAGGAGTGCTTTGATTGTGTATTCCTGCATGGCATAAAGTTGGAGTGGATGACCCTTGTGGACAATATGATTTATTTAAGAGTTCTGCATTCCCAATAAAGTGGTGTAGCTTGTGAGATCTGAGAAGCATAAAAGTTGAGAATAAGTATAAGTTGACTGCCTTCTGGGCTCTGTCCAGAGTTCTGAAAGACTTGCCCCTGCCTGTCTATCTTTGGAAGATGAATCCTGGCCATGTCTGTTGTCTTTCTTTGCTTCAGATGGTTCAATGAAGTGTTTTCCATACTGTCTATGCGCTCTTTTTCACCAGTGGTAGGCCCTGCTTAGGAGACTTGAAAGTGCAGAGAGGCAGTAGCTGAAGTCCAAAACTTCTAGAGGACCAAAGTTTGGGAACCACTATGCTAGATTTTGAAGGAGCTGTCCAAGGCTCTGAACAGGTTCAACACTTTGGATATGTTCAGACTGAAACCAGAATCAGATCCACCACTGGACTAAGATCAAAGTCAACAGTCTTTATTACTGGAGTGGGGAGCACATGGAAAAAGAGAGAGAGATGGCTTTCTCCCTAACTCCCTCACATTTGCTATTTCTATTCAAGAAATCCATCTATGCTTCTGCTTTAAATGTAAGTTAGACTTCAAAGCTAACTTTTAAATAAAAACAGCAGATTATTTAAAAAGTGGAAATAAAATTGCATTGCTTTCTCCTTTCCTAAGAATATAAAACCCTGACTCTTTGATGGTGTTGCTTTAGTAGTATTGATATTGTTGTTTTAGTATTCTTACTTTTATAGCTTTATATAAACTACCGTAGGCATCCATTAATAGAGAGGTGAGCCATAAATACAAACATAAGAAGAGCCTATCTAGTCCAGTATTCTGTTCCCACAGCAACTAACTGAAGAAAAAGCTAATAGCATACTTGCAAATGGGGTATAGTAAAATACTTGGGTGGCAGCAGGTAATAATACATACTAATATTTGTGCATCTTTGCTTCTTTTTCCATTATGCATTTTAAGATTACAGTGTCTTTTAGCAATTTTATTAGTTATTTTTTAATAGTCCAATTTAAACTAGAAAGGTGAGTTACCAGTTTGTCAATAAATAAATGAATGAATCTTTCAGGATTAACTGTAAGGGTGTCTGAAGTAGAAGCATAAGTGATGGTAACAGACTACAGGTCATAAGTGGCTAATGTGATGCCTGGGAGCCACATGCAGATCCCAGAGCCATTTTGGTGCCCCTCATAGCTAATGCCTTCTAGTGAATGTAGGGGCCATTTTTACTGTGCCCCCCCCCCGAACTATTCTTTTTTCTAAAACAAGAAATGAACAAAAAAAGGCTACAGCCTACAATGGCCATGGAGGACCAAAAACCATGGAGAAAATGACCGTTCACCCCCTAGAAAGTGTTTAAGGCAAAATTATTATTATTGTGGGGTGGAGTGGAGTTGTGCAAGGTCTTGTGGGAGCATTCTAGCCTCCCACATTTGCCCACCCCTGTTAGAGATAGATACATCTTAGGAGGCCCAGCAACAGACATCTAGCTCTTGTCCATCCCTCAAAAAGTGCACTCAGTGAGAGTGTTTGAGTGGAAAAGGGCTACATGTTCATTGACTTTGTTCTCTGAAGAACTGAATATGGCTTTTCTGATGAAGCAATGTAAGGCAATGGAGACACTCTGAATGCAATAATACATTTCTATAATATAACTGAAACACTGGCAGCCTTCTTTTATCCTGACAGTAGGACCTGAGGTTAGCCAATGAAGTTCAGTTGTAGGAGATAATCTGAACAGACCAAAAGGAAGCCCTTATTGATACAGCACATAATCAAATTATGGAACCTACTACCTCAGGATGGAACAATGGCCACCAACTTCAAGTATGATCTTATAAATTTGCAGGTGACATGATTGGTAACCAGTCATGATGGCTATATACTACACCTAGGATTAGAGACACCATGCTTCTGAGTATCAGTAGATAGCAGGACACATAAGCAAAAAGGTGCTATTATGGTGTTTGTGGGCTTTCTGTAGGCATCTTTTCACAGAATGCTGGATTAGACAGGTTTGATCTAGCAGTACTTTTATGCACTTTGTTTGATGGGAACAATAGACCCTTCTTGGTGGCTGCTCCCAGACTTTTCATTCAGACATTTATTGTTAACTGTCTTTGAGTCATCCCCAACTCATGGCAAGCCTATGGATGAGGCTCCTCAAAGATTCCTTGACTTCTCTGTCCTTGACTGCTCTGCTTAGGTCCTGTAATTTCAGACCTTTGACCTCCCTGATTGAGTCTGTCCATCTGGTATATGGTCTTTCTCCTTTCTACTTCCCTACACTTTTCCCAACATTATTGTCTTTTCTAATAAGTCATGCCTTCTCATGATGTGGCCAAAGTATGGCAATCTCAACTTGATAATCTTGGCTTCCAGGGAAATTTCTGGCTTTTTGGCTGTCCATGGTATCCTCAGCACCCTGCTCCAGCACGACATCTCAAATGAATTTATTTTTCTCTTATCTTCTTTCTTCACTGTCCAGCTCTTGCATCTGTACATGGTGATGCGGAATAAGATGGCTTGGGTGATTCTAACTTTACTGTTCAGTTGTATATCTTCACTATTTGTGATCTTGTCAAGTAATTCCTTTCAGGCATTACTTAGGAGTATTTACAAAGTTACAAAACAGTATTAAATAATATTCAGTCAATAGAAAATATATATAACCCCTAACATGACTACCTAAACAGGTGGACAGATAGTATTTTGGGTCTTCAGATGCTCATGGCAAACTATGAATTTGGACCTCCTTGTCCAATCTGTGGCCATGCTTCTCTAGTGAAATAGGTCCATCATTCCCCAAGCCTCTTTTGCAGCTCATGATGCCATGTTTTATAACCTCTCATCTCAAACTGTCTGGAAGTTTTGACATCTTTCACAAGAGAGCCATCCATGTTGGGATGTTGTCTCTTGTGATCTCTGTCTAGAGCACATGATGCTGACTCTAATACATGTAACCTAACCCATCATATAATTAAAAGTGAGACACTCCCTTCAGCTGTGTTGCCCAGATAAGAGCAGCCCATTATCACAGCTTCTCTGAAGTCAGAGAGACAGAACAGTTGGGGAGCCAGGAAGTTAAGTGTTGTAGGAAACAGGGAAGACCTTGATGAACACATTGCCCTACTTTAAACCTTCTCCTTGGGCAGAGATGGGATGCTCAGCTGGTTGACCCAGTTACATTGTTGTTGTGTTCTCAATTACGGCCAGCAACCAAGTTTTGGTGACAGGGTCAAAGGGAAGCAGTGCTGGTTATGTTTCAAAAGGAGACGTAGCATATTTTTAGCAGAAGGTTATAAAAGGAGAAAGGGAACAAGGGGAATTTGTTGACAGCACTGAGACTGAACACAGCAAAGACAAAGGAGCAACTCTGTAACTTGACAGGTGTATATTCAGAGGAGGCAGTAGTACTTTTACATTTTTTCCCCTTATGTTACCCAAACCAGTTCTTACTAATGATTGCTCTTTTCTCATTTAAAAAGTTAGCAGTCATTGCCATTACTGTCCTTAATTTAAAATGTGTCAACATGCTGGAACCCACTGGGGGATTTTGCAATTTATTTTAAATGTATAAATTGTCGTCAAAAATTAAGTGTACCATGATATTCACTCTGCTATCATGGGAGATATTGAGCTAAATAATATATTACAGCCAAACCTCAAGAAAGCATTAATTCTGTTCATAACATTTGCTTTTTTAAAAAAAAAAAAAAAAAGAGCCTGTATATGACATTAGTGATTTAGAAAAACTATGCAAACTTATATGTGTGTATATAAAATATTTGTAGCGGAGGTAAACATAATACATTTAGGAAAATAAAATGAAATTATATTTCATTGCAAGTGACAAGCTGAATAAAAAATGGGGAAGAAAACTACTTTCTTTTTTTAAAAAAAACTGCAGCAAAGACAAATATGTAGCTAATTTAGATTATTTTGTGTGTCTTCCCAACCCTCAAAGTCATTGACTCATATTCCATGAGCTAGAAGCTGGATTTGCCATTACCACCAAACACATAAATATGTAAGATAGGAGTTGGAATTGTGTGCCCCTTCAGATGTTGTTGAACTACAGCTCTCAGAATTCCTTGCCGTTGGTGATGTTGTCTGGGACTCTTGGGAGATGGAGTCCAACATCTGGGAGGCTGCACAAGTCCCACAGATGATTTAAGCAAACAGATGAGGGGGGAATCCTTAGGGATGTTGAAAGCATCTGAGTAGTCACAAGTTTCCTGCTTCTGGCTTAAAGAGGAGGTGCAAAGAAATGCCTTTCCACAACAGACATACAGTATGGAATAATCTCTATTACTGGTATGCATCTCTCCTGGAAAGGTAGGTGCACCCAAATTAAGGCTTCTAGTAACAATGACATTAGAAAGGTAAATACATATGGGGCAATATGGTCCTTTGTCCTGGGCTGTTTAAGGCTTTGTAGGGTGCTGCCTGTACTGGCCAGGATACTCCAGGGGCAGCCTGCAGTATTCTGAACCTGGAGCTATCCCGACTTTCACTCCCCATCACCTTGGCCCTCTGTTCTAATGCTGGGTGGCTGTTTTCATGGACAACCTACTGTGAAGTTCAGAGTGAAGTGGCCCATGCTGGTGGCTTCTGTGCTAGGTGGCAGAGTTGGATGTGTGTGCAAAACATCAGCCTGGTACCAGAACAGAATGGCTCAGGATCTTCCAGGAAAATCTGGAGCAAATGGAGACTTATTGTAATCACTTTGCAAGTGTTATATCCCAGGTTTGGGGTTGAACAGCACACAGATGTCATTCTGACTGTTCATGCCAGACGAAGATTGGGCCCTGCATCATCCAGACCCCTTGCTGAGAGAACAAGGGAAGGCCAGCTTATTTGGCCTCTGCAAACACTCAAGAAGATCAGCATTTTGAATTGCACTGGGAAACAAACTAGGAATCAGTGAAGGTAAGCATTTGTAACTATAACTACCATGAGCCTTCACATTATTAAACAAACCTGGCAAGCAAACAGAAAGATTATTTTTTTCTGCCACTGCATAATTGTCATTCTCTTCAGGTTGTAAAAGCACCACTTTTGCCAAATGGATTATTTTAGCTTGGCAAATGGGACACTTTTATGACACTTTTACAACCCTCTCCCATAGTTGGGACAATGAAAGACACCAACATCATGTGGAGGGAGAAAAAACACACATATTTTCGTTTGCTTGCTGGGTTTGTTTAATAATGCAATAAGGATCTGAGTTGTTGTTGGTTGTTGGTGTATGCCTTGAAGTTGTTTCTAACTTATGGCAACCCTAAAGCAAACCTAATATGGGGTTTTCTTGGCAAGATACGTTCAGAGGAGGTTTGCCATTTTCTTCCCTTGAGACTGAAACATGTGACTTGCCCAGTGGGTTTCCATACTGGCCAGAAAATACCTGATCTTATCTGATTTTGGGTGAGCCTGTTTAGTATTTGGATGCAAAATTACCAGGTGTGACTAGGAAAGAATGCTTCCTGAAACCCTGAAGAGCAGCAACCAATCAGATTTTGACAATAGGAGGCTAGAAGGACCAAAGGTCTAGCTTATTTTCTAGCTTTCTATGTTCTTGTGATCAGATGGCATTAAGAACTTGGCAGCTGCATTTTGAGCTCCAGAGTTTTTTTAATTTTCTGTCTCCTTGGGCCTCTAACACTTTCCAGAAGCTTCTATAGCAAATAGGATGAGCTCATGCATCAAACACTTGGACTATGAAGGAATTTGAGATTTTCCCAGTCTACAAATTGATCATTTGCTAATTAGAGTAACTAGCTGTGGCTAGTTCAACACATATGCCAAATACTGGAAGGTTTGGGCTTGTTTGCCATAGGATTAATCAGCTGCAGTTTTCCAGATTGTCATGCATAAAGAATATCAAAGTTAGGACTTTGAAGTCTGCCCTCTATGTCTCATAAGATTATCCTGTTTTACAAAGCATTGTACAACCTTTGGAGGTCCTGCTGTTCTTGTGTTTTGTGAGGTCAAGAGAGGCCTTTCTTCAAAAAAAGAACTAAACCAGATGTCAACTTCCAGTTTACTTTCTGTTGGGGAGGGGGAGTCTGTGCTGGGTTTAAAACATGCAAAGGGACATCTAGGTTAAAATTGCATTTTGGAAACAAAAATGGCTAAATTTTGGGGAGCCAGTGCCACTTTTATAATCCCTGCTTTAGAACCTAGGGATGCCCAGTAAGTCTTAGGAGTCTTTCTTGCATACAGATGCCTGTTCAGGATCATCTCAGTGATAGTGATGTGCTCAAATATGGTTTAAGTACTAATCAAACTTGCTCACAGTTTGTCATTCAAACACAGACACAGATGCAGACACACACACACACACACACACACACACACACACAAAACATATTTTCCTGGAGTTTTGCACACAGCTCTTGACTGTTGCCCAGAATCGACTCCCTCCCAAACTGGTGAATTTGGATCCTTCTCTTCCTTCTGGAGATTTCTCATGAAAACTGGAGACTCAGGGTGAGACCCTGAGTTTTGGTAACCCTAACTTTGTCCAAGCTGAGTAGATGGACAGGAATGACAGCAGTCTTTTTTGCCAGGCTGCTGTTTAGACTCAAGAAGAACTCTTGTTCCCAACAATCCATTTCATTAATCAACAGAAGTTTCTAGGAAAAAGAAAATAAGAAAGACATTCTACAATAGAAAGGGAGGAAAGGAAAAGAGAAAGACTGCTAAGTATTCAGTCTTAGTCATAGATGGAATGGAGGGGAAAGCCTTAAATGAAATATCTTTGTTGGATAATCCTCTCTGGAGAATTCAAGATTGCCTGCAGCTACATTTGCAGTGGATTCTAAATCATTTATCATCCATTAATCGAGGATGTACCAAGATCCTTATGCATACTTGTGTCTGAAAGACTTTCTTTGGGAGGATAAAAATGTAACTAATTCTCCCTTCTTGTAGCTTCCAGTATGGTGTAATGGCTTGAACATTGGACTATTACTCTAGAGACCAGGATTTGAATATTGGTTTTACCATGTGAACCCACTAGATTATCTTGGGCAAGCCACACTCTCCCAGCCTTGGAAAATGGCAATGACAGACCCCCTCTGAAGAAGCCTGCCAAGAAAACAACCGTGATAGGGTCACTGTAGGGTTCTCATAAGTCAGAATTGACTTGAAGGCACACAACAACAACAACAACACAGTTTCCCAGCAAGTGTGGACCTCAGATCTTTTCCATTTGCCAGTCAGGGAGAGGTGTCTTCACAGCTGAAGACTACTCTGCAACCCTGGACAGGATGGCAAACTCAGACAAAATTTCAGTGAGGCTATTACACAAGCATAGACAACCCTCTGTATGCTGTTGGATTGCAGCTCCAAGCATTCCTTCCCACAGGCTAGAAAAGTTGCAGCTAAACAACATCTTAAAGAATATATTCTGCCCATCACTAACATAAAGCATTTATCCTTATAGTGCCTGCCTACAGAGTGTGTAGGACTTCAAAACTGAGAAAGAGAACAGAAGTTTGTAACTTCTGTAATTACGAATAACCCTGAGAAGGTAGTATTAATGCTGAGCATATAGAAAACAAAAATAATGACCACTGAGGATCTTCACAAGTTCAACCTAGACAATGAAGAAATAGAAATAGTAAAAGAATTCCCAAACATTGATAGAAACAGGGACTGCAGTCAGGAAATCAGCAGAAAACTAAGAATAGGGAGAGTGGTTATGAAAGAACTGGAAAAAATTCTAAAATGTAAATATATACATCTCAGCACAAAAGAATCATACAAGCCATTGTATTCCCTATTACCATCTATGAATGTGAGAGATGGACAGTTAAGAAAGATGATAGGAAGAAAATCAATTTGTTTGACATATGGTACTGGAGAAGAGTGCTGAGGATCCCATGGACTGCCAAAAGGACAAACAAGTGGGTCTTAGAGCAGATCAAACTGGAAACCTCCCTGGAAGTCAAGATGACCAAACTGAGACTGTTATACTTTGGACACATCATGAGAAGAGAGGACTCTTTGAAAAAAAACAACAATAATGCTAGGGAAGGTGGAGGGAAGTAGAAAGAGAGAAAGGCCACATGTGAGATGGATGGATTTATCAAGGAGGTCACAGGTATAGGGTTGCATTAATTAAGCAGAGCAGTGGAGGACATGGTGTCTTGGAGATGTCTCATCCAAGGGTCACCATGAGTCAGTTAACAACAACAAAAATTATAGATAATTGCTTATTTGCAGCTAGTTTCTTCTAAGCTCTAAGTCAGACTCCAAAGTCTGCTTTCCAAAGGAGCTAGCTCTTGCCTTTTCCAGCAACTGATCTTGAATGCCTGGCATCCATGGCCTCTAACTGAACAAGACTTCTGGGATAGGTTTTCAAGTTAGCCATCTTGAGACCTAGAGGTCATCCAACTGAAGTTTCTGAACTTGGTACAGAGGTAGCCCAATGTACAGTGTATTGCAAAAGTCCAACCTTGAGGTTACCAGCTCATGCACTACAATCTTCAGGCCCTCCATTTCGAGGTAGGGGTACAGCTGGCGTATCAGCCAAAGTTGATAGTAAGCAACAGATCCAGAAGCACCCTCATGCTGTGAACAGAGTCTTTCAGGGGGGATGTAACTTCATACAGGACTGGTTGACTCACCTCCAAACCTAGGTTAGAACCTTTGACAGTAAGCGCCCCTGTCTTCTCTGGATTCAGCTTCAATTTGTTTTTCCTCATCCAGCCCATTAGTTCCTCTAGGTATTCATGCAAAGGAAACACACTATCATTAGCTGAGGCTGTATTTGAAGACATGGGCTATATTTGAAGACATTTATGTATTTACCTGGATAATTATCTGAAATATACTGACTATTCTATACAATCCTTTTGTTGTTGTTAATTGTTGTCAAGTCAACTTTGATATATGTGAAACCTATGAATGATACCCTCACATCAACTCTCCTGCTCAGGTCTTGTAAACTCAGAGCTGTGGCTTACTTGATTGAAACTATCCATCTGTAGCATGGTCTTCCTATACTGTCTGATACCTTCCAAGCATTTTTCTCTTTTCTAGTGAGACCTGTCTTCTCATGATATGTCAAAAGAATGACATATCTTGGCTTCTAGGGAGAATTTGTGTTTGATTTTCTCTAGGACCCATTTATTTGTCTTTTTGAGAGTCCATGGTATCCATTGAATTCTCATTTCAAATACATTGATTATTCTCCTGTCAGCTTTCTTCACTACCTTTCACAACTATATGTTGAAATCAGAAATGCAATAAGACTTCCATAGGAAATATAGGTCTTATCTGTGAACCTGACCCTTATATCTGAATGTGAGAGCTGGTGTCTGCTCTGTCCTGGGTTCAGAAGGTTGTGAATGGAGACTGGAGAGATGAGGAGGAGCTGGAAAACAGCCTGGGAGTTAAAAAAAAGACTATTAGTGTAATTTCTGGCTGACTTGAAGAAGGAAAGCAGCAGGGGAAGTGTGGTAGAGTTCATGGAAAGCTTAGAATGGATACAACTTTAATAGAGTGAACTTAATGTAGTGATCTATAAAGATGTGATGTATCACTAATTATCTTATAAAAGGAAGCAATGAGTCATTTTTAGTAGTTTCTTTCCACTGTGAGAACTACTTTGAAAACTATTCAATTTTTGAAGCCTCTTTGCAATTTGGGACCTGTTTTGTTTGCTCATGGTTGTTTTACAAAGAAAACAGCATTTTCTACACAGGAAACAGCTTTTTCAGTGTAAAAATAATATTTCTATGTGGAAAGATTATATGTTTGATAATCTGGTAATTGTTCTGATAATGTTAATTGTGTTGTGATTTGCTTGATATTTGATCTTTTAATTTTCTTTCCTCTATATGGTAATTTGTTTATCTATTTATCTTATTTTATTTCTTAGAGTGTACGCCGTGGGCAGGCTTTTTTATATTTGTAACTTTTTTACTTTGTACAGCGCTGTGTATAATTACAGCGCTCTAGAAATAAAGTTTAATAATAATAATAATAATAATGCACAAACCTGTCCTGTGCAGAAAAGGCTGTTTTATATGCAAATTGATATTGATATATTTCTAGATACTGATATATTTCAAAAGCCTTCTTTGGAAGTTTTTAAACAGAGATTAGATGGCCATCTGTCAGGAGTGCTTTGATGGTGTCTTCCTGCATGACAAGGAGTTAGACTAGATGGCCCTTGTGGCCTCTTCCAACTCTATGATTTTATGATTCTCCCCAATGTTTCTGCATAAAAAAAGCAGATTTGGAGTAAACAGCAGGTTAGAGGAAGCAAAGAGTTGTGGCAAATCTTGTTGGTCTGATTAAGTCTTGAGTCTGGTCAAACCCCTTTTGTTGAAATACTGTTGGTGACTTACACCTGTGCAGATTTCTTTATAGAAACAGTGGGATTCTTTCCCTGATGCAGGACAGTAACACTGAGTTCAATATTACAGAAAGAGAAAGTTTGCATGGACAAAAATTGTGTATGATATGTAACTTCCATCCACATTCACATTGATTCAGCATGTTGGATCAGTTGCACAATGTTGCCATCCATCATGAGGGTTGTACAGAACAGTTAATGAAGGCTTATATTATGTAATCTCAATATAGGGTCTCAGCCCATGTAAATACATGTTCCTGTTTTTTGACCTTCATTATGGCCAAAGAACATAATGTGATAAATTACATTCCTTGCTGCGTTTCCAAGTCAACAGGCCATTGATGGATGGCATCAATGTGAGATTGATCTATCCGGTCATTCCTATTTTTAAACACATTCCAGGAAAATGGATGGACAAAGTTTTCAAGATCATCTGTAAGATCAGTCCTCTTGCTCTTGGTAAGCCTCTTCATGATATGATCATTGGATCTTATAAGCACATGACTTAATTATGTTTTTCCTTCAAGAAACAGGGATACTTTGTGTGACAGAGTACCCCTCAGTCCAAAAGCAGTGATGCAGTGGATCTAGAGCTGCTCAGATCTATGTACCAGGGTTTTTTGATTAGCAGGGATGATGATGTCATTTCCAAACTCCCTCTGGTTTCCATGTTTCTTCTAATTTCAGCAACAATCTTTGCAATAGGTAGCAGCCCACCTTGTTGACTAAGTTGTACCTCTGGATAGCACAATCCAGCCTGCAGTTATTTCAGCAGACATGTTTCCTTGAGGGTAAGGTAAGATGCTGGTGGCTGCCTGCAAGGACTGCTGATGTCCTGTATACAGGTGCCCATCCATCATTCCTCTATACTAGCTGGTAGCACAAGTCTGACAGTCTTCCTACACAGCAATAAAAAAGAAGCTTTCTTCTTAGTTCACACTCATTAGGTCTCTCTGCTACACACTCAAGGGGCTCACAGAAATAACTTCAGGCAAGTCAAACATGCCTTGAAAGAAGAAAGACATCTGTGTGCAATAAAAATGCTGGACATTTGTGCCAAGTTTCCAGATTAACAGCCGAGGAGAATGGAGATCTCTCTACACTGGGTGTGCTAGTGTAGCTGAAGTAAAAGAGATTCCCAGGAGTCCTTCTTCAGGAAAGTTCTGATTTGGAGTCCTTGCTCTCCTTACCAACAGAGATGACATTATTATTATTATTATTATTATTATTATTATTATTATTATTATTAGCATGCTGTTTGCCTGAGTAACAACCTATTACTCAAGATGTCAGAGCTTGGAAACAATGAGTTAGTAGTAACAAGATTCCAAATTGCAAACACTGCAATTTTTTAAGACTTTCTCACTATAGGATGAAAACTGGTAAGATTACTTGTACTTTCTTTTGCACTTTCTTGGGAATTTCTTGGGAATAAAATCAGCAAAAAATTACCTCCCTAATGTTGAGCCTTGAATGATGCATCAATACATAGGTAAATCTTGTTGATTCAATGTCTTTACTCTAGTTAGGACTGACAAGAAATAGCTATGCTTGTCAAACTCTACCAATGTCACCACAAACTGAATACACCTGTTGCACAACCCCTCCATGGCTAAGAGAACTTACACCTTTGTATAATACCAACAGGATTCTGGCTATGGAGTGTGGATGGTCCATGTGGGTCGATGGGACCCCACTACCAATGGTGGATTTGTGTTTATTCTGGAATATAGAAACTAAAACCTATGCAGTGCAGGGAATCATCTGTTGTCAATCATTTTGTGACACAGTTCTGGTTGAATTAGCAAAGGATGATTATCTTAAGAATTCTGTGTGAAGAATAATTTTGGGTCCCCTTGGGATTGCACTAACTCTACCCACCTATTTTATATATTCAGTCATTAGCAATCTTCAGCACAATCACTGGCAAATTAATAACTTCTTTTTCCTTCTCAGATAATAAAGTTGTTAAAAAGGATTTCTTTTTCCTGTACAAAAGGGTTTTTTTGGAGGACAGGGGAAGGAAGGCCATGAACCAGCCAGTTTTGGTGGCCATGCTGTCTGGAGGATTCTGGAACCTGTAGTCAAAAGAAGCAACTTTTTCTAAGCTCTAACATACAGTGATACTGTCAAGAACAGGAGTTGGCAACTTATGGCCCATGGGCTGCACCTGGCCCGCGGACCCCCGCCACCCCCTCCGCCACCACACGTGCTACTGCCCGCGCTGCTACCGCCGGCCGCCGCCACCATTTTGCTTTCCAAAATGGCATCTGCGACTCATTTGCGCATGCACAGTACTCCTGCGCATGCTCAAACGAGCCGCGGCTACCATTTTGGAAAGCAAAATGAAGGCCGTGGCGCATGTGGCCAAAATGGTGCCCCAGAGGAGGCCCATCGCTGCTGAGGAAACCTCCCGGGGGGCACCCGCGGTGACACTGGGCCTCTAGGAGTTCTACAGTTCAAGTGGCAGGTGCATGAGTCAGCATTTGGTAATCTGTGCATCATGGGAGGTCTGATGCAACAGGCACAGTGGATGAGGCCAGCCAGGTAGGCATCATGGGAGATCTGATGTAACAGGCACTGGAGATGAAACCAGCCAGGTTTCATTAGTGCATGGCTGTCACACGTTCCCAAGAAGACCACCTATATAAGGGAGAGGATCAGAATCTCCATTGTTGGTTAGTTGTGATTGGTGGTTGGCGAAGCACTTTGTTGGTCTCTATAGCTGTGAGTATTCAAGACAGATGTCTTTTACTCTATGTATCTTTGTAAATATTTGCAACAAAGATTAAAGCCCGCATGAAGTGAAGTCTCACTTTCCAGCGATTCATTTCTACAAGGTGAAAGTAGCAGCCTGAGTGTGAGAGGATTTTTCCTGTGCTATCTGGAGCAAGACTCTTCATGGAGACTATCTTCTAGGTGTTCCTGTCTACATGTGTCAACTCTGTGTGGGTGTATGCTGGATCCCGCTTGTCTGGATACCGCAAAAGATACACACCAGAGAAAAAAAATCCTGTATGGACATATATACTGATGAGATCTGAGTGAGTGAGCTGGCAGTGACCCATCAGGTAAACACTAAAACCCATCAAGCCAGAATATGGCACTTGTGAAAAAGGAAAAACTCATGTTGGAGATCATGAGGAAAGGAACAGAAAATAAAGCTTCCAGTGTCATAATAATATCATACTAGGTATAGGTTGTGTATGGTCCTTCAGATAATGTTCATCTGCAACTTACATCATCCTCCATGACTGCTGTGATTAAAACCAGAAAAGGGGGACAGTGGAAAGAATCTAGCAGCACCTTTAGGACTCATTTATATTTAAGCATGAATTTTAATGGGTTATCATTCCACCCCATAAAATGCACTTATTTAGTGATATTAAAATAACAGGTTTTTATGCATAAATTATATAGTTATTGGACTAGCATAGAATGTGATAGGATATTTTTGTTGTTGTTATGTGCCTTCAGGTGTTTGGTTTTTTTAAAAACTTATGACAGCCCTAAGGTAAACCTATCATTGTGTTTTCATAGCAAGATTTGCTCAGAGAGGATTTGCCTTTGCCTTCCTCTGAGGCTGAAAAAGTGTGACTTGCCCAAGGTTACCCAGTAGGTTTCCATGGCTGAGCATGCAATCAAGCCATGATCTCCAGAATCTCTATAACTGTGCCCATTCTTAAGATGTCAAATCTGCCCATGATGACACAGGCCTTATTTACATCCCATTTCAATTACTGTAGGAGCCAACATGGCATAGTGGTTTGAGTGTTGAACTACAACTTGGAAGACCAGGGTTCAAATTCCAGCTTGATCATGAAACCCACTGGATGACCGTGGGCAAGTCATGCACTCTCAAGCTCAGGGGAAGGCAATGGCAAACTCCCTCTCAACAAATCTCACCAAGAAAATCCAACAACCTTAATGTAGCCATAAATTGGAAATTTCTTGAAGGCATACAACACACACACACATACACACAATGCACTGTACATGAGGTTGCCTTTGAAAACTGTTCAGAAACTTGAGTGGGTCCAAAAGGCTCAGCCAGAGTGCTGACTCAGGCTGATTACAAGTAACATAAAACTCTGATGTTGAAATTGCTCCAACAGCTACTGATTAATTTCAAGGCACAACTGAAAGTGCTGATTATGAGTTATAAAGACCAATATGGTTTAGGTCAAGACTGCTTGAAAGACTGTATCTCCCAAAATGAGCATGCCCAAGTTTATAATCCTTGAGTGAGAGCTTTCTCTTGATCCCACCACCATCACAGGCAAATTTGATGACAAAGGAAAGAGCCTTGTTGGTGACTGCTCCCAGACCGTTGATTCCCTGAAATGGGAATCTAGAGATTCTGTCTGCTCTCTTTCCCCTGGCAAGTGAAGACCATTCTGTTCACTCAGATCTTTAACTGTTAACTATCTGAAGTGCAATGTCTTTTATTTGGGGTGTGTTTTGTATTTTTCTCATTTTAGCAGTCTCTCAAAGGTGTTTCAAATTCATGTTTTTAATAGGATTATTTAATTGTCCTTTACACTTTTGTATTATCCATTGCTTAAATTGTATGTATGTTCCTAACTTTTAGCCCTCTGCTTTATGTTGATATTGTGCTTTAGGTTCCATATGGAAAGAAGGGCAGGATATAAATAGAAAAAAAATTGACAAATATAAACTTTCACTGGGTTAGTGGTGAAGTGTTTTTGCAGCCTTTAAAAATCCATTTGAACATTGAACAATAAATTCTAAACGTTAGAACATAAATTTTGAACATTAAGTTCTAAATAGAGAAAAGTGGTATACAGTAGAATCCCTGTATCCTCAGGGGACACATTCTTGGACTTACAACAGAAGAGTGAAACTGTGGATAATAGTGAGCCTTATTGAAATGAATGACTTCTGACCCAGGCATTGGGCTAGAGGGCCTAGAAAATGACTAGAGAAGATGCCTCTGTAGGCAGTGCTAGTCCCCTCCAAAGCAACTCTGGTCAACATCTGGCAGAAGCATACCATAGAATCACACAGTAGGACCTAGAAAATGCTTAGAGAGGACATTTTTTGGGATGTGGGCAAGTGAAACTGCAGGTAACTGTCTTGTGGATATGGGGGCCATACCGTATTTTAAGATCTTTCTTCTGATTTTTTAAAATATACTAAATTGTTATTTACACAATTTAATATGTTTACTACAAACATGTAGCAAAATGATTTTGTGTTTTTCGTATATATAATAGTAGGTCATTGCATGGCTCCTAACATCTTTGTCTTTGAAACCTAGTTGGCCAAATGTATATGTGCTCCATGAATGGAGGGCCTCTTTTCACGGAGGGTGAATTATTCCACTGAAAGGACTCCCTGATTTAGGTTCAGTCCTAAAACCAACCTGGGACCTTCTTGGACACATCTGGAACAGTATAAATGTTAAAATTAATTACAAATGGAATAATAGTTCTTTATGTACAGAGGCAGAAAATGATTTTAATTTTGGAAGCAATTTCAGACTTGCAAACCCATTTAACCCTCTCAGCTCTAGAAGTTCCTGGATGAGACAGATTGTCTAGATCCATTTCAATCTGGCTTCAGGCTTGGTTATGAGAGAGATATAGCTTTGATCATTTTGGTGGTTGACCCATGCTGGGAACAGGAACAAAGAGAAGGTATCCCTGCTGGTTCTGCTGGAGTTCTCATTGGTTTTTGATACCATCAAACACAGTATCCTTCTGGGCCAGTTTGCTGGACTGAAACTTGGACATACTTTTTTACAGAAGCTTTATTCCTTCCTGGATGGCTGAACCCAGACAGTGAGGCTGGGAGAAATCATGTTCAATCACTTGGCCTATTCCTCAGGGCTTGTTTCTTTTCCTTATGCTATTTCAAATATACCTGAAACTCCTGGGAGAGACTGTCCAGAGTTTTGGCATCAGGGATCACCTGTATGCTGATGACACCCAACTGTCTTTCTCCTTTCCATCCAACTCCAAGGAAGCTGTTCCCATGCTAAGCTGGTGGCTGTCATCAGTAATAGATTGCACAAGGGCAAACCAGTTGAAAGTTAATGCAGAAAAGATAGAGATGCACTTGGCCAGTTACAAATAAGGTTAGAGAACAGGTGTTACACTCCCCAAAGACACAGGTTTGCAGTTTTGGTATACTCCTAGGGTGAAAGCTAAAGCAAGTCTGCTCTGTTGTCCCAAAGGGCTAATGGTTAGAAATTACAGGATAGTAGGTTTGAACTGAACATTAGAAGGAATTTCTTGACAGTAAGAGCATTTCAACAATGAAATTAATTGCCCAAGGAGATGGTGGGGTCTCCTTCTCTGGAGATTTTCAAAAAGAGGCTACCTGGTGAGTATGCTTTAACTGATGATCCTACATTGAGCAGGGGTTTGGATTTGATGGCTCACAAGGCCCCTTCCAACTAAATGATTCTATGATTCTACAAGTTGTGTGCTGGTCAAAAGTCCAGCTGCAGTTTTTTTGGGTCCAGTTGAAATTTACAAGCACTTTTCAAAGGCAGACCCACATAGAATGCATTTCAGTAATCCAAACAGGATGTATAACTAAGATGCTTGTTGTGTGTAGCACCCCCAGATGCTTGTCTGAATCTCTTGCAAATATGTTGAAATTGTGATATGCGGTTTTGTTCTCTCTGTCTGTGTGTGAAATTATTATCTGAAATATAGGGGAATTTTGGCATACATGTGTGAATACTAGCACTTGAAAAGTCATGGCATGAATGGCCAAAAACTCAGAAAAAGATATGATGGTGTCACCTATATGTGATTGATGATATTCACTTTTATGTGGTCTAAAGCCCAGGGAAATATATGTCTGTTCGTTTTCCACACAGTTGCAAAATTCATCCAGGTCTGCCAATGTATTCACATATAAATACCAACAATCATGTATATATTCATTCTTTTCCCTTCCTTTCACATACTTCTTGGATTTGCACTGTAATCTATATGTATTTTTTAGGGTTTGGTCAGCTCCTGAAATGGATCTGTTGAGGGAAGGTGTACAAAAACAAAACAATACTTGGAAAAGGTGAATCAAAGTATAATAGCATCTCGGGAGGGTTTGTTTTTTCTTTTCCTGGCCAAAATCCAACAGCAGGTTGACTTGTAAACCACATGAACTTTGTAACCTTTCCAAAATTATATTCCAAGAAGAACAACAGAGAAGGTCTTTACCTATACTGAGCTACATGGTTTTTCCAAAATAAGTCTACCCAATGGCAAGGACTTCTCTTGAATCATAGTAATGAGTTTCTCTGAATAATATTGGAGTGGATATTCTTATATAATGTATATATCAGGGAATCTGGGTATACACAGGTAAGGAATGTAATATAATTTTAATGAGAATTTCACTTTATGGCTTGGGATACATGAAGACATAACTTCTCATAATGTAATTACCTTTCATTAATCAGTGGTAATTATTAACTTCAAACAAAAGCTTGGCTGTCTCCTCCCCTCCCCCCCCCAACTCCTTGAATATGCAATGAAATTGCTCTTATTGGTTTGAGAGTACCAGATGACATAGATAGGATGGAAGTGTACAATGAGAACAGACAGACTAACATAAAACATATCCACATTATATTTGTCAGGGGATTAATTTTAGATGAATGGAAGATAAGTTTGGGCAGTAAGTTGTATCTGCTATGCTTCTTTTTTTCTGTTGTTGTTGTTGTGTGTTGTTGTTGTGTGTTGTTGTTGTGTGTCTTCAAGTCTGACAGAGTGGTTCAGAAGGGTGTACCACTGCCTTCCTCTGAGAGTGAGAGTATGTGATTTGCCCAAGGTCACTCAGAGGTTTTCTTGGCCAAGCAGGGATTCAAACCCTAGCCTCCTGGAATGTTAGTCTAACACTCAAATTACTATACCAAGATGGTTTCAGTACACTAAATTGGCAACAGCTTTGACAGGGTTTGTATAGAATTCCTACAATCTGGTTGGAGATAGTGTGAACTGAGTCCCATTTTTGGAGAAAAGGGAAGGTATAAATAAAGCAGTCCAATCCAATCCAATCCCTTCTGCATGAAAAGTAAGTGCTTTTGGCCTGTGGAGACTGGAATTAAAATCTCTGTTCAGCCATGAAGATCTGTGGGTAAATCTGGATCTGATATTAGTCTTTCATAGGGTTATCATGAGGATAAAATGAAGATGCTACCTTAAATTCTTTGCAGGAAAAGTGAGTAAAATTGTACTTTAAAAAGTGCTATGTATAATCTTGTATTTGAAGAGTCAGTAAGATGGGATGTTAGAGCCCATGGGAGCCTATAATACCACTTGACTTCTTGGTGAGAACCAGTAGGTCTAGGATTGTCTAAAAAATTGACAAATGCTAGCTAAAGCACTAATGGCTGTTACTGCTAGGTGTGCATGGGTGCTGTGCTACAACCCTTGCATCCACACACACAGGTCATTTCTTGCATTGAAGACTATTGAAATACAATGAGTTTTGGCCAGGAAGGAGGAGGAGAAGGCTCTCCAGGCCACTTTCTA
>CM034706.1:10749268-10766164 GCA_020142125.1 Phrynosoma platyrhinos
TGTGGTCTCTTCCAACTCTATGATTCTATGATTCTATGATTCAATTGCAACAATCCCATTCAAAGCTGTCATGAGCTGGTCTTTGATCCAGACTATCTGAAATATCACATATCCCCAGAGGAGCCTACCCAGTTTAATGATCACCAGGGAAAGATGTTGCCACGGTCCGTCCACTCACACAGGAATGTTCAGTGAGGACACTAACAATACTGCCTGGCATCTTGTTAATGGCATATGCAGGTGCAAAATGATTGCATCATTTGCTGAGGGTGACTGAGATCCTCCAGAGGTGTTAGCAATTGAAGTAATAATTTCACATGTCGGTACAGCAACATAGCCAGATACTTATGCAATCCCTCTCCATGGGGAACACCTGGCTATGCCCCTGTAATGACATATGAAATTATTACTTCAACTATTGAGACCTCCAGCAGATCTTAGTCACCCTCAGCAAATGATGTAATCACTTCACATCTGGCTATGGGAGCATTGCTAAATGCTTCTGCCACCCCCATGCTCTCCACCAGGCACAGAATGGCTGCAGTGGCTCTATGGTAGGTCTGGAAAGTGGTAAATGGCTCAATGTAAGGCAGATCTGCCTGTTTGACACCTACTATGCTATGCTGAAGGGTCTGGAAACCATGTCCCATGAGGAAAGACTTAGGGAGCTGGCTGTGTTTAGCCTGGAGAAGAGATAGTTAAGAGGTGATGTGATAGCCCAGTTTAAGTATTTGAATGGGTGTCACATCGATGATAGACCAAGCTTGTTTTCTGCTGCTCCAGAGACTAGAACATGGAAGAATGGATGCAAGCTACAGGAAAAGAGATTTCACCCAAACATTAGGATGAACTTCCTCACCATAAGAGCTGTTCAACAGTGGAGCATACTCCCTCTGAGAGTGGTGGATTCTCCTTCTTTGGAGGTGTTTAAACAGAGGCTGGATGGCCATCTGTCAGGGATGCTTTTATTGTGAGTTCCTGCATGGCAGGTGGTTGGACTGGATGGCCCTTGTAGTCTTTCCAACTCTATGATTATCTGATTATGGCCATTGTATGTGAACAATTGAGATGACCATTTTCTTACAGCATTGTTTGGAAATGTGGTAATGATACTTCTATCAGGATTGTCTCTCCATCTGTAGTTGTAGGGCAGTGTGGGAAGGAAAGTGTGGGCTGGCCACCAATAAGGGAACTAAATTGTCACTGTTATCTTATCCCCATGAAATATTAGCAAAGGGCCCTCCCCCCTGGTTGATCAGCACCACAAATAGTAGCAATGAATGCTATAAAGGTGTTATGTAATGATGTATGAATGAGTTTTCTTTCTTTGTCCTGAATCTGCTGCTAATGAATGTCATCCAATGATTTTTTAAAGAAAGTAGGACAAAACGCTGCATCTTCTCTTTCAGCACTGGGCACAATTTCATTAATCTCTATCATGTTCCCTTTAGCTGTCTCTTTCTCCAAACTGATAAGCCCAAAACATTTTGTCTGCTCCTCATCAAGAATATGCTCCAACCTCCATTCATTTTGGTTATTCTTTCTTCCAACTTTGCTAGGGCTGAGACAAGTCCAAGACAGAGATGGGAAGAATATTCACAGATTTTCTCATTTTCAATGAGAGAGGCTGTTTTGACACACGGAGACAGCCTGTCAAGAAATCTCCAGTTTTCTCAAGCCTTCTCACCTCCAGAACATGATGAGCGGGTTCTTTTTTGTGTCAACATTTCCATAATTTGTCCAAAACAAATTACACAAAAGTACTGTCTTGCAAAGCAAAGCACAGAGAGACAGAGAGTGTGTGAGAGAGAGTGAGAAGAACTGTCTGTTTCATGAAAAAGATACACATAACCCATCTGATATTTCTAGTTTGTAAGAGCCCATGCAACAAGAGGCCAGCTTTCATAGTCTGTGTGGAAGCTGCTCTCACAAATCTAAAATTTCTCATTATGACAGCCAGAAAATGTCTGGTCCTCATGCACACCAAAAGAACATTTTTAGCATGTCTCATGCTCATGCTCAAGAAAGGTTTTACATACTTAGACTAAAATCACTTTCTGGTTCTATACAGCCTAACTTCACCTGTTACACAATTCCCTTCTTATAATAATTCCACTGGCTACTGGTCTGTTTGGGGGCATAATGCAAGATACTGTTTGTGTTATATAAAGCCCTTCAGGCCAAGTTCTCCCATACAAGTTTGCCTGGGCTCTTGAATCTGAGACACTCATGTTTTGGTCCCACCATGCTTACAGGTACAGCTGGAGAGGATGAGCAAAATGGTCTTCTCAATAGCTGTTCTTAAACTGCGCAACTGCCTTCCTAAAGAGGATAGACTAAACTCCCACTCTGTTGTTTTTCCACTGCCAGACAAAAGCTATTGTATTCTAACATGTTTTCAAACCTACACACTTTTGTCACAAGGGGTTTTAATAGTGAGCTTTGTTATGAGTGGATTTTTTTAACCACTTTTTGGAGTTTAAGAAATTTGGCAATGGGTTGGCTTTAGATGCATGCAGTTGCTTTATCCCACAGCAAATTCCTCAAAACCCCTGAAATTCTACACAGACGGTCAGAGGATGAAGAATGAGCTGTGAAGTGTATGGAGGTAATAGTAAAGATGCACACACACAAACACACGCACACACACCACACACAAACACACACAAAGTTTCCATGAACAGAGCCCTTTTTCTAGCAAAAGGCAGAAACTTGGTCCAACCCACTGAATAGAAAGCATCGTATGCATTATGATTGTTTTTATATGCCTTCAAGTAGTTTCTGGCTTATGGTGACCCTAAAGAGAACTTATTACTTAGTTTTCTTAGCAAGAGTTTTTTCAGATGGGGGTTGGCTTTGCCTCCCTCTGAGGCTGAGAGACTATGACTTGCCTAAGGTCACCTAGGGGTTTCCATTCCGGGGATGAGTGGGAATTCCAGAGTTGTAGTCCAAAACTCAGACCACTACATCACACTGGCTGAACTCCTTTTGAATTAGTACTTTTCTTTAATAAAATATGGGTGTTTAAAATATATTATAGTTTAATTAAATATTAGTAGCACTAGTGTATGGTTCTCTGTCTGTTTTATTTGTTTTTATTTTGTAAGCTGCAATGAGGCCCTATTTTTGGGGGAAAGGAAATGGCTAAGATCGTACATTGGGGTTGCGTAGAAAACATTTTTTACATGTAGAGTTACATGTTGATTGTCATATATATCCTCTATGTTAAATGGTAAGCTGCAGAACCAGACAAATGATGGAATGTGAAAAAGAACATGCAACAAAATGTACATCAGAATGTGCAACTAATGAACAACATGCACTATTCTTCCTCTGCTATCTTGGATTGAATGTGGATGTTCTGCATCAGACAAAAATGTCTAACAGCTTCCTTATGGAACTTACACCTGTGTAAGACACCAGGATTTCAGTCTTTATAGCAAATGAATAATCAGCCTGATGCTTTCAGAAGAGCTCAACTATCACTAGCCCTATCCAAAGGAGGATGGATGAGAATGAAGAAGGGAAAGAAGAAAGTGAGAAGCTGGCACTCCTATCATGGCACTGGGCCATGCCAGGCAGTACCTTCAGATCAGAAAGAGGATACAGTGGGGTTTTACCCTGTGCAGTGTCACAAATTAAAACACCAGAAACAAAAAGTCAGGAAACACTCTGCTGCACTTCAAATGGAAGACACTGAGCTAATGAAGCCAGCTCAGCTGATTTATGGTTGGTTATAAAATAGTTCATGCAAGATGGTGCCATTGTTGCAGACAAATGGCTCCAACACTTCCTTGCGACCATGTGTGACCTATCTGGCAGTACAGATCTTAACCTTCAGCATGGCCTCAGACTAGTCTTTCTGGCAATTCACCTCTTGGCATTGTACTTTGCTCAGGACTGCTTTTCCCATTTGGATCTCAAATTGGATCCCTTTTCTTCTTCCACTGAAATCCTTGTAACCCCTGAAACTGGCCTGACTTCTCTTTTGTTCCTCTGCATTATGGGTGCTGTTACCTTAAACAGGACACCTACTTGGCATGGCCATTATATACATTGTTCTAAATGTGACTGTACCATAGGAATTTATAAAGAAATTAAGGGGCCCATGTGTACAGTAATGTTCCCACTATTAAACTGTAATCTTCTAGCCCTCATTCATAGCAGAATCCTGTATATCTCCAACAGGAGACCTTCTGCAGAAAATAGGTTACTGTTTTACTTATTCCCAAGATCACCTGCATTAAACCTCAGTGAACTATTTGTCCCACTCCTGATACAGAGAGCACAGAATTTTAGCCCAGCAAAATATAATTTCTCACTTCCCCAGCTGTGCAGCCTTTTTTTAATGGAAATGTCATTGTTGCCTTAATTATTAGTACTGTAGCAGAATGAGAGATTAGAGTACCCACAATATCAAACAAAGGGGAAAATGCATACTACAATACAATTCAAGAAATAGCTTATTTACAAACTAAATAGGATTATTTCTCTCATTATTCACTTAGTTTGTGCTCGTCCATTCCAATAATAATAAAAAATGGTGAGAACAAAAGCAAAGACCAGGATCCTTTTTGTACTGTATGCATCCTAAGTTCCCCTGTGGGAAATGATTGGATGTTTTTGCGCAACGGCTGCATTTAGTTCAAGTTTGCAGAAGCAGAGTTGCACATGCAGTTCTATTGCA
Source organism: Phrynosoma platyrhinos (assembly GCA_020142125.1). Classification (NCBI taxonomy): domain Eukaryota; kingdom Metazoa; phylum Chordata; class Lepidosauria; order Squamata; family Phrynosomatidae; genus Phrynosoma; species Phrynosoma platyrhinos. The sequence goes on from CM034706.1 coordinate 10,753,956, forward strand.
TTCATTGTGCATAGATGTGCATGTGCAGTGCACACAGATGTACATCACACTTGGATGCATATGTTCGTTTAGCTTTGCATTCAGTGGTCCAGTTGATTTCTTTGTGCAGCTGAACAAGTTTTCCATTCAACACAAAGGTTGCATAACACAATTAAAATGTAATTTTGCACCCATAGTTATACACTGTTCAACTCTAAGGCAGGATCTAGTGTAAAGTTTGCTTAAGACCCAATCAATCATCATGGTTTCTTTCCTCCTTTCATTATTTGATGTTGTGTTCAAGGTCTTCCATGTTTGTTGATGCTCCAAAGTGCCAGGAAATCATAGCATTAAAGGCTACAGCTGTGTTACTTAAGTCAGTGCTTCTTAAGCTATTAAATGTAAGGGGGCTGGCATGTTTTTTTCCTCCACTTTGCTGAGGATTGGTACCATATTTGTGCTCATTGGCATAACTCTCCAGGGGCTAGCACTCTATGGACTGTGGATCAGCACTTTGAGTGGCACTGATTTGGATAACACGGATATGGCATGGTATTACATGCCATGGTTAGTTCTGCCTTTCCTGTCTCCTTGGAGATGGATGGTGGTCAGTTGCAGAGGTAGACTTCACTTCCAGTTGCATTCATTCAGAGGAATAGGCAAATATGTAATTGAAGTTACCATTTTGCTTTTTTCAGAAGATGTAGTCCATGTGGAAAAACTGATCAACAATGTCAATAGATTAGAAAACTAGGCCAAAGCTAACAAAATGAAATTCAACATGGAGAATTGTAAGGTGGCACTTAGGGTGGAAAAATGAAATGCATAGATAGAGGATGAGGGACACCTGGCATAATGAGACTACAATGTGATGCAGTAGCTTAAAAAGGCCAATGTGATTTTAGGCTGCATTAATAGAAGTATAGTGTTTAGCTCAATGGTACCCAAACTGTGCTCTTTAAGGGATTTTGGACTTCAGCTCCCAGAATCCTAGACTATTGGCCAACATGGCTGAGGCTTCTGGGAGCTGAAGTCCAAAATGTCTTAGTTTGGAGACCACTGATCTAGATCAAGGGAAGTAATAGTACCACTGTATTCTGCTTTGGTCAGACCCCGCCTGGAATACTGTGTCCAGTTCTGGACACCACAATTCAAAAAGGATGTGGAGAAACTGGAGTGTGTCCAAAGGAGGGCAACTAAAATGGTGAAGGGTCTGGAAACCAAGACCTATGAGGAATGACTTAGGGAACTGGGTATGTTTAGCCTGGAGAAGAGACGGTTAAGAGGGGATATGATAGCCCTCTTTAAATATTTGAAGGCATGTCATATTGAGGAGAGAACAAGCTTGTTTTCTGCTGCTCCAGAAAACAGGACCCAGAATAATTGATACAAGCTACAAGAAAAGAGAATCCACTTAAACATTAGGAGGAATTTCCTGACAGCGAGAGCTGTTTGACAGTGGAACACACTCCCCCAGAGAATGGTGGAGTCTCCTTCTTTGGAGGTCTTTAAACAGAGGCTGGATTGCCATCTGTTGGGTATGCTTTGATTTAGAGTTCCTGCATGGGAGGGGGTTGGACTGGATGGCCCTTGTGGTCTCTTCCAACTCTATGATTCAATGGTTCTATGATTCTATATCTAACCCCAGAAAAAGGTGGAGAGGAGATAACACTGTCAAACTATTGGAAACCATTCAACAAACTTTAAATTCCTATAAACAAGACCATACTTTGTCCTCCACCTCATTTACCTCAAAGATGGCTTGGTGCATCATCATCAACTCTACATTAACAAGCAAGGTTGAGATCAATATATTTTAATCTTTTTCTGAGTATAAGCCACAGTAATTACTGCCTTATCTCATTTTAATGGTGGGAATTGACAAATCAGTTTCACCTTTAAGCATTTTAATGCATGCTTCTTGTTGCACTTTTGTTTATGCAGCCTACTTAATTTACACTCCTTTTCCCTAATGACAAATGTAAGTTTGTTCACATTTCCTCTGGTTATGAACATTTTCACCATATACAACTGAACAATATGTGTAGTGTTTTCTGCATGCTGTATTTCTTGGAAGTCTTGCAGGTGTTCCTGTACTCCAGGCAAGATGCACAATTTCTCAAAGAAAGACTCAAGAAGTGCAATAATGCTACATCTATCTAGACAATGGAATCCAGTGAAATTTCTTTCCTAGACGCTGGCCTTAGGCTTATTTTTTTAAAAAAAGTTTCAGGTCACAGTAACCTATGTGACAGAAATGTAGTTTGGCTTGAAACAGATATTGAAGTATCACCCAGAAAATGTAAAGGTCTGTGCCCCCATATGCCCTGAAGGGTCACAAAATGGCCCAGGATGGAAACATGCACACTGCACTTAGCTAACTTCAATTTAGTATATTTTCTAATCCTGCTGGCAGAAACTTTCAGTGTGTTGTTGTTGTGCAATGGTGCTTTGTGCATGAAATTCTCTTACTTGCTATGCTGGGAGCTGAATTTGGAAATTTATGGATGCAAAGCAGTTGCTCCACCTCTTAGCTATGGTGTCTTCTCCAAAAGGAAAAAAATAAAGTTGATATTTTTCCCCTACATCTTCTGTCTCTGTTACCTTGGAGATTAAAAATTAACTTCAATGTAAGGGTTAATTTTATTACAGTCCACCACCACCACCCCCCAAAAATCCTTATGTTGCGCAACAGGTCTTACTATAATATTACCTATAATTACCTACCTATACCCATCCTTTTATCAGTTGCAGAATCACTTCATTAATCAGCTGTTTGAACAAATAAGATGCAGCAACAGTAGAAAGCTGAATATTTCATCTACAAACTAAGTGCCCGAAGAACTATTGCTAATTTAATTAGCATTGGGATCAAGGAACCTATGTTGAAATTAAATAGAGATTAATTGCTAGGCTTTCTTTATATGCAGCCATTATTTATTTTAGTCTGTTGTATATGCTATTGGCCAGCAGGTAATTCTTAATGATTCATTATACAGGACTCTGTATCTAATGATTTCTTACATAGATCCCATATAGGAGTAGAAAAGATTAAACTTGTCCAGTTAGCCTTTCCACACTACAGAAATAATCCAGTTTGGCACCACTTTAACAGCCTTGGGTCAATGCTATGGACTTGTGGGAAGTATAGTTTGATGTGGCACCAGAGCTGATATCAAGTGGTATCAAACTGTATTATTTCTGCAGTGCAATGCAGCCTTGGTCTTCAAGTCCTACCACTTTTTCTTTTACCTACAGCCATTTAGCATCACACACATCCATCTTTGATCACAGCATGTTCATCTAAGAAAGGAACAAATCCCAGCCAGTTGTTTGTCTCCACACAACCAACAGAAAGAGAAAGAGACCAGGGTTATGTTTGTGGTCAGATCTACTCCTGCCCCCAGTCAAACATGGGGGCACTGATAGTTCTAAATGAAAGAACTGGATACAAGCAAATAAACATTCTTCCTTTGAAATTTCTAATAGATTATAGTGGCACTCCAGAGTGATGTGAAACAGGATGCCAGTATTCTCTGGGCTCTGTCACAGGTCACAATTATAGTGCTATACACTTTGAGTATCCCTTATCCAAAATGTTTTGAATTTCAGATTTTTATTTTTATTTTGTATTTTGGAATATTTGCATATACATAATTAAATATCTTAGAGGTGGGACCCAAGTCTAAACATGAAATTCATTTAGGTTTCATATACTCCTTATATACACATAGCCTGAAGATAATTTTATACATAATATTTTAAATAATTTTGTGTATGAAATGAAATTTGTGTACACCAAATCATCAGAAAGCAAAGGTGTCACTCTCTCAGCCACCCATGTGGACAATTTTGGATTCTGGAGCATTTTGGTATTCTGGATAAGGGATACTCAAGCTGTATCTCACTTTAACTGCCATGACAACTTCCTATGGAATCCTGGGATTGGCAAATGGGAGGAGGCTATGTGAAAGATGACTAAACTGAGGCTGTCATACTGGACATATCATGAGATGACTCATTGGAAAATAGTCATGGTGCTTGGTGAACTGGAAGGTAGCAGATAAGAGAGAGAGAGACCCATACACTTCCCCTAGTTAAAGAGATCTAGCTTCTATGAATAGAGCCCTTTTCCTAGCAAAAGGCAGCCTCTGGGTCCAGCCCACTTACTAGAAAATATGCTGTGCATTATTATTATTAGGGTTTTTTGTTTTTTGATGTTATGTGCGTTCATGTGGTTTCTGACTTGTAATGACCCTCAGGCAAATGTATCATGGATTCTTTTGTCAAGATATTTTCAGAGATGGTTTGCCTTTGCCTTCCTTTGAGACTGACGGGATATGACTTGCCCAAATTCTCCCAGTCAGTTTTCCAGGCTAAGCAGAGATTTGAACCCTGGTCTCCAGAATCATAGTCCAATCCTTAAACCACTACACCATGCTGGGTCTAGAAAGCATGTTGTGGATACTGTGTTACATTGAATTATTGAGATATGAGGCACAGAGATCCCATATCCTGGACTGTTCTACTGCACAAGTCTGTAGATGTATTCTCTCTGTGTGTGTCTCTCATTCAGGGTGATCAGAGATCCTACTTTTCCTGGACATGTCCTACATTTCAGCTTTATGTCTGGGGGTCCACGAGGAATTCCAAAATATTCTTTATTTTGAGCCATAAAGCCTGTCCTTGTGTCATCCAGTGCCTCAGCCGGCAAGCAAGAAATAGCTCAACGGATTCATTACTGCCACTACTGCTGCAAGAGGCTTGTTAGATTTTGCCAAGCAATAAACATGACCAAAATGTTTAGCCTGCAATAATGCACCCTAATGTCTACAGAAAACTGTTGACCAACATGATCCCAGTGTGTGAGGAGAGGGGAAGGGGTGAAAAGACTGTTGCTGACCATGTGGTGGTTTTGTTTGCTTTTTCTGATGGAGATGTGGAAAGGAAAGGAGAATCTGGGTTGTTCAAGAAGATCAGTGATACTCGGGAAAAGGGGTATGTGAAAGTGTGTGATTTGGGTTGAGGAAGAAGCAAAAGGGATGAGAGACCAAATGGGAAAATTACAAATGAAAACAGTAATTTAAATCTAGATTCAGTTGAGGGTTTGTTGCTAGTAAAGGACCATTTTAAGCATTTGTTTTGCTTAGAGTTCTAGAAGTATACTGCAAGCCAACAAGCCATTTTAACAAAGATATACTCATCAGAAAAATATGGTTGAGTACATGATAAAATACAGTACATGTAATATAGCTGTAAATGAACGTATGGAATGAATTTATATTTATATTAGTGTTTTTAGCTTTTATTTGATAATGTCCTACATTTAGCTTGAATGTCCTACATTTTGTGGTACCTTGTCCTCCTTTGCTGTTATGTCATCTGGTCACCCTAATCTAACTGTATGCATGTATTTCCCTGGGTGGCATTTTGGAGAATAAGGTTCTGTTTAGAGCCTGAAGTATCTTTGTTTAAACTACATTTTACCCTTGGACAAGGAAATGTTCGTATTAAAGAATGTCTCTCCTTTTCAGATCCTTCTTGGATTGCTTTTAAAAGTACCAAAGGGTCAGAGTTTCCAGATGTAACATGCAGAAATCCAAATCTATGAAGTTCAGGGTTTCAGATGTTTCCCACAATACTCAGGCAGATTATAAATTACCAGGTGGCTCCTTGGCTTTATTAACATACTTGCTTTACACTGAATGATTTGACCTTCTATGACTTTCCCAAAGATGCTCTCAATGATTCCCATATTTACAAACTGCCTTTTGCTGCATCCAAAAGATCGTGGTGATTGAGGGAACTATTCTACTGTCCAACAAGGCTGACAGCAGAGATGTTTTCTTACTGACATGTTCAAGAAGGTTTTCACTTAGAAAGTAGAAAAAGAGGCTAGTTTGTAAAGGAGTAGAATTCTTTACTGGTTTTTAAATGCTGTGAAAATGTTCCATGCTTCACACAATAAGTCTGGTTGCCTTATAAATCCACACAGCTTCAGGAAAAAAAAATAGTCAGAAAAATTCAGAAAAAAAAGATCCCACATTGGGGTTGTGTACAACAAATCTCTACATGCAGAGCTGTGCATTATTTGAGCTCTCCATGTGCATAATAGCTATGCTGCACAACTGGATAGAAGCAATGGATATCCAATGGAACTAACAAAAAGCACCCATGCATCTCCATACAATGGCACCAACATATGCAACTCTGCTTCTGCAACTTTGAACTGATTGTAGACAAAAAATATCCAATCATTTTATAGGAGAACTTATAGGATTCCTTCCTTTAAAAAGAAAAAAAAAGCTAAATCTACTTACCTATATTATCCTCCCACCCTTCATCAATAGAGCACAAATCATTATTAGTGAGTTTTTTAACTTGAACGCATGCATGCACGAGTTCTCTTTTATGCATGCTGTGGGGCTGTCCCCAGAGTATTCTGGCCCCGAAGCTGCTCTGACTTCCCCTGTTACCTGTGTAGCCTACAGCAATCCTGGGTGCTTGTCTACACAGAGTCCCACTGTGTTGCATGCCAGCAGTGGCACAAGTCAATCCTGAGGGTAAAAATGAGGTGGCCTGCATTGATTACATGGCTGGGCATCTTGTTGTGACTTCAGAGGAATAACTTATACTGGTGGTGAAAGCAGGCAACACAGTGGGATGCTGTGTAGAAAGCCACTCAACATTGCTGTGGAGTGCTTCAGATCTTCTGGGAAAATCTGGGACAAATGGTGAGTTATTTAAAAGTGAGTTAGTGGAGGGATGGCCTGGATTTTCTGTGCGACAAACCTTCCCATGTATGGATAGTCCTCAGTTGAATCGGGCTTTTGTCTGCATCATGTGGACATGGCAATACAAGGGGAACCTGCAACAAAAGGCCTGTGTAGATATGCTTCCACATACAGTACACTTTATTTACCATGCACTGTCACAATTGAGACAAAAGTATTATGGTTGTTAGTGATTAACAGAATCCTCTTGGTCATGTACACTCACATAGGGTTGTGTTAGCATACATACTTTTGTTAGTATTGCACAGGGTGACCAGATGTCATGCCTGCAAAGGAGGACAGGCACCCCAAAATGTAGGACATTCCAGAAGAATGTAGGGCATTACAAAGCAAAAGCTAAAAGCATTTTAAGGAGGACTTTTTAGGAGGAGGAGCCTGCCTGCAAAAGAGATCCTCCTCACCATAGACCATCTTAACTAAAGACTGAAACAACATGTAGGCATCTGACTAACATCTCCAATTGTTTTTCTCCTCCTTGGTTTATAATATCTTGCCTGATGAAGAAGCCCATGGAGCTTTGAAAGCTTGCAACAAGTATATTGTGCATTTTGGTTGGCCAATCAAGGTATCACTGATGGATTTCTAAAAACACTTTAGTTATGTGTAACACATACTTAATTTTATTATGGACTCCACCATATTTTTATAATGAACCTATCTTTCTTAAAATTCCTTGGTGGCTTGCAATATGCTAATAGAACTTTGGGCAAGACAAATCCTTAAAATGGTACTTTACTAGCAACAACCCCTTGACTGAATCTACATTTAAATTATTCCTTTCAGTCCATCGTGCTGAAATTAAGGGGGAAAAACCTTTCAACATTTGCATTGCGTCGTCAAGCAGCCCATTGCCTAACACATTTTCTGTCCTTTTCTCCTCTGAAAAACAAATGCACCCTGGACTCTGGGGATAAATCTTATCTGCTGTTGCTCCTAGGGGAAAAAAACTTTAGAAGGATCCATCCTATCTCCCTATTTGCAATCCCTTATTTACAGGCTGCCAAGTAGACTAATTTCTCAAAGGAGAACAGCAAACATGGTTGTTACTCGGTGGGCTTCTTAGTCATGCTCAAAATGGATGACATTTTGGAATTCCTCCTGGACAGAAAATTGAGAGGTAGGACATGTCCTGGAAAAGGAGGATGTCTGGTTATGCTGATATTCCATAAGGAAATACACAGTAGCTCTTTGATCAAAGGTTTTCCCCAAATGTGCAATGACTCCTAGATAGCATCAGTGTGTAGTTCAACCTCACTGATTTGGATGCTCACTGCTTGGCGGAGGTGTGTATGTTGTCATCCATCTGGAAGCCATCACCTTTCCCATATCTCCTGTAAAAGTATACTGGGGTAAATTTATACTCTGCTGGCATCATATAGAACTTCAGCATTTATATAACCACTTATACTCTCTGGGAGAGAGTCAGTTAAAAAAATGATGAAGATGATGATGATGCATGAACAACAAGAACAATGCAGAGATCTTCAAGCTGGCTGATTTATCAGGTACAGCTCCCTCCATACAGATGGTGATGCTGAAGACTCTTCACTAGAGCAAACAGAGACAGGGCACTGTGTCAGGGGAAGCATATCTGTCATCATATTCTCCCAGTCTGGATTAATTTGATGCTCTGCAGCCTGGAAACCAACAGATGTATGAGTTTCTGTCTCTAAATGGACAGCATCTCAGGTCATATTGAAACCCTGAGAGTGCCAGAAATAGATTTCAGCCCTTCCCTTTCCTCAAATCAAAGTGAAGAAAAGAAACTTCTTGTTTTTAAAACAACAACAGTGAAAACTCTGGATTTCTCTTCTTTCTAGCGACACAATTTAATAGTGCTATATTTCACTTTAACTGCTATGAAAACTTGCTATGGAATCCTGGGATTTGCAGCTTAGTGTGAACTACGTAGAAGATGACTAAGGCCTTGTCTACATGGGTGTTTTACCCTGAGTTCCACCTGGGCTTGCTGTATCCCATTTGCACAACATAGGGCCAAACCCCCAAATCAGGTCAGAACTGTCTTCACAATGCGCACACACAATTTGGGGGTTTCTCCCTCTAACCTACATTTTAAAAACTCACCTTTTGCTACAGATTTTCTTTGAGGAGGGGCTGTTTCAGCAATGACAGGTAGCTGCTTTTTCACTTCAGTTCCCACTCATTGCTTAGCTGTTTTCTGCAAGTGTGAGTTGCTCTGAGATCAGAATGAGGCAACCAGCATTGATAGCATGGCTGGGCACCTCCTTTTGATCTCACCAGCAATACTGGGTAACAAACAGGAACAGCATGGGGAGGCAGTGGCTCAATGTCACTGGGAAAAGACAGCAAGGTAAAGGCAAATTTGGAGAGAATTTTGGTCCAGAATACTCCAGGGGCAGTCTGGAGTATTCTGGCAAGTGTAGACGAGCCCTAAACTGACACTGTCATACTTCGGACACATTATATTTTATTCCACAGTGGTGGTGATACAACATCCTCCACCTCACCTGAAGACAACAAGTTAATTTTTTGTGGGTTTTTCGGGCTGTGTGGCCATGTTCCAGAAGAGTTTCTTTCTGACGTTTTGCCAGCATCTGTGGCTGGCATCTTCAGAGAAACATTTTTCTCTGAAGATGCCAGCCACAGATCCTGGCGAAACGTCAGAAAGAAACTCTTCTAGAACATGGCCACACAGCCCGAAAAACCCACAAAAAACTATGGATGCCGGCCATGAAAGCCTACGACTCCACAACAAGTTAGCTTAAGGGGTTGAGGGCAGGCTCCTTTTTAGACAACTCTCTCTTTTCTTGTGCCACCGAATACTGCTTTACCACCTCTGACAAACCACTTCATTCTGTTAACTTCCACCTAACATCAGACTTGGATGTTAGGTAGCTTGCACATGTGCGTAATCATAACAATATAAGCTGAGATCTTACATCTTCTTCATAACTACAGTTTAAAGCTCTGCCATTATAGTTGCCATTGATGATGTTCCACTCCCCTAGACCTGTGTTGGCAGACCTATGGCATGCGTGCCAGAGTTGGCACGCAAAGCCATTTTCCCTGGCACGTGGAGCAGGGAAGAGGAGGAAAAGGTGTGCACCTGTTCCTCCTCCTTCTAGCCATCCCAGGCCTTCAACTGTTTCTGGAGAGGCCCAGGAAAGTTTTTTTTGGGGGGGGAATACTGTCCCATAGAGCAGAAGTCCCATTCCCCCCAGAAGTCCTGCCTTCACAACCTGGCAGCGCTCTGATCAAAGCATTTCCCACTATTCCCACAGGAATAGTGGGAAATGATGTCGTTACCACTCTCCCATTTTCTGGGTTCCTTGAAAATGGTACCTAGGAGAGACCTCTCAGGGACCTGCTACAACTATTTATCTCAAGGCACTCCATAACTGGAAGCACACTGTAGTCATTCATGACCATAAACATGAATCCTGAGCAGTTAGGATATTTTAGTCCAGCTCTTCATAACATAACTGCTCAACAGGATACCAGCCATAGAATCATACAGCGGGAAGTCCAACTCCCTGCCAGTGAAGAAATCCACTGTTGAAGCACCCTTGAGAGGTGGCCGTCCAACCTCTCTTTAAAAAAGCTCCAACAAAGAAGAGTCTGCTACCTTCCCAGTCTCTCCCATTTTTGAATAGCAATTACCATCAAGAAGTTCTTCCTTATATTTAATTCACATTTTTTTCTCTTCTATTTTGAGTCAATTGATTGTGTTCTGTCTTCTGGCACTGCAGAAGATAACCTTGCTCTATCTTTCACATGACAGCTGTTCAGATATTTAAAGATGGCTATCATATTACTCTTACTCTCCAAGGTAAAGGTACATAGCTCCCTCCATTGTTCATCTTAGAGCTTGGTTTCCTGACCATTTACCATCCTGGTCACCCTCCCCAGACATGTTGTATTAGTCTAATGGCCATTAGTATAATGTGCTAACTCTGCATGTGAATGGCTTCGCTCCTGTATATGTGTGTTTATATATGAGAGGGCAAATGTAAAATGCTGCCCTGTACAACCACTTTACTCATGGCTGTCATTATATAAATTTGGATGGATGAGTTAACTGACTGAATGAATTTTAAACCACCCACAAACTGAGTTTCTCTATGTCCAATGTACCATTTAGAAATATACCATGCCAAGTAGCTTCTGCTCTTATTGATTATCAGAAAAGCTTCAGCAGATCAGACCATGAGACTACCACCTACCTTGACCTGGCTATCTGAGAAACCATCTGTTTGCTCAAGAGCCTGCCTGACTCTTATGACCATGGTTGGGGCTTCTGGGAGCTGAAGTCCAAACCAAATGGAGAACCAAAGGTTGGGAACCACTGTGTCTAGTCTATTCCTAGCAGCCTCTGTACACTGGAACTGCCAAATTAAAAGATAAATCATATAGCAGGGTCTTTTTCTTATTGTTCATTTCCATCAGGTCATGGAAATGAGGGGGGGAGGGATTGTCTGGGGTTTGTATTTGATTTTAATTGTAAGCCGCCTGGATTGGTTTTTCAATAGGCGGGGTATTAAATAAATTTTATTTATTTATTTATTTATTTATTTATGTTCAAATGATGGCAACCCAATGAATGAGAGCCTTCTTATATTCCTAACAGTCCTGCAAAGGTCTTGGAAACTGAGAGCCATGGCCTCCTTGACTAATGAGTCAATTCAGCTGTGCTGTGATCTTCCTGTTTTCCCACTGCCTTGAACTTCACTTAGGATTACTGTCATTTATAATGTGTCATGTCATCTCATGATATGTCCAAAGTATGAATGCCTAATTTTAGTTATGATCACGACTAGAGAATCTCCCACCTCCCTTCCTGACTTCTCTGTCTTTCTTGACTTGGTTTTGAACGTGTGATGCATTTGACAAATTTCTCTTTCTGCCTTTTTGCTATCACTCAAAGATGCAAAAGAAAGCTTTTCAATGCTCTTTTTTTTCCTAGCTTCACAAGGAAGTTAACATGTTTATATTGGGCACTGACAGGGTGGTTACTAATCCCATTATCAGTCCAGATGTCCTCTGTGCTCAAAAATCTGCTCCCTAAAAGAAAAACTATAATAATTGAACCAATCCTTTTTCCCTATAGCAATTTTAAAAAAGTAATTATTATTTTGCTAGCTAAACTAGACGTACATAGCCTACAGCAATATACAGGAAACAAAGGGATTTTTAAAATTGCCTTTTCAAAATGTTTGCAGTCCACATCTCTGGCCTCCTGTTCTTTTGCATCCTTGTATTCATAGAATGTAAAACTCATTCACACTGGCAAAAAACTGGGGTTTTGAGTCGCATTAATCCAGGACCACAGAACTGATTTGAAACAGAACAAACATTTTCCATTACCGAATGCCTCCATATCCATTTAACATGATTCGAGTTCACACTCACTTTTTCACCCCAACAAAATGGATTCTCAATCTTGGACATGTTCGA
>CM034706.1:10769604-10795006 GCA_020142125.1 Phrynosoma platyrhinos
TCTTGACACTGTACTTCTGTTGATTCAGCCTAGAATCACATTGGCTTTTTAAGCTGCCAATACGAGTCTAGTTTTGAAACAAAAATGTCACATACGAGGGGATATCGTAAAGTTTTAATTATCACCTCTAAAAAAAATTGACAGAAAGTTTGTTTTTATTTCTTATCTCTACATAGTCACCATCCAGATTTACACATTTTCCCCAGCGTCTGCAGATTGCACCATATGAGGGGGTATCATAAAGTAAATAATTATTACCCAGACATTATTAAGATATCTTGATGAAATTTTGTCAGTGTCATCATTGGTCCCTAAGTGCATGATGTTGAGAAAATCAGCTCATTATGTCCTTTATTTTTGTGACAGATTGTGCCAGAAGTGACTAAAGTGTAAAATCTTCATAAGGCACAATCTGCAAACTTCTACAATAACAGTATTCGGAGGGTCAAGAAACACTGGGGAAAATGTGTAAATCTGGATGGTGAGTATGTAGATATAAGTTAACAACTGCAAATCAAAACAAAATTTCCATCAAAATTTTTTAAATGTGATAATTAAAACTTTACGACACCCCCTCGTATGCTTGCAGCAAAAAAAGTGCTGATTGCTATGATCAACAACATTCACCGTGTTTGCAAAAAACAGAAAGGCCAATGAAGGCAAAGAAGGAAGAGGAATACTGTGCCACAAAGCAACAGCACAGAGATGGATTGGAATAATGCAGATGAAGAGAGAGAATATTTTTTTCCCCAGTGGTTTGGGAAGCTGCCTTGAAATCACTGAATAGCTACAGAAACATCCCATTTGAAGCTAATATCAAGCTGACAGAATACTTAGAAAGTTGTCTGTTGCAATACTGAGTGATAAGAGAAAGTTTATGGTGTGCGTTCTGTCTTGCCTCAGTTAGGGATAACTCTTAATCAAACAGAACCACAACATTGTCAGCTGTTGAAAACCCAACGCTGCATACCCACTTGATCAGAGAAGAATTAATTGGTATTTTCATTCCGTGTCCAGAGCCTTATGTCTCATGCCTTCATGTTTCCATTGTCTCTGCCTGCTGCATTATTCCATCTCTGTGTCTCATCATTCCACACTCCTGCTCACCCACTGAATTATTAATTATTTTAACACTAATGTCTGTGCTTCACACATAATTTGACCTTACTTATGGTGCAGTTAACTGTGCTGGCCCCTCAAGACACACTACCTACATTGCTCCAGTGAAACATATTTCTTTGTGTTAACTGGGCTTAGTCAATTGTCAGACTCCTTTGCTGGAGTTGTATGTGTGCTTTCTGATTAGTCGGATGTGATGACTTCATTCATTAGGCCATGAGTAGGAATTATGCAGCTCTCTGGGAGATGTTGGACTGCAAGTCCCAGCAGTCCTAGTCAGCATAGCCCATGGTGAGGAATGCTAGGAGTTACTGTCCAACAACAACTGAGATCCAAAATTGGAAATGAGTAATGAAATTATGCACACATTAATTATGCCTTGCAACCTTGTGTTGAAGGGCAATGGTGAAGGGCAACTGAACCAAGAAAACAAATATGCACATTAATGCACAACCAAATGCATATGTCCATCCATGCACAATGTGCATCCTGGTGCAATAGCACTGCATATGCAACTCCTTTTTCACAAGTTTGAACTGAATATAGCCATTACATATGAGACAAAATCTCTAACCACTTATATAGGGGAACTTACATGGTGTAAGGCTGCTGCTACACAACATAATTAATACAGTATGACACTGCTTTAACTGTCATGGCTCCATTCGAAGAAATCCTTTTATTTGTTGTTGCACCAGAGCTCTCCAACAGAGAGGGCTAAATATCCCACAAACTACAAATCCCAGAATTCCATAGCACTGAGCCATGGCAGTTAAAACAGTATCAAACTGCATCAGTTCTGCAGTGTAGATTCAGCCTAAGACACCAAGACAAATGTTAACTAAAATCTCTGTTCTTTTTTTAAAAAAAATAATAGATTTATATTATTATACATAGCACTTCTTAGAGGAACTCACAAAAAGAGATGTTTCTGACCCAAAGAGCATATGGGAGCCAGCATGGTTAGTGGTTTGAGTGCTGGACTACGACTCTGGAGACCAGGGTTCAATTCCCAGCTTGGCCATGAAACCCACCGGGTGTCCTTGGGCAAGTCACATGCTCTCAGCCTCAGGGGAAGGCAATGGCAAACCTCCTCTGAACAAATCTTGCCAAGAAAACCCTGTGATAAGTTTGCCTTAGGGTCACCATATGTTGGAAATGATTTGAAGGCACACCACCACCACAACAGCAGCAATATATTAACAGGATTCTGGCCAACACCTTATTAGGTTGTATAAGTCCCTCCCCTGTATTAGGCTAGTGGAATTTTTGTCTCTATGTCAATTTTGATGTAAAACAAAAGTTAAAGCCCTTTTAAATCTGTGATTTTTCAAATGACAGAAAGCATTGGGCCCCAATATTTCAGGATGCATTAGTAATTAGGATTCATTGATTCCCATGAATGGATCATTTCTGTAAATTTCACTTGGATTTCCCTGTTATCACTTGTCAAATATCAGAGCGTATGTGAACAACAAGACGAGACAGCTATGATTTCTACTAAAGACGTCTGAAGATTTCATTGTCTGCAAATGTCATTACGAACTAATGTTCAAAATATAGTTATCCACTGTTTTTTGCATTGTCCAAGTGTTCAAATATGAGAGTCAGTGTGGCATAGTGGTTTGAGTGTTGGACTATCAGCCTCTACAGACGGGCGGCCGTGGGTCGCCCTGAGAAGCCGACGATTGGGGCCGAGGCTGCCCTACTCCTCGGCCCCAATGCACTCTTCGGCTGGCCCTATTTTAGCGCTCCTTCCTCAAGGTGTGGAAAGGGCACCAGAAGAGGCATGTCTCTTCCGTTGCAGCGTGTCTGGACGCTGCGACAGAAGGATGTCATCGGAGCACTTGCCATGTGCAACGGTGGGTGCTCCAATGATGTCCTCAGGAAGGCGTTGGGGCACCCAGCGTCTGGCTGCCCCTCCCCTTCCTTGACTCAAAGACGGCGCTTTGAACCATCTGCAAAGCCCCTATGACCCTGGAGACCAGGGTTTGATTCCCAGCTCCGCCATGAAACCCACTGTGTGACCTTGGGCAAGTAACATGCTCTCAGCCTCAGGGGAAGGCAATGATAAGCCTCCTCTGAACAAATCATGCCAAGATTTAGGGTCAGAAATGGCTTGAAGGCATACAACACACATACACACACAAGTGTTCCAGTGCAGCTCTCAGCTGGAAAAAAGTATCATCATAAATTTTAAAATGAGCATTTTAGGGGAAGGTATCTTCAAAACAGTATTTTGAAAATATATTTTAAATAACTGCTAAGGGACTGCTAAAAAGGCCCCAGAGGAAATCAATAGCAATAGCAAGTACATTTTTATACCACTTATCAGTACATTTAAGCACTTCCTAAGCAGTCTGCATGCTTGGTAAGTTAGAAGGAAGTAGGAAAAGAGGAAGACTGCATTCCAGATGGATGGACTCAGACAAGGAAGCCACAGCCCTGAGTTTGCAAGACCTGATCAGGGCAGTTGAGGATAGGGTGACTTGGAGGTCTCTCATTCATAGGACCACCATAAGTCAAAGTCAAGTTGACAGCAGTTAACAACAAGAATAAATTCACTATCCCACTGACACCAAAGCCACCATTGAGCTATGATACAGTGCAAGTATTGTCAGAAACAGAAGCCTGAATCCTATTGGTAATTCCAACTGGTACATGTGTGCCTGCTCAGCATTAAACAAATGATTTAATGGGTCTGTGCTAGTTACAACTAACCAATTAGTCTTTAGATCTAAAAAATGGGCAGAATGCAACTGATACTGCATGCTGTAATAGTGGGATGTGATTAATGTGCTGCACCCTTAATGTAGGAAAACTTCCTTGTTTATTGGCATCCTGGGGCTGGTCATATGGCACAAATGACTCCTTTGTTGAAACAACTTCATTGGCTATCAGGGTTGTTTCCAGGCAGAAATCAAAGTGCTGGCTATGGCTTTTAAAGCCCTATATGGGTTGGATCCAGATTATCTGCGTGACTGTGGAGATTATCACATTACCAAAATAATGCAATTTATCTTTTAAAATTTAAATTGCTGCTGCTGCCGCCACCAAGGAACTGCAACCCAGCTGCATCCTGGGTCTCAGCCGCACTTATCCGGCTGCTTTTCCAATATGGCAAGCTCCCATTTTGGAAAAGCGGCCAGATAAGTGCAGCTGGAACCCAGGATGCAGCTGTGTTGTAATTGATCAGCAGCAGTGGCAGCGATTTAAATGTGATAAAATCAGCTATTAATCCAAAACACGACTGTATCCCATCAGAGATAAGTTGCATTATTTAGTAAATGCAATAATCTCCTGTGTCTCCCTATATAGGTCTGCTTGAATTTTAAGATTTGTGTGAGAGGGCTTTCACTTGGTACCACCACCATCACAGGCATGTTTGGTGAAATCATGGGAAGCAGCCTTCTCGATTGCTGCTCCCAAGTTGTGGAAGTCCCTTTCATGAGAGGTCTGGCTGCCCCTTGTTTTCTTTTTCATTCAGGCAGGACTTTGGTTTCTAATTTTTCAACAGACAAAGCTTTTAATGGGGTGTTTTGTGTCTGTATCTTTTTATTTTTAACTGTCCTTAACTTGTATTTTTAAACAGAATTATTATTTGATCATTTTAACTTCTTCTACATTAATAGTTTTTCAGCTGTACTTTGTTTCAGACCACTTCTGGGCTGGAAGTGGTTCTCCCCCCCCCCCCCCCCCCTTTGGAAGGCTGTTGTTAGGAAGCCTATTGCAACCTTTCTGGGCTACATGTTTTTTGGTGTTGTTTTTTTCCCCCAAAGCAATCAGGTTTTGTTTAAACTGTGTTATCTAGTCCTGACACTCCATTTTACCCTGCTTCCACATGAAGACTGCCTGTGGTGGCCTTATCTGAATGGAATTCATGGAAAGGAATAGAACAGACTTTATCCTCAGAGCCACCTTTGGTGAAGTTAGAATGTCTTAAATCTCAGTAAATTAAATCCCATCCCACTACTCCAAAAGCTGTACCAACAAAGGAAGCTAAGCATGAGGGAAACGATTACCATCGCAAATGGCAAAACAAACAGAAGAAATCTATTCAGCTCAATTAATTTTTAAATATCAGCTCTCTGTTGACTGATTACTATGTTAAGGATGTCAAAATTTTGCTCCCTTCCAATCTTTCTCTGAAATGTCAAATAGATTATAAATGTATACATGTGCATGCGCAATTCAGGCTATATAAGAATTAAATATTGAATACGTATATTAAAAAAGAATTTGCCTTTGCATTTAGCCAAATAAGTCCTTTGATCAGAACTGGTCAGATTATCTTCCAAATTAGGGTTTACAGTTTACAGATGCGTTCTTTTAGAGAGCTGTGGGAAATCTGTAAAATAGATCTTATGCTACACTGCATACTTGTGATGGTTTAATAGCTGATTCCTCTCTCCAAGGAAGCTTGCAAAGTCTAACTAGGGATTTCTAATAGAGAAGTCTCAGCACCCTCAATGAAGTGCAGTTCTGTAGGGGAATTCATGGATGATAAAAAAAAAAATGGATGGAGTCCTATTACAGTGTTATGAATTCACACCCTAGAGGGATGCATTTGCAACTGTTTGGTATTTATAATCCCCATATATTCCCTACTTTAGGGAACATATAGGAGCTATGAAGGTCCCAATCCTCACTTACCAGGAAGCAGCTTCTCTGACAGTTGGGGATCTATTTGCAACAGGGACCCCACTTTTGCTTGTTGCACCAGAGATTGCTCAGGTGATGATGTAGAAATATCAGTTAGCTACTTCCCAAGTAACAGGGGAATGGACTCACACCGATAGCAGTGCGTGCTGCCTGGTAAGTTTGGATTGAAGGGGGGGGGTGAGCTTTTGTATGCATTAATATGGTGCTTATGCATACAAAAAGACCACAAAGGATTCTGGCTTCCCCAAAAGATCTCAAAACATGGGCAAGTTCATATATGGAGATACTCTGTCAGATAGCCTGGAACGAAGACACCTATGGCTTTATAGGTCATAAGCAGCATTTTATGCTTTGGATTTTGAAAAAAAATGGATTTTGGAATACCTGTATTTGCATATATGTACATAATGAGATATCTTGGAGATGGGACCCATGTCTAAGCATAAAATTCATTTATGTTTCATATACACCTTATATACATAACTTGAATGTAATTTTATACAACATTTTTACTATATTTGTGCATGAAACAAAACCATCAGCAAAGCAAAGGTGTCACTATTTCAGCCACCCATGAAAATAGTTTTGGTTTTTGCAATATTTTGGATTCTGAAATTCTGGATCAGAGAAACTTGACCTATACTAGCTGAGAATAACAATAACAATTATGCACATGTGCTTATATTTGTAGATCCCTGATTATACAACCATGAACTGTATACATCCATTGTTACAAAAACACGTGTGCAACTACATGAGTAAGGTAATGTACACAAGTGTGTGACATCAACAGGATTCTGGTAATTGGTACATATCCAGTGTGGTTTGGAATAATTTCCCAAGCAGCTAGAGTTGACATCATTTACAGCAACATGAAGGTTACTTGGAATACTTTAATAGAAATAGAAGGAAAAAGAAAATACCTGAGCTGGTGGCAGTAGGTGGATAATCCAAGAAAACAATTCCTGGAGGGAGTGGTTCTGATGTCAGTAGGCTGGTGAATCCACTCTGGGTTTTGTCTTAAGTTTAAAGGAATTATAAAAATTCCCGGACCTGGAATATTGTGTCCATTTTTGAGCATCATGATTCAAGAAGGTTGCTGAAAGCTGAAGCGTGTCTCGAGGAGATCAACCAAAATGGTAAAAGGTCTCAAAACAGAGGTTTAAGGAGCCTGGTATGTTTAAATATTTAGCCTGGAGAAGAAAAGGTTAAGAGGTGACATGCTAGCCATGTTTAAATATTTGAAAAGATGTCATATGGAAGAAGGAGCAAGCTTGTTTTGTCCTGCTCTAGAGATTATGACATGTATTGTATTCAAACTACAGGAAAAGGGATTCCACTTAAACATTGGGAAGAACTTCCTGGTGGTAAGAGCTGTTCGGCAGTGGAACACACTGCATCAGACAAGTCTCCTTCTTTGGAGGTTTTGAAACAGAGGCTGGGGGTCCATCTGTCTGTAGAGATTTTACTGTCTCTTCTTGCATGGCAGGGGGTGGGACTGGATGGCCTGTGGTCTCTTCCAGCAATATGATTCTATGATTCTATTTTGGGAATAATATTCAACACTTAGCATAGCCTCTTTACTGCATGGGAAGGGGAACCTTCAACAGGTGTGGGACACCAAAGATATCCCAGCCAGTGTGACATTCTGTATGTATGTGTGTATGTTTAATAAATAAGAAGCATGTTTTTTTGTGCTTACATTGGTGTTCAAGACAGACAGTAACTGAATTCCAGCCATCAGGGGAGAATTTTTCACCCCACTCCACCTTTTCCAGTATAACATTTAAGGGAAGAACCAAATACAGTTAAAACTGTGATTCGATATTAACCCACCATCCTAAATTTAAGATAAACCCTTTCCTTGGAACCCCCTCCTCTCCCCTTAGTACTAACAGCATGAAAGCCATATTACAAGTGAAATATTAACAGTCCCCTAGACACCAAAATAGCTCTGCTCAAGAGAAGAGAGCTAAGTAATCCAATTTTAATTTCCCCAGTTTCTAATGTGTCGTGCGACTCTTGGTCAAATCAATGGTTCAGCAAACTCAGCCTTCTGTCCCACATTAGTAGGAAAATTCAAAGCAGTCCCTTTAATCTAAAAAATAAAAAATAGAAAAAAGTAAAAGAAACTCATTTACTTGATTTAGCTGATAAGCAGTAAGCATGTCAGTGTGTAGGCAGACAAGAGCAGTTATGATTTAGTAATTCCCCTTTGAAATATTGTTAGAATGGAAGCATAAATCTTTTTTTCCTCACTGCAACATTGTCTAAAATGGAGATTGATAGTCTTGGGGGAAAGAAAAGTAGACCTGTCATGTGGAAAATACATTCTGATGACTGACGGAGGATGAGGATGAAAGTTTGAAATGTACATGGAAATTAATACATAAAATTCCCCACTCAAAAAATGGTTCAGTGTTTTAGAGGCATCAAGGGGCTGCGTATTTTGTGGCCCATGATATGGCTTGTTCTTAAAGGCCCCAGTACATAAGATTTTAATAATACAGGCCGGAATCCTATTGATTACTCACAGCTAGAATAGATCCATTTAATCAATTGCTGAATGGTGAGCCAATATTTAGGAATCAGGCTGCTTGGGAACAGTGGGGTGAGGAGAGGAGGACAGGCAGAAAGGAAGAGATATTGACACCACTTGAGTGCCAATCTTGCAACTGCCATGGCAGTGACATTTCACACTTGTGGAGTTTTGGGACTACCACACAATTGGGATCTATTGATGGGTGTGACAGGGCTGAGGGTGGTGAGGGATCAGGTTGTCCCTCGGCAATTGGAGACTGTGACTGGGAAGTGGATGGACCTCAGGATCTAGAGCCAGCAGGTGGTCTGAGGAAAGACAGAGCAAGAGGGATGATGTATAAGGAGGGAAAGGAGGAGGACCAAGAGAACTTAAGGAGGAGGGAGAGGTGGTCAGAAGAGTATGGAGTGGAAGAACAGAGGCGGTGCAGGCAGGTGTGTATAGGGAGAGGACAGAGGAACCACACCCAAGCAGGGAAGACTGGACGGTGCCTTTGCTCAAGTGAGAGGTGAGGTCGAGAAGGGAAAGTTGGGAACCTGAGTTGGTTAAAGACCCAAAGGAAGAAAGGTTCTAGAGGGATATTCCCAGGGCAGCTACCCCAAACAGGTTTTCCAAGAGATGAACACCCAGCTCAGGGCTTGCAGATCTACACACTTGTGCTGGGATATTAGAGGGCTGTACTGGCACTTGGAAGAAGGCTGAATGGGAAAGCTCTGAAAAGGAACACAAGACCAAAGAGACGCCCTTAATAGATATATAGCAGACACTGTTTCCAAGCAGTTAAGAGGTTGTGAAGTAACAACACTCTTGAGGGAGTACACCTGTTCTTGGTTGGTCAAATAAAGAGTTTATGTTTGCAGCATGACTCACTTGTGTGGGTTGAGTTTGTTCATATACTATGATATGGATGCAAGAAGAAAAGCTAACCCCCAAGGGGTAGCCTGTGGCACTACAACAATCAATTAAAAAGGATGTCCTAACCACACTTGGCAGACAAAGCAGCAATGAACTGAAGGTTACACTGTGTAATAAGTATCACCAAAGGTGCTATTTTATTACTATAATCAATGTTTAAAGGTCTTTAGTAGTTTAAACTCAGAAAACCTTTATTAAGAAATTGTAGATCCAGTCCAGTGACATTCATTGTCAAAACTGACCAGCAAATGTGACAATTGCCTAATTAAACTGCACATAATTTTACATTTCAGGCAGGCTTAATTCTTATTTGCTATATTTAATAAGCACTCTTCCTCACTGCCCCTTTTCTTTGTTGTTACAATGAAATCCTTTTCACAGAACCAACCTTGAATAGGTTTAGTTCATGCCTGCCTCACCTCCATTCTTGTCTCAGCACCCAGGTATGAGATCACCACGACCCAGCAATACCAAGTTTACTCTATATACCCCATCACCCATTATCCCCAGCATTTTATGGCAGGCAAGTTGCTTATGCAACTCCTGACAGAGAGAAAGACCAAGATTGTAGCAATGACAGTTGCAGAGGTGGCACCTATAGCAGCCATTTCAGCCACTACAGTGACTTTTCTTCACTGGCCATCTTATTTCCCAACAGTTTTGTCTTCCTTGCAACTGCAAGGGATGGCTGCTCACAAACTGCCCAGCAAAAACAAGAAAAAAAAGTCCAGAAACAAAAAAGTGAGCTTGGAAAGCAAAGCAGCAGCAATGATGAGGTGACATGAGTGTCCCCCTATCATGTCATTCTCTTCCTGCTCACTCACTCTCATTTCTTCCAAATGTCAAATCTGACAGGGACAATCCTGATTAATTCTCCATCATCCCTCTTTTTCATCTGCTTTTAGAATGACTCTTCCCATCCTGCTTTCCCTCTTTATCTTCATCTTTCAATTGTTGCAAACTTAAAAGTGCAAAAGTAGTTTGCACTGGATTATCTCTGTAGAGGGTGAGGAGACATTGGGTTGAGTCCTTTCCCTGTACACTCAGGCAGAAGCAAACTACTGCATCCCCTACTATCTTGTTTGCTTTTCTTTACTACTAACTTTTGACATCTTAGAATTTAGAGACATAGCCATGTTTGTCTGGAATAGTAGTATGCATGTGAAAGAAGTATGTAGAGAGATCTGACACTGCTATGTCTTTGAATTCTACCACTGTGTGAAAAAAGTCATAGCATCTGAGGAAGTAGACCTGCAAAATGTGCAAAACCTCCTACTTCATCTTCTTCCACACAGATAGTCTCAATGGTGCAACAAGAGCACTTTGCATTTTGCCACATTAGCCACAGTCCAATGTTGCTTTGGTAACAACTGTTCCAGATTTCATCTTCAAAATGTTGCAGGTATGCACCCCTTCCTTCCTTCCTTCCTTCCTTCCTTCCTTCCTTCCTTCCTTCCTTCCTTCCTTGTTGCTGCCACTGCTGCCATCACCATATTTGATTTGTAAGCTATCACCACATTGGATTTATATCCAGGCTTTCTCCCAAAATAGGATTCAAGGCATTATCAAGATGCCACAACCCAAGCAACTCCTTGAGCTACCTTCTTCTCCTCTCATAGAATCTTAGCTGAGGATCTACTCAGGATGCTGCCACCCACTTGCTGCAAAAGTGTTTTTCTCTTTGACTTTGGAGATGGCAGTAGGTGTGAGGGGGGTTGGTCCTGCTTTTCATCTGTGAAATGTTGGAAGGCATGCTATGCTCCAAGACCTGCATCAGTGGCCCAGTTCTCGATACATCCTCCCTAGGGTTACCAACTCAGGACCATCCCAGGTCCTTAGAGGTTTATTAGGGCCAAAATTTAAGAACTAGGGGTGACCACTTGTGATACCCCTGGCCACTGGGGATGTTTCAAAGGTGAACTTTCAACAGAACCTAGTGGTGTCATTAAGCATGATACATTAAATACTAATCACAGTCGCACAGCATATGCTATTCAGATTTCAAAAAGTGTGTGTGGATTTCACTCATTTTTTAGATTTGTTTTTAAAAGTAAATGAGCAAGATACACAAACACACACTTTTCAAAGCAGACCTGAGATTTCTCTCCCTCCCTCCCTTCCTTTCTTGAGGAGATACCTCTTCTAGGCCTAAAACTCATAATGACCCCTGATGGTCTCTAGTGATGAGTCTTTCTGAAGAAACACCATTTTCAACAACAGAAGTTTGAAAATGGGGGATTCAATGGACTGTGGGGGGGGGGGGACAAGACCCATAGGAGGTCAGGGTGGCCCTCAACCCTTTCCAAGTCATCTCCCCTACCTTAAATAGCAGAACCAAGGACTGGACAGCCAGTGTGGTATAGTGGTTTGAGTGTAAGACTCTGGAGACCAGGGTTCTAATCCCAATTCAATCATGTAAATTTACTAGGCAAGCCACACTGAATCAGCCTCAGAGAATGGCAATGGCAAATCCTCTCTGAAAAAAAACCTGCAAAGAAAACTCCATGATAAGTTCACCTTAAGGTGTGAAAATAATTCAAAGGCATACAAGAAGAAGAAGAACTGGATGTGGGACCTTCAGTATGCAAAACATGTGTTTAGCCAAGTGAGCGTTGAGTCTTAAAACACCAACTGTCCTGAAATACCAACATTATTATATGGAGTGAGATGGGGAAAGAAAACCACCACAGCAATGTGCTGCCTACTATAGTCGAGATGCCTAGTATTTGGCTCCAGGGACAGTGAAAGGTTTGAATCTTAATTGCCAGAGAAGTAAATTTCCAATTAAGTTTTTTTTCCTCTCTCAAAGATCCAGATAAGGATGGTCAATTTATTATCCTGCAAGCTAAATATAACTCTAAGCCATTAACCCCATGTAATGTCTCTGAACCTAATTATGATTTCAGCAAAATTCCCCTTAACTTTAATTCATGCATTATCTGGAGTTAACATCCTACCTATAATTGGGAAGATATACAAATGACCTCAGACCCCTTCATTAGTGAGTGCTTTTGGCTCTCCTTCTTCACCACTCCGCAGGCTGTGTGGAGATAATAAAGTAACATTGTGCTGAAGCAGCTTGGCCAACAGGTGGAGAAAGGCAATTAAATGGCTGGGAATGTTCTTTTAGAAACCACAATGGCCACTAGCATCTTTAAAATAATTGTTTTAAACCTGATTATTTTTAATTTTGCTTTTAAAGGGACAGAGTCTGCTATCAATGGAGGGTGGAAATGGGCAACTAACAAAGCCATTTTCCTGGGGCTGAATATTTTTTAACAATGGAAAAGACACAGGACCCTTTTGCAACTTGAACTGCTATGGCTACATCCTGGGGTCCTGAGTTAAATAGTCTGGGGAAGCACTAGAGCTATCTGACTGCAAATGTGGAATGTTTCTCCCTAAACTGTGAATCCCAGGATCCCATAGGATGAAACTATGGCAGTTGGTGTGGAATCGTAGTGCTATAATTATGCCATATGAAAGGGACCCTTGTGCATGAGGGATTCTCATAACAGAAATTCCAACAGCAATAGCAACAGCATTTACATTTTTATACTACTTATCAGTGAACTCAGCATTCTCTAAGTGGTTTACAATCTGTAAGTCAATTGTGACCAACAAGCTGGGTACTCATTTTACTGACCTACGAAAGGATGGAAGGCTGAGTCAGCCTTGGAGCCCTGGGATCAAACTCACAACCTTGTGGCTGCAATATTGGCATTAAACCACTGTGCCACCAGAACTCCTTAATTCCACACAAAGTCTATCTAATCTAGCCCTGAGGTCAAAATGCATATACTCCATGATCGCTCATTTAACTCCACTCTGCTTTGACTCAGATGTTGCACAGAATTCAGATTCTAGATTCAACTTCTAAGCCATGGATGAGATTCATGTGGCCTATCAGCCACATACATTCCTTGGAAGAGAGGTCCAGTGCAGTCCTTGGGCATCCTACTAACCTACCAAGGGTCTGGATGTGCCTCCCCCATTCTTTTTATTGAAAACAAGACCTCAGTAACACTTTGTAGGGCTCTACAATTATGACTCTCAGGTTTCCCACCCCAAAGCAGCCAAACATCCTCCCTGAATAGTCTGGAAGTCAAGCAGATGTGATGCACCATCACTTCCATTGCTCAGTATGATAGCTAAAGGATGTAGTGAGGCCTTCTAGAGTTCTGGAGGTATTGGAAATGGGCTAATGTGGGCTTCAGAACACCAGACCTTGCCCACACACACACATTGTCCTCATCCCTGGGAGGAGGAGGTCAAATTGCTTCAGTGTCGGTCAAGAATCTTTCATTTCTACAACCGATATGCATTTTGGACTTTAAAATGTTCATTCTTCTGTGAAATTGCTCTCTTTTGTCTCCTACTATTTGTACATTCAATATATTCTCTCCACCCCCTCCCAATAAAGATGTGACTACTTCTCATCTGGAATGAATGGGACATTTTCACACACACACAAACACACACACACACACACACAAAACAATTTAGATAGGCAATGTCATATAAACCTAACTTCCAACTCACATATCACCTGAATTAGAGTGGTGTTTGGACATGCTTGTCAACATCAAAGCATTTCTGAAAGAGAGAGAGGGAAACATTCCTATACCCAACACACTGGTGAGCAATTGAATTTTTTTTCTTTTTTAAAAAAAAAAACCTTTCCAAAATGGCCAAGCAAATAGCAGAAGAATAAAAGTAGAAGCCAGGCCCATGTTACTTGAAAATTCATTACCACAAAATTCTAATAAAGTCTGCATCTGTGGTAGTAGTGATGATGATGTTATTGTTGTTGTTGTTATATTCTATTATCAGTTACTTAGGTGGCTGCATTTGTACTTCAGAAATAATGCAGTTTGACACCACTTTAACTGCTATGTCTCAGTTTTATCAAATCCTGAGATTTGTAGTTTGTTGTGGCACTGGATCTCTCTAACAGTGAAGACTAAAGGCCTTGTAAAATTACAAATCCCAGAATGCCATAGCATTGAGCCATGAACATTAAAGTGTTATCAAACTGTATTCTTTCTGCAGTGCAGATGCATCTTAAGTCAGGTAGGGGGGAAGCAAACTGGCGGCACGGGGCTGCCCTGGGAAGGTGCGCCGCAGGACTGAGGCATCCCCACGCCTCGATCCTGTGGAGCACCTTCCCCATCCCTGAAAGGAGCGCTAAAATAGCGCTCCTTTCACAAGTCAGTGAAAGTGCGCTGCAAAAGCTTGTGGCACACTTTCCCTGACTTTTCCTCCACAGCGTGTCCGGACGCTGCAGCGGGAGGTTGCCCTGGGAGCGCCGGCCGTGCAGAGGGCCGGCGGCTCTGAGGGCAACCTCGGGAGGAGGAAGGGGTGCCGAGGACCTTGCCTCAAGGACGGCTCTATTAGCTGTCTGCTGAGGCCCGTAGTTAAGTATACTGTGTTAAATACATTTTAATTTCTCCAAGCCCAACCCTACAGCATGACAGAAAGATCATTCACCTGTGCTCCGATTGCTGGCAGAATGGATGTCTTTCTCCCAATCCAGTTGTTGCCTGGTAAAATAAGTTCTGTGTGGAGAAGTTACGGTTGCAGACTGCCAGAAATAGTGCAAATTGAGTCCACTTTAAGGGTTAGGGTTAGTGCTAGGGAGTCATGGGAATTGTTGTTTTTTTCTGAGACATTGAGCCTTCTCTGTCAGAGAGCTCTGGTGCCACAATAAAATACAGTTCCCATGATTCCCTAACCCTAACCCTAAAAGTGGATTCAATTTGCACTATTTCTGGCAGTCTGCAACCCTGTGTCACAATTGTAATTTGTGTAACGATCATGAATATGGAAAAAAAAATATTCTTTCACCTTCTTCTTGTGGAGTCTCCTTCTCTGAAGGTCTTTAAACAGAGGCCGGATGGCCATCTGTCAGGGATGGTTTGATTTTGAGTTCCTGCGTGGCAGGGGGTTGGACTGGATGGCCCTTGTGGTTTTGTCCAACTCTATGATGCTATGATTCTTCCATTCCTGTTTTTCCAATTGAAATAAGCAGAGAAGCAACCAGTTAAGGCAAGCAGCTTGCAACACCTGCAAGCAGCTTGCAACCCCCCAGCATACCTGTTAATATCTTGATCTCCCCTTTCTGCCTCTTGCCAGTCTCAGCTTCCCTATTTGCTCTCCTTTTTCCTTCTGCATTAGCTGTGTATTTGTGGCATGAATTTTGTTTGGGAGAACAGCTTCCATAATTTAAGACTCACCCCCTCCTCAAAAAGCTGCGCTTCGGAGAAATTTTTCATGATAACAAATCCTCTTTGTCATCTCTGGATACTCTCAAGTCAATAAAAAGGGAAAACATTATTGCTTTATTTTGTCAAATGGAAGGGAGGGAAATCAGCCAATGTGTGGTAATGATAATAATAGCAATAATAAAAGGTGCTGATAATCGTTAACTCCAGGCTGAATGAAGCAGCTGAATGAAATACATTCTTTCAGACCTTGTTTATTTTCTTTTTATCAGCCCATAGAATCACACACAAAACTTTTCTCCTTTTTCAGAACCTGTGGTTTCAAGATCTGCTGGAAACACGGAGGGAACAATAGTGCAGAATTTCCTTTTTCACATTACAATAGATGGGAAGATGGGCTTTAGAAGAGACAAGAGGCAGATTTAATGGTTAATTTGGAAAGGCAGAGGAATCAGGGAGAATCTTTAACTTAGAGGTACATGTGCTTTTTCATAAATAGATAGACGGATGGATGGATGGATATTCAGGAGACAAGTGCAATCCCTAGCATATCCTGTTATCAAGGGATCAGGTCATATTTTGGTGGGAAAGCCTCTACGAGTCAGTATAAATAAAATAAAACTACATAGGAGTTTATCACATGGGGGAAAACTGGAAGTATAAACGGTGATTAACCCATGATTAAGCCACAATTGCACAAATGATTTTCACGCAATGTCAGTGCACAAAGTGCTGTTGGTTTTCACACGATGGTGAGACAAAATGTGATGATTAAAGTGCCATTATCCCATGAAGAACCAGGCAAGATACAACAGTCATTCGTTCACAGAATTTTCCCATGAATGACTTTTTGCTGTTTCTTGCCTGGTTATTCCCTGTTTCTTCATGGGATAATGGCACTTACGTTAATGTCATTTTAAGCATGTTTTAATGTCAACTGCACAATTTTCACAGGTTAATCATTGTTTAAACTCCCAATTTCCCCCATGTGATAAACTCCAAAGACTGGTTAGGAAAAGAGGAAAACCACATTACAGGTGGATAGACTCAATCATGGAAGGGTTTTTCGCCCTCTCTGAGAATGATGTAGTGTGGGTTTACATTATAGTGATAATTGGTGCTGTCATTGTTTGTTATTAATGCACACATGTGTGGTTTTGTGAGTTTATTGCTGATTTTGTCACAACTTGGGACAGGGTATTTTGGTCAACTATTGTGCAAATCCATTATAGGCTGAGGGGGGCAGGGACACCCCTCCCGGGGATAATTCAGATATTTGAATTTACAATACTTGATTAGTTAATGGGGATGAAGGGTTTATATCCACAGCTTTAAAAATTCTCTTACGTCGACAACCTTAATGATGACGTCATAATTTGCATTTGGTGCTGATGTCTAATTTGGTATGGGGAGGGGATGATTTGTTGACATGTTTAACAATTTCTGTGAGAACCTTCTTGACATATGCAATATATCTTCTCCCTGATATATTGACTTGGTTAAAGTTGATGATTACATCAGGTGTTAAGTCACATGCATGGACACATGTGTCAAGAATGAAGTTATAGTCAAATTAATAATTTATTATTGGAAAGATATTGTTTCTAACCCTGTACAGATAAATAAATTTGTGGCCATTTTCTTAACCAAAAAGATGGCATGCGGACTCTTTTGTGCCGGTGCAACTTCCTAATGGTAAGAGCTGTTTGACAGTGGAGTACACTGTCCTGAAGTGTACAGGAATCTCCTTCTTTGGATATTTTTAAGCAGAGAGGCTGGATGGCCATCTGTCAGAAATGTTTTGTTTATGTTTTCCTGTATGGCAGGAGGTTGGCTGGCAAGAGGTTGGATGGCCCTTGTGGTCTCTTTCAGCTCTATGATTTTGTAATTCTATTATGCTATGATTCTACATAATCAGAAAACCATTCATTTCCCCCTCCTCTTGCTGTTGCTGCTATTATTCTAGCCATGTGACTTATGGAGACCCTATCCTAAAGTTTTCTTGGTAAGATTTATTGAAGAGGTTTGCCATTGCCCCTTCTCTGAGGCTGAGAAAGTGTGACTTACTCAAAGCCACCCATTGACGTTTCCAGGATTCAGCCAGGATTCAAATCCTGATCAAAGCAAAGCAGCTTCATTTATATATTGCTTCATATCACGCTATGGGATGTCTAAGCAGTTTACAACTGTAAGCTCATTGCCCCCCAACAGTTGGGTACTCATTTTAGTGATCTCGGAAGGATGCAAGCCTGAGTCCTAGCTAGTATTGAATTCGCAACCTTGTGGTCTATGAGTGAGTGGCTGCAGTACAGGCATTTAACCACTGTGCCACCAGGGCTCACCCAGAGTCCTAGTTCACTACACTACAATGGCTCACTGATGGTTCTTGGGAATGCCTCAAATTCTACAATTTTGCAATTGTTGAATTGAGGGGCACCACAGCAAACACAGGGGCTCTTGGATTCAAGTACCTGGGAATTAACAGTGTTTTGCCCCATCTGAGTCCAACACTCAAAACAACTACACTGTTACAATGACTGATTTAATATAAAAAAATCCTTTTTGTGGGGACCTGGACTGGAAGAGCTCAACCACCATGGACCCAAGGCAAGCACATCACGTAGGCACGTGAAAGGTCACATCTGCACCCACAACAAGTTACAGATCAAAAGGGCCAGGGCCAGGAGCTGCAAAGCAGGACATTCACACCTAGATGATTTATGGGGACCAGTCAGGATGTGTCTGGCTGAAGATGAGATAACATTAACATCTCATCTCTTCTCCTTGGAAATTGTTTACTTCAAAGAATAGTAATCAGGAATCCTTTGATATACAATAGCAATTCTTTGTCTTAGGCTAGGTTTAAGGGTATAAAAGATCCCCAGTATCTCAGGCACATTGGGTCTGGTTAGATTTCATGATAAAACTGCACCACTGTGAACTCTGACTTGGGTCCTGGCTCTTTCCGTTGTCCTTTCCCTTCCATAACGGTTGAATCTATCCATCTTCATTCATCATTGGAGCAGCCTCCTTCAGGTAATTATCACCATTAGAAAGCCTTCTGTATCCTCTCCAAGCTAACTGCTTTATTCTTGAGTTCTTGTGTGTATGAGTGAATGGTAGAATGTCTTTGTATGCTTGAATCCCCAAATAAATCACAGTTCATTGGAAATCTTTGTCTTTATCAGTCTATTCCCTAGCCACCTCCATAAACATAGGATAAAAGATCCCATTGAAGATTTGGACTTTAGTCATTCCCAGGTTCAAGTCCTTCTTACAACACTATGTTGTGTTGCACATTTCAATGCTTGCAATAAATTTCACAAGACGAAAATGCAAACAAAAGCATCTGCAGATCTAAAAATACACAAATTAAAAGGGCTGTATACATTTCTAAAATGCACACACACAAGCTTTTGTGAAAGGAAACATGTGTCTGTTAATGTGTCCATTTTAGCAATGCATAAAAATATGTACTTATATTTTCTTGGTTTTTTATAAAAATCAGTCTACAATAAACCAGCAGGGAAGACATTTGGAGATGGCAATAGGAGGAAGTCTACAGAAACAAACTTGACAGATTTTTCCATCCTCTAGATGTGTCTGTTTCAGAGAGTGAACATGTAAGTCAGGCCGCTAGCTATAAGTGATCTGAGTGAGCAAGTGAAGTGTAAATTGTAGGCTTTATCCATCACGGTTCCAAATTTCCACAGATGCACACCAGCAACACATCCTTCTCCTTGGCAGGTTTTCAGTGCAATGAATAGAGTCATCTTGAGCAGACCCTCCTTCTATAGCTAAACCGTGAGATGAGCCAAGACTCAAATAAGAAACTGCAAGGTTTTGATGCTGTGCCTGATCACTTCAGACTAAAACATGATAAGAAGAGGGCAGGCAAGCAGGGGTGGGGGTGGGTTTAGTAATTATTTATTATCTTGAAAAAAATTGTCTCAGATTTTTATTTCAAAAAAGAATTGAAAGTAGTAAACTATAAAAGCTACCTGCAATAAACCTGATTTCACAAAACACATTAACATCTCATTTTAAACAGAAGGTAGAAAATACTGTCATTTACTAAATGCCATTGATTTTTTTTTAAAAAATCAGCAAATATAAAAACTCATAAATTCCTCAAATCCAAAGTGAAATGATTGAAGGTATATGTAAAGTGTAGAAATAATGCAGTTTGATGCCACTTTAACAACCATGGCTCCATCCTACGGAATCCTGGGATTGGTAGTTTTGTGAGGCACTCGCAATATTTGGCAAAGACTAAAGACCTTGTAAAACAACAAATCCTAAGATTCCATAGGATAGAGCTATAGCACTCAAAGTGGTGTCAAACTGCATTATTTCTACAATGTAGATGCACCCTAGGATTCCAGAAGACCAGTGTTTGGATCCCTGCTTGACAATGGAAACCCATTGGGTGACCTTGGGAAATTCATACACTCTCAGGCTAAGGAGAAGGCAACCCCCCCAACAAAAAAACTTGCCAAGAAACCCCATAAGAGGGTTGTCCTGAATTGGAGTTGACTTGAAGGCACATAACACCAACCATGGCACATTTGGGGGGGAAATAGCTGAAAATAGTCTAAAGATCTTGTAAAACAACAAATCCCAAGATTCCATAGGATAGAGCTACAGCACTTAAAGTAGTGTCAGACTGCATTGTTTCTACAGTGTAGATGCACTCCAAGAGAAATTGCTACCAAATGTTATTTATAGACAGTGGCCAGAATCTGACATTGCCTACCTAGTTATGCATGTGCAACTAAGTAGCGTCTCATCATCCAACCCTAAAAACCTATTGTACCACCCAGTTGCTGGATGGGGTGAAGGAGGTTTCTTCACTTGGTGGTCAGAGTGAAGGAGGAAAATGTTTCCACCTTCTTCTGCCAGCCAGTGAGGGTACAACAAAAACGTTCAACAAGGGTCCTGGTTCTCATTGTCATGGTATTGCTGGCTGGTAGGAAGAGGTGGGAATGTTATCCTATTGCATGCTTATCATCAGCTAAGTGGACTCCTTCACCCCATCCAGCAGATGCTTAGGAAAGTAGGTTGGGGGGGGGGGCATTCATAATTGTATAGTTCCACAATCATGACTACATTGTGTTTGTGAATATAAATCAGTTAGAGATCCATAGCTTGAGATTACACAACCATAATTGCAGTACTGAATTCCAGACAGCTATTTTTCCCCAGATGAAACTATTCCTCAGCAAGCAAGGATAGAATCCAATGGAGGAGTTTGTCTTCTGAGGTGCAGTGAATCATAGTAAAATAACTATGCAGTGTGAAATGATCCTTTATTATCACATGCAATTGTTTTGTTACTCCGTTGATCTCAAAGTTTCCATATATGTGTGTGGTTCTGTTTATGTCTGTGCCCTTGTTAATCTGTATTTTATCTTTGTGTGGAATTATGCCTTATTCCACTCTGGATTACATTTGCCTTATTTTTACTTAGTGGACTTTTTAAAATTGCATTTGCTTACAAAGTTTGTAATGTTAATTTAAAATGTTTAGTAGGCTCATCAAAAGCAAGAGAAAGGTACCTAGGCATGTCTAGAAAACATTCATGGATTACTGTGTTGGCTATTTAGCATATTGAAACAAAAATCCATCAGTGATACCTTTATTGGCCAACCAAAATGCACAAATGAAGAAACCCATGGAGCTTCGAAAGCTTGCAACAAGTACATTGTGCATTTGGGTTGGCCATTAAGGGTATCACTAATGGATTTTTGTTAGACATGTCTAGGTGTGTGTGGTTACTGGTCCTTTTTGGGTCATCACCTGATATGAATACCTTGACTTGAGTGTGAAAGGCAGCAAGGCACATTTCAGCAGTTAGAAATTATGGTCTAATTACTGGTTGAATTAAAATGTATTGCTTCTTAGTATGTAACATTGATCTCATAAACCTTCTATTTCTGCAATATTAATTTTGAAATGGTCCTAAATTCCACTGCATTCTATTTCAGAAGAGATTAATGTTGGGATTATATTACAGAATATAATCAGCCAAATTAATTTATTTCCCTTCCATCTTCTTTATCTGATCTGCAATGTGAATAGGAATTAATTTCCTATAATGTTGTCAGGACCAAGGGGGAAAAATGATCATTTCAGCACTCTGTGAGTTATTGTTGGTGACTTCATTTTTTTTCTCCCCAGTTCCATAATGTAAATGTTTATTTCCTGAACACCTCAGTGGTTCCTAAGTTGCATTTCTGTCACTGTCATTCTTAGGATTTGCAATAATCTTTATAAACAGCAAAAACTGAGATCTATCATTATTCATATAGAACTATTTATTATGGAGTTTATTCTGTGCATGGTATAATGTACAGTAAGCCTTTTTGCAAGAGTCTGGTAGTGCTGTTACCCAGACTAGACTGAAAGGCATGATAAAAATGAACTTATAATGACACAAAACCCTGGTCAAGAGACCCTGATATGTTCATCTCTAGATTTTCAGGTTTCGTTTTGTTTTCAAATTAGCACACAGACTCTTTGCAGTCTCTGAACACACAAAACCTGAACACAACCACAACGGAATTAGACAAAGCCCTACTAGAGCTCCATCTTGTTTTCCCACAGCTGCCAACCAGAGGATTTGGGGAAGGACATAATTTGCCATGGGGGGGGGAATATCCCTCTCCTTCTATTTCCCCCAATAGTTGTTATTCAGAAGCGTACTACCGCTCATCCTTGTGTTAGCCTTCTGGTTTATTCTCACTGCCTAAGCCCAAATCCTAAGCATACTTTCTTGAGAGAAAGTCCCACAGTAATCAGCAGGACTTATTTCCAAGGAAATACCATTCTTTTCAAACGATAAGCTTTTGGCTTCCTCGGGATACTAGTCTTCACTTGACAGATGCAGCCTGCATTAATGTAGCTTCCAGAGCCCTCCTTGTTCCCCCGATTAAGCTCTCCTGGACTTCCACCAACTCCATAGGGAACAGCAGGTGTGAGCGCCTGATGCAATGAAAGTACAGCAAAGCTGTGTTGAAATGCACAAAACTCTGGCACTCAGTGCCATATTTTTGGTTCCACTTCCCTGCACTGGCCCCAGGAGCTTAATTTTCTCTTAATCAGAGACCAGCAGCATGCCTGGTTCAGAAAAGAGAAACCCCACCATTTGGATTCAATCTGGGAGACCTTCTGAAGTGCCAAGTGCCCCTCCAGACTTAATGAGTCACTAGAGGGTTTGTTTTTTAATAAAACACAAAAGTGGAGGGGAGGTCCAATACAATTAAAAGAGCCATCTGGGAGACAGCGAGCAACTACATTTTTATCACAGCTAGCCACATGGCTGTAGTAATTCGTTTTAGAAGTTGTGGAGTTGTTTGCTTGCTTGTTTCCCAAATCCAGTTTAAAAAAAAAACAGGAAAAGAAAGATGCTAAAACTCCCAGTCATCATCTGAAGGCCATTTCATGGGAAATGAATGGACCATGGTTCCCATAAAAATAAAAATCATTTCAATGTGGCATTGAAGTGAAACTCAATTTCCACAAGCAATCTGGGTGACATGGGTCTCCACCCCATTCTATCAGCACACACTCCATGAATGGACCTTAGGTATTTGGTAACCAACAAAAACAAACAAAACAACATAATCCAGATGAGCCGGATATTTGCACACAGTCCTTTCTACCTGCCTTAAGCTGAGCTCACCAAAATGGAGAATTTGCACCCTTATCTCCTGCTGGGAGATGATCCATGGAAAATGGAAACTCAAGTCCAAAATTGGAGGGACAAAGAGGAGAGTGCTATTGACTGCTTACTTTGGGGGTGAGCAACTTTGGGAAGCCAGCATGAGCTCCCCAGGAGACCTTGAGGGCCAACCCCATCATACCTTGAGTGCAAAAACCCCACCGATCTGCCCCCAAATGTCTCCAAACAGCCTGCCTTGGCAGGTATGGGAGGGAATCCTGCACCATTTTAGTTTCAGGAGAGACTTTTTTGGAAACAGGATTGAAATTTCAGGTTTGATTACTTGTTCACTGTAGCTTCAGAAAAAGAAAAGCAAACTACAGTATGATCACTTCTCTTCAACTTATCACAACATTGGCAGTAATGTCAAGATTAGTGGCACCTTTTCTTGCTGCATATAGGCAAAAAATCTTTTTATCCAGGCAGCCTTTGGCTTATAATTCATGGGGCAGATGGACTGTTAATGGGGTTGTGCTGTGTTTTAATTGTGTTTTACAGCATTTTAACTTTGCAATTTTACAGCAAACTGTTGTTTAATTGTGTTTTAACATTTGTACAAATAATAATATTTTTTAGCTGTGGCCTGTTTTAAATTGCCTGTAAGCTGTTTGGATCATGTGCAAGGAGAACATTGGGATGAAAATAATGAAACAAAATGAAATGAAAATAAATGGCCTCCCTCCCTTTTTGCAGGGCAAGCTACAGTCAATGCTGTCACAGTAGATCCATGAACTCACTGATTTTTCCCCTGATTTTGAAAGCTAAGAACAGTTGGACCTGATTAATGTTTGGATGGGAGACTGCCAAATACTGGGGATCTCTAAGTAGGGATACAAAAGAAACCCTACTTAAATAAATAAATAAATAAACCCAGTCTGAAAACATGGGAGACCGCTGCTTCCCATCAAAGCCAACAATGCTAGGTCAGATGGGCCAATGTTCCATCTCACTGTAAGGGAACCTCAAATTAAATAGGAATAATATATAATATAGCACCACAGTATTTCTAAAGCCAACATAATTGAAAATAAAGCTGAGTGAGGTAGCATGTACACTGTAGAAATAATGTAGTTTGACATCATTTTAAGTGCTGAAGCTCCATTCTATGGAATCTTGGGATCTGCCATTTTACAAGGTCTTTAGCCTTCTCTGATAGAGTTCTGGTGCCATGCAAAAGTACAAATCTCAAGATTCTGGAGGATGGAGCCATGACAGTTAAAGCGGCATCAAACTACATTATTTCAACAGTATAGATACACCATGAGTTGCAGAAGGCTTCATCCTTAGATTTTACATGACGGATTGCAGTCTTGACTTTCATACTCCTTGGATGCATTACAATATATTGATTTTGTATTAGGAAAAAATCTTTGGGGTTTGTAGATTCAGAGCAACATTCAGTGTTGCAGTTGCAGATCTGCTCTATGCAGATTGAATATTCCTTATACAGAAATCCGAAATGCATCAAAATCCAATATTTTCCTCCTAGGTGGCTGAGATAGTGACACCTTTGCTTTCTGCTGGCTCAGTTTACGCAAACTTTGTTTCATGCATATAATTACTTTAAAAATATTGAATAAAATTACCTTCAGACTATGTGTATAAGATGTACATGAAACCTAAATGCAGTTCGTGTTAAGATTTGGGTCCCATCTCCAAGATATCTCATTATGTATATGCAAATAATCCAAAATCCGGGGGGGGGGGAACCACCTGAAATTCAAAATACTTTAGGTTCCAAGCATTTCAGATAAAGGATACCCAAGCTGTATTCAGTAAGACTGAGTAGTCTTACTGTAAGGTTATGAGAATGCCGCCTCAGGCCATCTTGAGATCCAGCAGCTGGATTGGGTGAAGGAGGTCAATTCAGCTTCAGATCAGGGGATAAAGAGGAGGATGTTTCCAATGCCTCTTTCAGCCTCAGGCCAGTGGATTTCACTGGTGGAGCAGGGATCTGAACCCTGGTTTCCAGAATCCTAAAATCCAGCATGGCTTGAATGTTGGACTAGGACTTGTTGGGAAGCCAAGACCTAATTTTGGGGAATTTGTAATTAGCTCAAATGAGAAAGGGAAGCGCCCAACTTCGCTTCTAGGACCTTATCCAATTGTCTATGGGAGACGTAAGAGTTTTTGGCTAGGGATGACACTGAGACTGACCAAGCTCCAATTAAAGTATGAAATATTTATTTGGCAACAATAAGCAAACATCCAAATGCAGCG
>CM034706.1:10795106-10810247 GCA_020142125.1 Phrynosoma platyrhinos
TGGGATATTCCCAAGGGCAACTCCCAAAGCCTGCCTGTCCAGGAAATCCTTAGTGGTCTTAAGCAATTTTTAGTCTTAAGACTTCAGGCAGGTCACACACTCTCAACTTCAGAGAAGGCAAAGGCAAACCTCCTCTGAAAAAATCTTGCCAAGAAAATGCTATGATAGATTCTTCAGGGTGTGGGTCTGGGTTTCTTCAAGATTTACAATGACCTAATGAATTTCATTGGGTTTTCCTAGACAAGGAATAATCAGAGATGGTTTTGCCCATTCCTTCTTCTGAAATATAGCCTGCAGCACCTGGTATTGGTTGGCAGTTTCTCACCTTAAGAACTAACCCTGATCCTGCTTCATTTCCAAGATTTAGGGCCTCCATGAATCAAAAATTATAGGTCTTAGGGTCTCCATAAATCAGAAATTACTTGAAGGCACACAACTTCCATAGTCTTAATCCACCGCTTAAACCACTACACTATGCTGGCTTTATAAATATGGTTATTGGTTTCAGGTGTACAGTGAGATGATGATGATGATGATGATGATGATGATGATGATGATGATGATGATGATGATGATTTGCATG
Organism: Phrynosoma platyrhinos; assembly: GCA_020142125.1. Lineage (NCBI taxonomy): Eukaryota > Metazoa > Chordata > Lepidosauria > Squamata > Phrynosomatidae > Phrynosoma > Phrynosoma platyrhinos. The sequence goes on from CM034706.1 coordinate 10,795,690, forward strand.
TGCAAAGAAGTTCTAAATAATGAAATCATTATTTTTAATCATTAGCCAACATGGGGGGGGGGGGCAAGAAATGCTTTCAAACGCTTATGTAGGAAAACCAGTAAATGAGTGAACCTTGTGACTTACTGCCATTAACAGGACAGCATCACTTATAATTTAAATCAATCAGTTTATGAAGGTTGCCAGCTCAGGTCTGTGGAGATGGGCATTATGTCAAAGCAAAAATAAATTGTCAGAACAAATACAGGGAGACAGGCTCACAGCAGCAGCTGGAAACAAACTGACATGGATGGAAGTTTTCTAAAGAAACAACTTTAAGATGTCAAGACAAAAGCAAATTGATGTCAGATCATGTCTGCCAAGAAAAGGTTATAGCAACATTGTGTGTACGTATCTGTATTTGTGTACGTATAACCCAGAATACTATCAAAAACCTTGAAAACTGTTATTACCAGGTACTTTATTGTTGAGAACTTCTTTTTATAGAACAAAATTACAGTTTGATGCATGTTAAGTACCTGCAATCTCTTTCCAGAATTTGGCTGAGAGGAAGAAATCTAAATTTGAATGTTTTTTCTCTCATTATCGAGCATTTGCATAATACTTTATAAACTCAAAATCCATGATGAGGTACTTCACTGTTACTCTCCATCTTCCAGCTGGAAGACAGCCGAAGAGCCAAAGGCTATACAGTTGGGACACCCTTGGCTGCTTAGTTATCTATGTCCTTGGGTCCTTTCATGCAAAACAATTACAGCACCATGTTTCCACATTAACTGACATGGGTACATCCTATGAAATCCTGTGATTTGTAGTTTGGGGAGGCATTAATCATCATTATTCAATTGTATTTTAAGGGGGGTGGGATTGTGGGATATGGATGTATATTTTAAAGTTGTAAGCCACCCCAATTTTGTAATTCTATTATGCTATGTAATTCTATTATGCTATTGATCAGCCCTGGTGGCGCAGTGGTTAAATGCCTGTACTGCAGCCACTCACTCATAGACCACAAGGTTGCGAGTTCAATACCAGCCAGGGCTGAGGCTCGACTCAGGCCTGCATCCTTCCGAGGTCGCTAAAATGAGTACCCAGCTGTTGGGGGGCAATGAGCTTATAGTTGTAAACCACTTAGACATCCCATGCGTGATATGAAGCGGTATATAAATGAAGCTGCTTTGCTTTGCTTTGATATAAAAATAAATTTTATTATTACTATTATTATTATTAAATATCACTCCCTAGACTGAATAACCCAGGTTCCTTAGGTAGATTCTTTAGCAGTTAATATGGAACCATAGTACTGTAATTACTCAGTGGAAAAGAGTCCCTAGTCATGTATGAATTAGTTGGTTGGCTTCAGTTTAGAGGAGGTGCACTGACAAGGTATTTTTCCCAGTGGGAAACCACTGAAGGAGTCCCCCCAGTTGGTACCTTTTAGCTGTTGGATGTCTTGGTTCCAGAGGATAAGTCTGGGAAACTGCCCACTATTTAAGTTTCTTTCAGTGTCCTACTACTATATACACAAGGCACTCCAAGGGATTATAAGAAATTTTAAATGGTAGATGGAATCCCAGACCATGGCAAGAGGAGCAAGCTCACAGCTTGGATGTAACATCATTCAATATAATGCTATTGTGTTTTTTCCTTTTCTTTTGTCATGAGTCCCAGAATTGCTACCTTTAAACAGTTCTGACAAATAAAGAGGCAAATGAACATTTCTGTAGATTGAGCAATGTTTGGTATTCCTGAACTGTTCTTTGGGAGGAGATGTATGGGGAGTTGGTTGTTATTGATTTTGTCTGAATATAATCATAATAAAGGACCAAGATTCTTCATGGAGAGATACATCTCCAACATGTATCTACAATACATCTCCTGCTGCAACCCCCAAACCTTTTTTTCAGTGTGACACCCCAAGGCCATTTGGGAATCAGTGGAGAGCAGGGCCAACAGCAGAGATGTGTCCACCTATTTTCTTTTAGCTGACACAGTGCAACAGATATCAGTTCTGATTTATTGCAGTGAGCACAAAAATATGTTGTTTCAATATATTTTCCAAAAAGTACAGTCTCCCCCATCACCACCCATCCAGTACCATAATTGCATAATATGCCAGGACTGCTGAGACAAGTGCTTTCTAAGCAACTTGAATGAGGTGATTGTCAAATGGTGCAGATAAGACAGGGAGAAGAGAGCAAAACCCCAGTCTCCCATTTTAGGGTTCATCCACACAATCCCTTTCACAAACTATATAAATCCTGCCCTATCAAAATGCCGCAACATCAGCCTTTCTTGAAATAAGCTGGTATCTGTGGTCTATTTTAAATTATGCAGTGGGATGCTAGGAGTTGCCATTTGAAGAGGCACTAGAGCTTTTTGGAAGGGAAGTCTAAGTCCCTTGAAAAACCACAAGCCCCAGAATTCAATTGGATAGAACCATGGCAATTAAAATGTTATCAAAATGCTATAACTGTGGTGTGAAAAATACCATTGTCTCTTTGACGAGTGATGGTCCAGCCTCATAACTGCATTTTAAGTGTAGCTATCTGTTATAATGTAGGTATATGTATTCTGAGGTCTTCCTTTAGTTGCTCTATTGGGTTGAATAATGCCCCCTGTTCTTATTAAAGTCTTCTCTAAGGTCTAATTACCTTAGACCAGATATATAAAAACCAGATAGATAACATAATTGGAAGTAGAAGATGGAGAAACTCTATCCTTGTGGCCAAAACCAGACCAGGAGCTGATTGTGCTGCAGACCACGAACTGCTCACAACAAAAATCAGAGTTAAGCTGAAGAAGAAAGCAAAAACCATAATTATACCCAAGTATAACCTGAATAACATTTCAGATGAATTCAAGGACAATGTAAGAAACAAATTTGAACTATTGAGTATAATCGACCAGGAACCTGAAGAATTGTGGACAAAAGTCAAAGACATGATTAAGGATAAATGCAAGAAAACACTAACAGTGGCCAAAAAGAAAGATAAGAAAAAATGGATGACAGATGAAACATTTCATGTAATAAAAGAAAGAAGAAAAGCAAAAGCAAAGGGAGATAGGAACAAAGCCAGAAGTATGAACACAACTGTCCAATGTTTGACATGCAGGGATAAGGAGAAATACTACAATGACCAATGCAGAGAAATAGAAGACAACAACAAAAAGGAAAGAATGAGAGACCTCTATCAAAAATCCAAGAAATTAAAGCCAAGTTCAAACCGAGGGCAGGGAAGCTCTATGGAGAGAAAAAGAACATAATACAGGAAAAAGATGAAATAAAAAGACACTGGAGGCAATACACAGAAGAGTTATACAAAAGAAAATAGGGAATGTTTGGAATGACGAGCCCTATGAAGACAAACCCCAAATTCTAAGAAGTGAAGTGGAATCTGCAATAAAGGAAATGGGAAAAAATAAATCACCGAGAACAGATGATATCCCAATTGAACTGCTACAGTGCCTACAGGCAGATGCAACTTTAGTGCTAACTGAAATATGCCAACAAATATGGAAAACAAAGCGGTGGCCAACAGACTAGAAATGCTTGAGATACATACTTATCCACAAGAAAGGAGATACAAAAGACTGCAGCAACTATAGGACAATAGCACTAATCTCACACGCAAGCAAAATAATGCTCATAATTCTGCAGCATAGACTCCAACCATATATGGAGAGAGAAATTCCAGAGTTGCAAGTAGGATTCAGAAAAGGAAGAGACACTAGGAACCACATTGCAAATATACAATGGCTAATGGCGCACACCAAAGAATTCCAAAAAAAGAATCAGCATGTGTTTCATAGACTACAGCAAAGCATTTGATTGCATAGATCATGAAAAATTATGGAATGCAATCAAAGACATGGGGGTGCCACTACATCTGAAAGTCCTGATGAGGAATCTGTACCAAGGACAAGAGGCCACCATTAGAACAGAATTTAGGGAAACAGAGTGGTTCCCAATAGGCAAAGGGGACAGGCAAGACTGCATCCTATCACCCTACTTGTTTAACTTATATGCTGAAAACATCATAAGAAAAGCAGAATTAGAATCAGAAAAAGGAGGGGTTAAGATAGGAGGAAACAACATTAACAACCTAAGATATGCAGATGACACCATAATATTAGCAGATGATGTTCAGGAAATGAAATAGTTAATAAGAAAGGTCAAAGATGAAAGTGCAAAGACAGGTCTGATGCTGAACATAAAGAAAACAAAAATAATGACCTCAGAAAAAATACACAAATTCGATCTAGACAACAAGGAAATTAAAATAGTTAAAGAATTCCGACATCTAGGATCAAACATTGACCAGAATGGAGACTGTAGTCAAGAAATAACAAGACTAGGAATGGAAAGGGCAGCTATGAAAGAACTGGAAAAGATACCGAAGAGCAAAGATATACAACTGAGCATTAAAGTCAGAATCATTCAGGCCATTGTATCCCCAATTACCATGTACGGATGTGAGAGCTGGACAGTGAAGGAAGCAGACAGAAAGAAAATCAACTCATTTGAAATGTGGTGCTGGAGAAGAGTCTTTAGGATACCATGGACAGCCAAGAAGATAAACAAATTGGTTCTTGAACATATCAGACCAGGGCTCTCCTTGGAAACAAAGGGGCCCTGCAGATGGCACAAAGTGCCATCTTGGAGCCAGGGAAGGGGAGGGGCAGCCGGACACCGGCTGCCCCAACCACTTCCTGAGAACGTCATCAGAGCACCTGCCGCTACACATGGCGAGTGCTCCGATGACATCCTTCCAGCCCAGCCTCTGCACGGGCTGAACCGGAAGAGACACAGAAGAAGCACGCGACAGTTCTTCCGGCACCCTTTCTGGGGCTTAAGGTGGGAGCACTATTTTAGTGCTCATTTCCCAGGCTCCAAAAAGGTGGATTGGGGCCGAGGCATGGGAGAGGCTTGGCCTGAATCCTTGGCTTCTCTGGGCAGCCCACGGCCACCCATCTGTAGAGGCCCAAAGATGATCAATTTGGGAATATCATATTTTGGCCACATCATGAGAAGGCACAGATCAGTAGAAAAAACAATAATGCTAGGAAAGGTAGAGAATAGAAGAAAGAGAGGAAGACCACAAACCAGATTGATAGACTCGATCAGGGGAAGGGCTTGCAGGATCTGGGCAAAGCAGTGGAAGATAGGGATTCTTGGTGATGTTTCATCCACAGGGTCGCCATGAGTCGGAACTGACTTGAGGGCAGCCAACAACAACAAAGGTCTAATTACACAATTGCCTGAATAATGCCACCCTCAAGAGAAAACTCAGACATATCCATTCCTTCCCTAAAACTGCAAAACAAACAATATTTTTGGCAGTATCGCATAACTTCTTCACACAAATGAATTTTCTTTCTGGTTCGGACTACTTTTCTGCTCCAGGCACTCTTGAAATACCATTTTAATACTTCTAAAGATAAATAGCATTCTGTCAATAAGCTGAAAATTGCTGACCTTGTCTTGTTCATCAAGTTAGGCACTGGCAAAGAAGGAAGCAGGGAGAGGAGGATTGGGGAGGGGGGAGAGAAAGGAAGAAAGAATGAAAGGAGAGGGGGAAAGCCTCCTAGTCTCCTAGGATTAAGGGATGCTTTCATTTGAAGTGAAAAATGCTAAGCCTGCCATATTTAATGACAGGCCTGGGAGGGTTAATGAAAGAAACAGGGATGGCATTTTCACCTTGACTTGAAACTGCCTTGTAACACTGCCTAAGGGTCTAGCTGAAGTGCCAGTATTTTTGGAAAGTGTCTAGTGGAGCAGAAGCAGCGAGGCTGGAAAGAATGTGGAGATGATACAGAGGAGTGCGACCAAGATGGTGAAAGGTCTGGAAACTGAGCTTTGTACAGGATGGCTTAGAGAGCTGGATATGTTTGCTTGGAGTAGAGGAGACAGGCATGTGATATGATTAAATAGGGATTAAATGGGGTCATGTTGAAGATGGAGCAAGCTTACTTTCTGCTGCTCCAGAAACTAGATTACAAACCAGTATATTCATATTACAAGAAAAGAGATTTTACCTAAATATTAGGAAGAATTTCCTGGTGGTGAGAACTGACAGTGGAATAGAATGCCTCTGATCATGGTGGACTTTCCTTCTTTGGAGGACTTTCAACAGAGATTTGATCTTTGGGAGTGCATAGATTGTGCATTCCTGCATGGCAGGGGTTAGATTACATAGGCCTGCCAACTCTATGATTCTCTTTCTTTGGAGGCTGGCTTTTTACCTCAAGCAAAAGGCCCTTGTGTAATATGACTGCTGGAGGAATAGAAGGAGCCTGACATTCCCAGTCATTTCATAAACCATCACATCTCTTCTTTCATTCCCCTGCTCTGCCAACTCTACAGAAGCTGTATAGGAGGGACTCTTCCAGGGAAGGCCAGAGGTTCCAATTCATTGAAGAATTGAATTTACTCTGGGTTTCCTTATGAACTTTAAAGGAACTATCAAAGGTGCTGACCCTTATTTTCAAAGTAGGGCCAGATAGTTGGATAGCTCCTTTAATGTTTTACTTACAAGCTAAAACGGATCTACTAATTCACTGGTATGGGAGTAATCAATCTTCAGTGTTCTCCTCCCTTTTTTCTTTTCATAAAAGGAAGCTTCCACAGAAGTTTTTTGTGGGGTTTTTTCTGACGTTTCGCCAGCATCTGTGGCTAGCATCTTCAGAGAAAAAAAACCAGAAGGTTTTAAGACATGAACAGGCTGATATGAGAAACGACAGAAAAACCATCACTACCATCACTACCCAACTTATATAAGGAGAGGTCATCTGAATACAAGAAATTTAGCAGAGTACTGGGTGAGTTTCTGGAACTCTGTATAATCCAGGTGTCATTTGAGAATATATTTCAGAAATGTTGCTTATAAAGATTTAAGGTAGATGTAAAGACACATGAGATACAGGATTTTTCTCTATTTTCTCTCTCCTTCTCTCCCTCTTCCAGTGGTGACTTGTGACTTCCATATCAGTGGGTAGTGAATTCACACCAAGTTTCAGTCTGAAGGAACTGTCCAAGGCTCTGAAACAGATCCAGCACCTTGGATAGTTCAGTCTATCAGCCAGCTTGAGTGGACAGCTGCAGAGAGCTAATGCAATAACAGTCACCTGCTCCAATAGCAGCAAGAAGAACAAGGTTCCAAGAAAGCCTTTAATGTCTTCAGTTCAGGAGCAATTTTGAGACCTTGAGGTCTCTCCCAACTCTAGGATTCTATGAACAAATGGCATCAAGTACCTCTTTGCTTTTTTGCAGCTCTGCTTCTTTACTCCTTACAGACCCCATGGAAAGGGAAGACACCCCATCTCTGGCAAAGAGAAACAGTGTCAGAAGCCACAGGTTCTTGGCATTGAGCTCCCTACATAGTTATAGAGCTTAGCAAATGGCCATATACTTGTCATATAAGGCTTTTACAGCACAGCAATGGTGCACTGGCATCTGGGCTGCCCTGCTTCTGCTTCCTCCCCATTATTGCCCTACTTTTGGGCATGCAGATCAGTCTAGAGGAAGAGAGGCAGTGGGGTAGGGAAGAGATATCAAGTGCTATGAGGTCACTGAGAAGAGATCAGAAATATCAGGTGGTGAGAGGGCACATGAAGGGTAAAACAGGTGGCACAGATGCAGGGAAGAGATATCAGGTGATGAGAATAGGGGGAAGAATGATCAGGTGGCCAGGGTGAGATAAGGAAAATGTTGGCAGCTGGGACTGCTCTCCCCCCCCCCCCCCACACACACACACACAAAGTGCAGGGCTGCTGTGTGCACATTCACACAGCAACCTTGTACATTGGGATAAAGTGGAGGGGGGGTCAAGTGATCCCAGCTGCCAACACCTTTCCAAAGCTGGCTATTTTGTGAATGTGCACATAGCAGCCAGCTTTTGGAAGGTACTGGAAGCCATGATTGCTGCAAAGGGGAAGAGGGATGGGAGGGGAGTTGCAAAATCACACCAAATGACTGTCTGAGAAGCAGAACTGCCATGGAAGGGACATACTGCACAAGACAACCATGGAATAGCAGCAAGATTAAGAGCCTGTTGATGGGTTTTGCCTGTCAATGAAAAGGTGCACAGCAATAATGAATTGAATGCAAGGCAGGAGCAAGACAGATCTGTTGTGTGATAAGTACTGGTCAAAAATCTTTTACTCTGTTACCATTCTGCTTTTTAACCTTGTGTGATAACCTTGTATGCCAACCCTTCATGCTGCTTTGATGTTTTTAACAGAGGGGTGGGGGATAAATAAATCGAATAATAATAATAATAATAATAATAATAATAATAATAATAATAATAATTGAAGGTTTAAAAAAGGTAAGTTTGCTGATATCATGTTTGTAAAACCTGAATGTACACACTCAAACAGTTATGTAGTGGTTGAGCTGCTACAATCCTTCTGGTGAGTAATGACATTGGGCAACCAACTGTGTGTTTGCCAGTGTTGCCTCTTTGTGTAATGAGGGATGCCCAGTGGCTGTTTCCTCAATCCCAGTGGACAAAGTGGAACATGGAAGGCACTGACGAATAGTTGCACACCATCCAACAATGTGCCTTTTCCTGTGCAACAATTACACTTGCAGAATGCTACTTAATGCAACAAAAGTGAACAAAATATACAAACAGGACCCAGCCACTATGTTGGGAATTGACTTTTGTTTATCTTTGGAATAAGGAAGTTGTTCATCACAACCCCTGTCTCAAAGGATTGTCCCCTTGAACAGCTGCCAAAAGAAAGGAAAGGGGGAGAAGAGTTTCCTAAACTACTAAAAATGAGAATAGACAACAAGTGATTCAAACGGGATCTTTCAATTAGCCCTTGGTCCCTTATCGGGAAATGGCTTTTGCTTGTATTGATAGCTGTCCTTTAATAAACTCAGCTTTGCTGATTTTGTCTAGACTAGTAATTAGAAGCTATCACCTTACATGCAGTCCTGGATTAAAAGCTTTCCAAGGCTTGGAGTGATTCTGATTTGATCAAAACATCAATTTGATCCTTTTAGCATGGTTGCGCACAGCTTTGAAATGCTCCTGGGAGATAGAGGAAAGGGCAGGACCATAGCTTCCTTTCTTTCTCTCTCCAGATCTAAGCCATGGCTTGGGGTTCTTATTGCAGTTATAGAGGACTTTACAGGGAGGAAAGAAAGAAAAAATTCCTCCAAGTCTTTGCTAATGGAGGATCAAAAAGCCAACTTTTCTATTTTTAAAAAATAAATGATGCTCAAAAGAATTTTTCTTCTTCTGTTGTGTTTTCTTGTTAATTGTCTTTGGTGGAAAACTTACAAGCAGAGCTCAGTTATTAATTTACCAAATACAGGAGTCTCTTTCTTTCTCTCTTTTTTGCTTTCCCTGCTAGTCCAATTATGCTGGCATTTTATACTATCAGGAGAAAAGAGTAAGGCTGATGTTTGCTCTCACTGGGCTGATGCAGTTTCTGGAGCCCTGGGCCCCTATCATGGTCTTTGGACACTACTCCTGGTCTGCCATATGGAGCAGCAGGGGCAGGAGGTACCTTCTGTGCCCATTGGTGATGAATCTGTTCTGGGTAGTGTCCTGAACATTAAAGGAGCTATACTAGGGACCTTATCCCACGGGGCCAAAAGCAGCAAGAATCCACTAAGAATCAGGCGCTATAGCGCTATACATTCCCGGGTGATCACACGACGTCGCTCAGAATCGGCTAAGAATCAGGCGCTATAGCACTATAGTTTTCCGGGTGATCACACGACGTCGCTCAGAATCCGCTAAGAATCAGGCGCTATAGCGCTATAGTTTTCCGGGTGATCACACGACGTCGCTCAGAATCCAACAAGAAACCGCTCGGAATGCAGCATCATTTGGGTTCTTTTGAATGTCAGTTTCAGCGGGCATTGCAATAGCGCGAGCTTATCCATAGCGCTATTATAGCGCTAGCGCCATATTTATACTAGCGCTATAGTACTGCAATGATGCTCATATCGCTTTCTTGCCACTTTTGAGAGCAGCGTGGGATAAGGTCCTAGGTGTTGGTACCTATCCCCAAAATAGAGATAGGTTGAGGACTAGTTTCAGCAAACTTCATTCAAATTAAAAATACGCACATTTGAAATGAAACATGCAGGTAAGGTAAGCCTTGGATAAGGAAACAAAAACATGTTGAATCTTCCAGAGATAACTTGAAAGCCTCTTCCAAAAATGCATCCAGAGCTTGTTTTGTAGATTTTTTAAAATTTTTGCCAGTTTCTACTTTTCATATGATTTCCATGGAGGGCAGCATTATAGATATATGCTCTTTTAACATGCTAGAGGGAGCTGGAAAGGCAGACTTACCTGATTTCTCCTGTTTTGTTGTTCACAAAGGCTGAGGGAGGGATCCTGGAGGCAGCTGCTGTTTACCATGCTTGTTGTAGGCAGGCACTACAGCAGAACAAAGGACAGCAGAATTTCATTCCTTCTCAGCTGAATGTTAATTGCATTGCTTGTTGTGAAGATACTGCTGTAACCCAGTATGGAAAGTCTGCATTTCTCAAGACCTCCTTTGCCATCCTCTCAATGCCAATGTGACTAAAGAAACTTCTAGACAGATAAAGAGAAGTGGGACTGGGTAGCATAAAAAGACTTTGTAGGAGATTCTTTATTGGAGGCTTTGTTAACTGAGGTAGGCTTATACATGCAAGTGGCTGGCTTTCATCAAAACCTCCATAGTTTCCAGGTTCTGCCTGGAAATAATTCAAAATGCCAGGTTGCTGTTGTTTTATACTTTCAAGTCCTTTCTGACTTATGGTGACCTTTATCACAGCATTTTCTTGGCAAGATTTGTTCAGAGGGGTATTGACTTTCCCTATCTCTGGGAAAGTGTGACTTACCCAAGGTCACCCAGTGCAATGTCCATGACTGAATGGATTTGAACCCTGGTCTCTACAATCCTAGTCAAACCACCATACCGCAATGCTAATAATGACTTATAAAACTTTATTTCTACATGAACCTACCTGTGTATATACCTGCATTTGGAGGCTTTTCTCTGAGCCCTACTATCACTAGAGGTGAGACAGATGACAGCTGGAGATGTAGTAGTACAGTAAAGGATATAAGTGAATCCTGTAGCACCTTAGAGACTGAGAAAAGCACAGGCTGTCTTGGACTCCAGGAGACAGCACCTCATGAAGTAGACTGGAGTTCACAAAAACCTATGCTAGCAGTTTATTTTTCTCATACTCTAAGACACTACAGAGTTCCCTTACATCTATGTGTGCTGAAACAGAATAACACAGCTATGTATATGTAAAGTTTGGACTTTGTATTTTAATCTAAACTTAAATGACCTATCCAAGGTCTGAATGATATTCTCAAAACAGATTCAGCACCATGGATGGGGGAGATCCTGATTATCACCCCCATCTGCTTCCTTGTCAAGAAGGCAGTGCATATGTGGTGAGTTTAAATGCAAAGCTTAAAGGAGCCATTTAAGAGACTAAATGTATTTGGGGATTAAGGTTGATTGTCTCAGATAGTTCTTTGAAAGTCTGAACTAAAACACAGATCAAATTCACCACACAGAAGCCATCAGCCTTCATGGTCTAGCAAGTCGAGTTGCAAAGCCAGGCCTATGCCGCAGGTGAAGAACCACCATTGATTTCTCGTTCACTTTACAGCTAGCCCCATCCTCAGACTGCCAAAATCAGTTGTGGTGTGACTGATCCAAATTACCTTGGGAAAGAACCTGTCCTACACTGAGCATTTGCAGGGCCTAAGAAGACCATCCCTAGGTCTTAATTCACTCTTTCCTAAGGCAAGCCATGAATAGTAAAATGACTTGTCCCACATGGAAGACCATACAATCTAATTAACGGGTGAATAAGCAAAACTTATGAATGTTTTAGAATGTTTGAGAATTTCAGAGCATTTTCTCCTCTCTCTGGGGTGTGATTAGGAGGCTACTTGACTGATCATATTCTCTTGAAGAATCCTCTCTGTGTAGTCTCCTCTGCTGAATCGATTTGCATTAATGCAGTCAGTTGTTGATTGTGATATTAAACCAAGGGCCTGGCTATGAAGTGCTTGAGGGCCAAAGAGAGGCTTCGAGGGACTTTTATTTATTTGTTTGTTTACTGCACTTCTAAACTGGCCACTTACTGGGCAATGTACAATCTATTAAAATTATAGAATGCAACAGTATGACAACAGCACCATAAACAGTGACTAAAGACAGCCAAATATATTGCACCAAGATTTCTTTAGGGTTTTTTTTAAAACTGGATTTTAAATTTTAAATGTATTGAAAAAATAAAACAAAAGAGAAAGTGCAGGAGGAAGTGAGAAATAAACAAGTTATGGTAATGGTCTAAGTCTTTACATTAATGTAAGCTGACTTAGTATCATGTTGATGTGTAAATCCCCCTATAGAAGCAGCTGGACATTTTTCTCAACATCTGCTTTCTCTTCAAGGACACGAAAGAGGAGTTGCAGATATGGTTCTGTTGCACATACTCATCCATCTGACCCTTCTAAAATTGGTGATAGTGCTTTTTCAGCTGTGCATTTGGTTGAGCATTCAACTGCATGGTCAGTTGCGCCTGTCATTGTGCATTCAGTTGTATGATGCTGCCATGCAATGCAAGGGTCACATAACACAATCAACATATCCTCCACATGTACACTATATGCAACCCCAGTATAGAATCTTGGTCTATATGTCAAAATAACTATTTGCTTGCAGTTGTCGTTGGTGGAATACACATTTGTGACCATCTAAGGCAGCAAGGTCATCTGACTAGGGAACAACAGATAGTGAGTATTTATATTTGGAGCCCTGGAGTACAAGTCTTTTAGCTACAGAACGTGCAGGGCACACAGGTTTCAACTCACAAGAATATAGTTTAAAAGTACATAAATTTACTTGTAGATGTTCTATTTGTGTTTTTCAACTTTTGTATTTTAATGTAATTTTACACTGTGAAGTCGTAGGCTTTCATGGCCGGCATCCATAGTTTTTTTGTGGGTTTTTTCGGGCTGTGTGGCCATGTTCTGAAAGAGTTTCTTTCTGACGTTTCGCCAGCATCTGTGGCTAGCATCTTCAGAGAAAACTGAAATGGAAAAGCCTGGTTGTATATATACTGTGAGACCCTGGGTAGGGAGGAGTGGTTCCCAGGTGAACTGTGTGTTGTTCTGTGTTAAATAGGTATTGTTCTGTGTTAATGGCATCGCTTCAGGATATGCAATCCAGGATATGTCTGCTGTTCCCATGTAAACTGTGTATTGTTCTGTGTTGAATAGGTGTTGAATAGGTAATTTTACACTGTTTAAATGAGATGCTTTTTATTGTTTTTACACACACACATATATGGTTAAGTTTTTAACCAGTTTTATCTATGAGCTGCCTTGGGTTCCACTCTGGGAGAAAGGCAGTATAGAAATCTAAATGAATGAATGAATGAATGCGGATGGGATCCTGTTATAAAAGTATAAATCTTTTTTCGGTACTCCTTGCACAAGGTTTTCCTCTTTGCCCCACAACAGGGGCTGATTAGGTTTGGGGTGAAGCCAGTCGATGGCACCAAACAGCCTCTGATTTCTGCATCAGAAAACATCCCTGTCAATTGGATAGCAACCATTGACCTTCCTTGACAATTACACTGGTGGAATTTTGTGTTCTCTCAATGTCAAAAAAGATTTCAGCCTAAATAAATGCCAAATATGTTCCTAATGTAAAATTAATATGCTGCAATACATCCAGCTGAATATGACCCAGAGTGACCAGTTTCACATCTTTTCACATCTTGCTACAGGGACATAGCCAGATGCTTCTCTGATTCTACCATTCCCCATGAGGCACAAACTGGCTGTGCCAGGAGGGATGTCTCTAAAGGTGTATGGTAAGTCTAGAGGCTGGTTTTGGGTGCTGCAGAGGGACAAAGAGAAACAGACCTCCACAGCATCCAAAGAAGGATATATGCAAGAATATGGGAGACTCACATGAGCCGATGTTCCTAACAGAGCACCACCTATGGAAAGAAAAAGGAGAGCAGTGATAGCTGATGACTTCCTTGTTAATTGGGTGATGAATCAATCCATTCTGGGTTCTAAATTGAACTTCAAAGGAGCTATTTTTAAAATATATTTTATTAAATTTTAGAAATTGTATATTAACAAATCATACATGCATCATTCATATATCCTAGACAACATACAAATAAAAATATCATACAAAACAAGACATTAAACAAAACAAAACAAAACAAAAACAAAGACTACACATATCTAACATATATATCTACCCTTCTTCATTCACTACTTCCTATCTGTGAGTCTGAATTTTGCTTCTATCTAATTTATTTTTAGATTATCTGTTACTAGAATATTCTAAGAAAAAGCATTCTACCCTTCTTATTCTTGCAAACAGTTTCCTTGGAGACCCAAAATGAATAAATAAAATAAAAAGGCCAACATAGCTTCGCTTTTATTGAACTATACACGATTGATCGCCAAGGTTGATTTGGCTGATCTGGCTGGCTAGGTGGTGTCCCCTTCCTCCCTCACTGCTCCATGTGCATCCCTCCCGAAGCT
>CM034706.1:10843303-10856360 GCA_020142125.1 Phrynosoma platyrhinos
GACCAACTGGGCCCATAAAATCGGCCCCCACGGAGCCTTCCTCCTCGGTGGCGGCGCAGCGGGAGAGGACATTAACACCTGGCCCTGCACAGGGCTCAATACTCCCACTTGGCAACAGATGACTTTGAGGGTGAATTATGCCAAAAGGTCCACCTTTTGCTGGGGCAGATAAAGACCTTTTTCTTTGGGCCTGTAACTCCACCTGTGGCACCAGTGGAGGTGGGACCTAGACCCGCTGAATGAAAAGCTATCTTTGGCCTTGATACAAAAAAGCTGTCAAGACGGATCTCTTCCGGCAAGCCTTCCCGGATCAATTTACCAGCTCTGGCTCCAGAATCTCCCTCCGAGATGCTCCCCCTTCTGTGACCAGGTTCTCTTATGAGCCAGTAATTATACACCCGCCAGCACTTCCCTTTTTTCCTTATGTATTGCTCTGTGTTTTTATATGGAGGAATTTACCTCTTTTATATTTTATTTTAATCTGTAATTGGTTTAATAATTTTTTAAGGGGGGAGGGGGAGGAAATTGTTCTTAATCGCTGTGTAATGATTTTATGATGTAAGCCGCCCCGATTGCGCTCAGAGGGGCGGGGTATCAAATAAAAATTATTATTATTATTATTATTATTATTATTATTATTTATTAGCATGATGTCTGCTAAAATCCAGGGGCTTTTAAAGGCGATTTCTGCCTTCCAGCCATGGGCTGGACAACAGCTAGACAAAGGCGTGATGGGCTTTTCATTGTTTACTTAAGTCTGGGCATAGTCTAAACAATGCATGTGGTATCAAAGCAATCAAGGAAAGGAAGCTGGAGAGAGGAGGTGCGATCAAATCTAATCACTGCCTCATCAAGTGTGAGACTAAGACAAACAAACACCATTAGATATCTTTTCCAACATAATGGGATATTCCCAAGGGCAACTCCCAAAACCTGCCTGTCCAGGAAATCTCTAGTGGTCTTAAGCAATTTTTAGCTTGCTTACCTGACCTCACATCTAGGGGATTATGGCTGCCATCTCCCAAGGGTCAGGCTGGTGTCATAGGGAACTCCACATGGCTAAAATATATAATAAAAATGGAGGACGTCTGCTAATATTGTACAGGGATGAGGCAATTAAGATATTTAAGCAAGGTTGATGATAAAGGGCAAAACCTTTGTAAATATTTTTGGTTGTTGTTGTTTTTGTGTACCTTCAAGTCATTTATGACTTATGGCAACCCTAAGGTGAACCTATCATGGGGTTTTCTTGGCATGATTTGTTCAGAGGAAGTTTGCCATTGCTTTCCCTTGGGCTGAGAGCATGGGACTACCCCAAGGTCACCCAGTGGGCTTCATGGCCAAGGTGGGAATCTAACCCTGGTCTCCAGAGCCATATTTCAGTGCTTAAACCACTGCACCACTACTATCCAGATTAGGAAGGAAGGGTTTAATAAACAGTTTGCTCATATAGGAGGGAATAGTCCAGATGTGTTTTCCTGGAGTTGGCGGCTATGCTAGAAGTTAACTTTTATTCTTGGTCAGCCAATTGCTGACCAACTGGCTCATATTTTTCTTGCTTCCCCTATACCTGATTTTTTTTTTTTTTTTTGGTCTGTGTGCTGCTCCATCGAGTTTATTGACTTGACTAAAGCGCTCTGGCCCTTTCAAGGTCATTGCTTTCCTAGTAAAAGAGACAGACATTGGGCAAATACTAGCCGTGGCTTCATGTTTGACATTACCTGAAAGAGTCCCTGTGTCAGCTTGGCATCAATATGTCATTTTGTTAACTCAGCACAGCTTCCCAAGACTTTAAAGCACTGCATCCTCCCTCTCCTTACTTCAACCCATATAAAAGCCATCTGCCAAAGAAAAGTTTTGACTCTCTTAAAAAATAAGACTTTGAAGTTGAATGGGCAATTGTTGCCTTATGTTAACTAGCAAGGTAAATGGTTATTTTCCTCTGCTTTGGAGCTCAATGACAAGGATTTGCAGTTTTGGGGAGCCCAATTACACAAAAACATAGGATTGCCAGGTCAGAACTGAGATTTTGGGGCCGAAACCTGAGATCTATCGGTGATTCTTTGTGAGGTCAGAGGAGATGGGTCCTGGTGATGTTACATGGGTGATACAAACAGCAATCCCTATTGATGTCATTCAGCATGATAAATTAAGCATCAATCACAACTGTCTAATTTATGCTTATTCAAACAAAAGACATCGAGTGTAACAGATAGGAAAATATTTTTCACATACTTTTCAAAATAGTGCTCTCACTTTTCAGTTCTCCACCTTGAGAACCAGAAAAGAGAGTCAAGATCTTGAGACTGGTCAACTCTAAACATGAAGATATGGCATAGAATTTGGTGCAATCATTAGATACTCACCATTCATCTGTTTGATATTCCTCAAATTTGTAGCATCTAATGAAAGCTTTAATATATGCTGTTTCTTCTGCATACCAGTGGGTAAGAAAGGAAGAAGGTATTTCAAGGGATGACAATGCAACTAGTCTGGGCTCCAAGGGAAAGGGAAAGGGAAAGGAGGTGCACCCCAACTGTGATCACACTCTCATTTCTTTCCCCTTCCAAGCCAAGACCAGCCACTTCTTCCACATCTGAATTGCCTTCTCCTCCCTTCTTTCTCTATAAGTAAGCAGCAGCTGCTGCCATAACAGTAGGCCAGGGTGGGTGAACACATAGAAATGCATACATTCCACCTGCTTGATCAAGATTCTTGGCCACTTACTTCATTCTTCTATTTAAGCATAGGTATCTCGATCTCTTGCACACTATTACTTAAACACAGAATGGCATTCTTTGTCAATTAATCTCTAGCAGGCATATAAACAGGTGAGCGATGCAAAAGAGGGATCAGTGCAAAGACTTCTGATTTTGGAGACTTACTGAATGATGCCAAGTTCCCCATAATGTATGCTTTATGTATGTTTAGGTTTGTTTCTTCTTTTATCATTTAGATTTTTATTCCATTCTCATGCATAGGCCTTCTCTTTATCCTCAGAACAATCCTTTAATGATCCTTAAGTAAAAGTTAGGCTAGGAGAGAATAAATCATCTTCCAATTGCTTCTGGACAACAACTCTCATCAGCTCAAGCCATCAAAACCAATGGTGAGTGCTGATGGGAGTTGCAGTCCAACATCATCAGGAGGGCTGTGAAAGGCTCATCTCCAGAGTATCTCTTCTGGCTAAGCAGCCATTTAAACTGAGGCCTTTCCAAGCTATGTCCATTATGGAAACAGTTATACTCCACTATCTGTATTATGCTGTCAGGGTTTTAAAAATATTATTATTCACAGAGATGGGAGAAGAAGGAGCAGAAAACCTCCCATGGTAATGTTGATGAATATGATTTCTTTTATTATTTTCACAGCTATATTGCCTTGGATTTATGCCTGGAACAGACTGCAGGGTGAAATCCACCCATTCTTTCTCTTTTCTTTAGGTCTTGCTAGATTTTGCTTCCCTTGCTGTATTTTTACAGAGACAAGGAAATGCAGATGGGATTTCGCAGCTGTTTTATGCTCCAAAAGGGAGCTATGTGTGAGGGGAAGCATGAGATCTGCCTACACACTTTTTAAAAAAGGAGAAAAAGTGAGAGGGTGGGTGGGAGATGTTTCACCAGAAGACAGCAAGAGATCATTATCATTAGTCAGCAATGATGGGAAAGAGGAGACAGTTTGCTTAAGGCTGCAAAAGAGGAAAGCGGGATGAAGTGAGCATCACAGATAAGCTTCAAGAACACAATATGGAGAGGAAAGGTATTCAGTGCAGGTGTATGGTGCATGAACAGGCACCAAGGCTGAGCTTCTCACACCTGAGAGAAGGATCACTATTAATAGGTGGGACACATCCCTGGCATTGCAAAGGGTTCTGCGTTCACCCCCTGGAGCCTCTGGTGAACTTAGGCAGTAACTTAGGGATGTGTATCTTTGCTTATTTCATTCCTCTATGCAAGAATAAATCATTTCCAATCTTTTCTTCCCTGTTGAGTGAGATTCCAAGAATTTTTGCCCAATTTTGACAATTGTTCACACTTATGGGGGTTGCAGACTGCCAGAAATAGTGCAAATTGAGTCCAGTTTTAGGGTTAGGGTTAGGGTTAGGGAATCATGGGAACTGTATTTTATTGTGGCACCAGAGCTCTCTGACAGAGAAGGCTCAATGTCTCAGAAAAAAAACAATTCCCATGATCCTAACCCTAAAAGTGGACTCAATTTGCACTATTTCTGGCAGTCTGCAACCCCCCTTAGTGACCTTTTTTGTGAAAAATTTATCCCCTCCAGGAGATGTTCTTCACAGGCTATTATAAAATAGATAAAAATACATTTTTACTATGTATGTGATAGAGCCAGCATGGCATAGTGTTAGATTACAACTTTGGAGACCAGGGTTCGATTCCCAGATTGGTCATGAAACTCACTGGCTGAGCGTGGGCAAGTCACATGCTCTCAGCCTCGGGGAAGGCAATGCTATGGAATCCTAGAACTGTAGTTTTGTGAGACATTTGGCTCTGGTGCCACAACAAATTACAAACCCAGAATTCCATAGCATTGAGCCATGGCAGTTAAAGTGGTGCCAAAATGGATTATTTCTGCAGTGCGGATGCAGCCTAAGTCTACAAAAAGCTTATGCTCCAGCTTCTTTCTCATAATTAGTCTCGAAGGTGCTACAAGATTTCTTTTTATACTAGTGGATTTGGTTCTTGATAAATGACAAGAAAGAGATTCTAGTTAAATATTAAGAAGACATCCTGACAGTAAGTCAGCAAGATCTGTTCACAGTAGCGAGATCTACTTCCTTGGAGGGTTGTAGACTCAGTGCAGGAATTCCAGCTAGAGCATCCCCATCAGGTTGTGTAAAAACAAAAAGACTTAGCTTGATGCAGAAATGTCTACAAACTTGGCTGATGATGTATTTTTGAGGAAGAGCATTGCAAAGTCAGGATGCCACCATAGGAAAGGCCCTGTCTTGTGTGGTTGTGTGTCCCCTAATGGTGGCATGAGACCAGCCTCCCCCACATAACTTTTTTAAAAATTCTGACTGTAAAAGCAGGAATTATAGAATCATAGAGTTGGAAGAGACCACAAGGGCCATCCAGTCCAACCCCATGACATGCAGGAACACACTATCAAAGCACTCCTGACAGATAGCCATCCAGCCTCTGCTTAAAGACCTCCAAAGGAGACTTCACCACTCTCTGAGGGATTGTGTTCCACTGTCCCAAATGACTTGGGAATGTTGGTCTCAAGTCATTTAAGACTTTGGAAGTCAATACAACCACCTTCAATTGGGGCAGAAATGGGTAGGCAACCAGTACAGCAATTTTAGGTTTGATGTGTGCAAAGGAAGACAACCAAGAAAATCAAAAATCTGGAAACCAAGTCCTATGAGGGATAGTTTAAAGGAGCTGGATATGTTTAGCTTACAGAAGAGAAGATTGGGAGGTGACATGATAGCAATCTTTACATATCTAATTTGGTGTCATGTAGACAATGGAATGAGTATGTTGTCTGCTGCTCCAGAAACTAGAACATGAAGCTATAGATTCAAGTCACAAGAAAAGAGATTCCACCAAATTCAGCTGTTTAGCCCAAACCTGACTACTTAGGCTTTAAATCCTATCCTCTTGTCCCAAGCGGGCTTAATTCTGTCATTTTGTAAGATACGAAACAGACCAAGAAAACACTTCATTAAAATGTAATATTCCATTAATATGTATTTACTGAGAATTCCACCTTCTTCTTTTCTTTACAAATGCACACAAAAGCTAAATAATTTATTTCTTTAACTTTCTTGTGCAAGCAAAGCAATAGACTGATTTTTAATTTTGGTTCTCACTCTCATTTTACCACTATTTATTCTTCTCACTCTTTGAAAAGAGAAAAGAAGGGAAAGGGGAATCTTACCCAGATCTTGCCTCCCTCCTTCATGGGGTTTTCTTGGCAAGATTTGTTCAGAGGAGGTTTGCTAGTGCCTTTGCCTGAGGCTGAGAGAGTGTGACTTACCCAAGTGGCAAGGAATCGATTCCTGAGCAGCAGTTGAACCTGGTCCAGAGTCATAATCCAACACTCAAACCATTATGCCACACTGGCACTACGTAGAGATATACAAATTGTCAGGTATATGTTCAGCCTTTCTCATTGGGGTCTAAAACTCCATCAGACAAATATATGTTTGGAGTCTGGTGCATTTGAATGGAGCCAAAAGAGTATATTGCCCCTATGTATAAATGGGTTGCACACATAGATGTATCTCTATCTGAATGTCTACTGTATAGCAAAGCAGCAGGCTTATAAAGCATGTATATGACATGGCATCTCTTCCTGTTGTCATTTTGGCCTCTTTTGGAGTGATTTATTTTCCGGGGGGGGGGCTTCACCTGAAGTTTGGAGGGCTTTACAGGGCTAGGGAAAGCAAACCACTATATTGGTAGAATTCAGAATTGTTTTGCTGAAACAGATTTTTAATTATGTTTTAATTATGCTGTAACCTGCCCTGATTGCCTAGCAGAGGGGGTGGGCTATAAATAATAATAATAATAATAATAATAATAATAATAATAATAATAAGAAGAAGAAGAAGAAGAAGAAGAAGAAGAAGAAGAAGAAGAAGAAGAAGAAGAAAGATCTTTGCCTGCCAGTGAAAGGAAAGCAGGGAAGGGAGCAGCCTAGCCTCCTGTGGAAAGGAGTTCCAGAAGGTGGGAGCAGCCACTGAAAAGGCGCATATGTCCTCACCCAGCAAGCCTGTGATGGTGGCAGGACCGAGAGAAAGTCTCCCCCT
Organism: Phrynosoma platyrhinos; assembly: GCA_020142125.1. Taxonomy (NCBI): domain Eukaryota; kingdom Metazoa; phylum Chordata; class Lepidosauria; order Squamata; family Phrynosomatidae; genus Phrynosoma; species Phrynosoma platyrhinos. The sequence continues at coordinate 10,850,085 of CM034706.1, forward strand.
GAAGATCTTAGTGTTTCTGCAAGTTCATATAGGGAGATACAGTATTTCAGAAAGTTTGGACTTAAGCCATATGGAGCTTTATAGGTCATGACCAGCACTTTGAATTGTGCCTGAAAGAAAATTGGTAGCCAGTGAAGCTGCTTCAACAAGAGAGTTACAATACTCCCTATTACTGGTTCTGGTCAGCATTCTGTCTTGAGCATTTTGAACCCACTGAATTTTCCAAACTTGATCACGAAACAAGTGAATTGTGCCTCCAAAATTTGTACACCTATGAGGCTTATGCTGTGTTTTAGTACGGCAAAATGCAAAACCATACATACATTTTGAATGTTAGTGGCTAACAATGCATAAAATTGAAAAATATGCACAAACATGCTGTAGATGGGGGAGGGGGGAGAAGCAATGAATTGGGAAGAAGGCTTTAAAAGAATAAATAAATTAAGGAAAAGGTAGATGGAAAATGCAGGTGGAAATTAAAAACAACATTTCAAAACATAACACAAGAAATGGCTTGACTTTGGAGAAACATAAAATCAATTTCAAACAGGGCCATACTGTTATGCATTCATTCATTTACAAATATTTTATATCACATTCACTTGCTTATGTATAATAAAAAAATACTCATAAGTTTTTAAATAAATAAATAGACAAGTAGTCTGCCATCCTTTGCATTCATGCAAACTTGACTCTCATTCTTTCAAAAGGCAGGTTAATTACAGGTGCTATAATGCAATTGTCATGCCTAAAATTCATTTGCCTTCAGCAGACTCTTCATATTTCCAGAAAATGAGGCGCTTCTCTGAAAACTCTTGATCAACATGGTGTTGTTAATTATTATATTTTATGACACAAAGGACATTTCTCTCCTACACCCAGAAGAAAATTCTCTGCCAAGGACATCAAGATTTCAAACAAAACTCAGGAGTCCCTTGTGAGGCCCATCCAGTTCTGACTAATCTCAAGAGCTCCATCAGAGAGATCCCTGCTCAGGAAGAGTGAATTTTGCAAGGACACCAACTCTGCCGGGATCCACAGTATGAACCACTGGGCCGTCTTTGAATTATCTAGCCTTCTTTAGAAAACACTGTGGGAAACCCCCGTCTTTGAATTATCTAGCCTTCTTTAGAAAACACTGTGGGAGACCCAATTAGATTCTTCCTCAGAGGACTCTGCATGCTCTGAATTATTTTCATCCTCGAATTTAGAAATCGTGCTGAAATGGACTTTTGCTTTAAACCAGCCCTACTTCTGTACAATCTCTCCATCAAGTGCTTCAATGTGGTGCTTCAAGGTTATGGGATTTCCTTCCACCTAGGAATGGGAGAGCCAACAGTGGGCTACTGGAGGCCTCAAGGAAGTTTATAAAAGGGACATGATGTCAACAGCTCTATTCTGTAATTTGTCCCTGCTGCCTGGCATTTCTCATAACTCATCCCCTGAAAAATCCTACAAAGAGCAGGAAGATGTCCTAATTCGCCCCCTGGATGACCCAGTTGAGGAGGACAAAAGGACAGTGTGCCAGGAAGTTTCAGTTCCTGATGATAACACTTTCTGGGAGTCAGCAGAGGCCACAAAAAAGACAGCATGACCCCATCCTTCAGTGTATGCAGGAGCGAGTGGCACCGTACCCATCTCAGATTAAATACTAAATGCTGAACTAACTAGGCACTAATGAAGTACAGGTAGCCATGAACAAACCACCTATAAATATCCCAGCAGTTCTCTCCCAGCCTTAGGAGTTTATCACATGGGGGAAATCCCCTGCGGAAACAGGGCCTTAAATTAAACAAAACCAGCAAAGGCGGGTGTTTTTTCAGATGACATCACTGTTAAAAGGAGGTTAATCCAAACAGAAATTTTGGGAAGATCCCGAAAGTAAAAAGAAGCAGTTTTGTCTAATTTCCGTTCAGATTAACCTCCTTTTAACTGCGCTGGAGTTTATTACACGGGGAAATCCCGTTGATAAATTGCTTCCGCTTTTGCGAGTTTTTTCCAATTTAAAGCAGAGTTTCTGCACGGGACTCCCCATGTGATAAACTCCTTAGTGATGACAACTGTCTTGTCTACTGGTACTACTCTCTTGTGTTCCTGTTTTGTCTTGATCTTGGATTGACTACATTTGGACTACTCTGTTTACTCACTGCTGGCTTGTGTACTTGGACTTCTGGACTGGCTAATGACAACCTTTGTGCTTCTCCTTGCATCCTGCTTAGATAATCCATGTCTAATCTGGACTGGACTGAATATTCTATTTGCTTCCTTGGGCTGACTTGTTCAGGACAGCATTCAGAATTATATTACCTCTGAGCACAAGTCTTTAACATACTGTTGGTCGACGTGTTGTTGTTGTGTGCCTTCAAGTCGTTCCCAACTTATGGTGACCCTAAGGAGAACCTATCATGGGGTTTCCTTGGCAAGATTTATTCACAGGAGGTTTGCCATTGTCTTCCCCTGAGGCTGAGAGAGTGTGACTTGCCCAAGTGGGTTCCATGGCTAAGCAGGAATCAAACCCTGGTCCAGAGTCATAATCCAAAATTCAAACCACTACACCACACTGTCTCTGAGTAGGGGTGCACTAATTACTTTGAACAGGGAATTGAACCCTGGTGTCCCAAATTTCAGTCCAACACTCATACACCACACCAGCTCTCGTTGGTCAACATATGCTGCCATTATTTCATCTTTTGCTCTTCTAAGGAGAACTCGTAGTGTATGGTTGTGATGGAAGCACAATACAATACTATACAGATAATCGAGTAAATTAAATGCCTATGAAATTAAAACTAATTTTGCCATCCATTGAGAAGGAGTTTCAAAGGAGTAACTGTGTTAGTCTCTTGCATCACAAAAAGGAAGATGGAAGGGGGAGGGGAAAAAAAAGAAATGTGATAGCACCTTTAAGATTAACTGGTTACCATATAAACTGTATAAGCAAGAGTTGAGCAATTACAGGGCCATGAGTCAGACTACCTTGCTTGTAACTTCCAGCTGAATGGTATTTTGTTGAGGAGATGGAGTTCGGGAGACATAGGACTATCAACCAAACAGATGAGAAACAACATCCAAGACAGAGCTGCTGTAAATATAATGGGGGGAAAACAAACTCTACATTAGAGCGGTGAGAGATCTTGGAGAAAGACAGTGGACAGCATTCTACATCAGCTACTTAAGCCAGTTAGTTACAAATACTTAAGATGAATTTACAATAGTGGATATAGTGCTACAATCATGGCTAAGTAGCAATTGTAAATATAGAATAGCTATCTACATTTACTCATCCATAACTGTCTCATATTCATGATTATTCGTTGTGTGCCTTCATGTCATTTCTGGCCCAAGGTGCAACCAAAAGTGACATCACAGCACAAAATGGCTGCCATTTTGGCTGCTATACAGCCAAATATGGAGATACATTTGGGATTAGGTGGGCGAGGGTAGCCTGTGGAGAGGAGCAGGTGAAATTGCTCCTGCATGCAGTTGCTCACTCCAATCTAGCTCTGCCTCCTTTGACTGCCAACTGATTGGCAGCAAACATGAGGAATAGCACTCTGTTGGACATACTTTTACAGACAATTCAGGAAAGCTATATCAATAAGAGCTCTGAGAAATGGGCAGAGGAAGATGAATTCTCCACTTCCAATTAGCACCTATCACTAAGTCACTTTCCCCATGCTGTCACAGCTGCCTGACAGCATCACATCCCTGCGCTATGCCTTGCAAAAAAAAAAAAAAAATTAGACATTCTTCCTCCACCCCTTGCCTTCTGTGGATGCTCTCTCTTGCTAGTCTCTTGTTCTTTGTTCCATTCCTGCCACCTTTGGCAGGAAGCAATCTTCCATCTGTTATTTCATTCCAAAATGTCACCTGGCTATGACAAGAAAAGTGTTTATTTTCCTTTTCCATCTTGGTTCACCTGGCTTTAAAAGGCTGCACATTCTCTGTTCAGCACAATATGCCACAAAATTGCCTGCTAGCTTCCCCAGGGACAGACGATTTTTAATTCTGTTAACATTTTGTTATAGACTGTGGCAACAGGAGGTTTCCACGTTAGTGAAACTTTGAAGGAGTTATCCAAGGTGCTGAACATGTTTTGGCCCTTTTAAAAGCCTGGACCTAAAACTCAGCACAGATTTATTGTCCCCTTGACATGGAAGCTACCAGCTGCAACTGATGTTATATAAAAAGAAAGAGCGTAGAAAGGTCTGGGAGGGAAATGAGATACTGGCTGGCATCCTGTTAATGAGTTGTGATGGTGTAAATCCAACTCACATCATCATAACCCACTTCTTTGGTTGTTGTGGAGGATAGAATTCTCTTCCAACCATTGCTTTTGTTAACTGCCTTCAAACTGACTTACATTCATGATGGTACTGTGAATGAGACACCTCCAAAAACCCTTGTCCTCTACTCTTCTCTTCAGATTCTGGAGTCCCAGGGCTCATGGCTTCCTTGATTGAGTCCATCCATCTGGTATGCACCTTCCTTTCTTTCTACATCCCTCCATCTTTCCTAGCATTATTGTCTTTTCTAATGAGTCATGCCTTCTCATGATGTGTCCAACCTCAGTTTAGTCATCTTAGCTTTCAGGTAGAGTTTAGGCCTAATTTGTTCTAGGATCCATTTATTTTTCCTCTTGGCCATCTACAGTATCCTCAGCACCACATCTAAGCCAAGTTGTTTTGTTGTTGTTTTTTCTACCAGCTTTCTTCACCATTGAGATCTCACATCCATCCATGGTGATTAGAAATGCCATGGTTTGCATAATCCTAACTTTAGTGCACAGTTTTATATCTTTGCACTTTAAGATTTTGACTAGTCCTTTCATAGCTGCCCTTCCCAGTCCTAATCTTCTTCTGACTTCTTGACTACAGTTTCCATTCTGATCAATGATTGATTCAAGGTTTGGGGAAAGCTTTACTATTTTAATTTCCTTGTCATCTAGCTTGAATTCATGTAAATTCTCTGTGGTGATTATTTTTGTTTCAACATTAAGCTTGACTTTGCACTTTCCTCTTTGGCCATGCAATGACCAAAATCTTCTCCACACCCAAATTTCAGTGTTGCAGCTCCTCAAAGCAACCATTTCTTCACTGGTGGAGACCAACGGAAGCAATAAAGATACATCCAGCAATTTTTCTTCAGCTGGATGCACAGCAATGACAACATCCGCAGGGACCTCCCACAGACCTCTAGAAAGTTTCTGGGGATGCCTGTCACCATGTGTGCACTTAAAAGAAAATGATTGGAGATATCTCTGCTTTTACCTCTGATCTCCATCAACACGGAAATTGCCTCTTGACAGGGAATGCCACATTGGAAAGATGATTTGGGGGAGAGTTTCATTTTGAGATGAACTGTAGCAATGTGCTATGTCTCCTGATGCAGGGCTTTAGCCTTCATTTTAAGTGGTTGATTAATCAATTACCAGTGAAATTCAAATAAATTTTCAAAATACCAAATCTTTAGAGAAGATGACTTTTTTGTGATTTGAAAAGATATGTCAAATAAGATAGAATTTCACAAAGAAATATATTCTTTCCAGTATTCTAAGCTAATTAGGGCCTGTACAGACCAGCCACAAAGGCCAGCCTGGGGGTGAAGTTGGTGTGGGGTGAGCACATGCCAGCTGCCCTGATGCCATGCCACACGCCCCACTGCACGGTGCATCGTGTCAGAGCACTCAATTGGCACAGTGTGTAGACATGCTGCACCAAAGGGACATAGAAGATCCACGGCGGCAGCAGTAAGCAAAGCTTTTTGCCGCTCCAAAAAGTAGCGGCATTTGCCAGTTCTTTTTGGAGTGGCAAAAAAACGGATTTGGGCTGCAGTGTGTGGTTGCCGCGGCCCTGATCCAGCACTCCCAGGCCATTTGTACAACCCCTTAGTTAAGTATACTTAACTATACTTAAGTATACTAAACTAAATGGCCTCTTCTGGACTGACTCCCTCCCACACAAAGACCCATCATTCACCCATGCTTTGATCACCAGTACAATGGACCTTCCCATGGAGCTGATACCTGGTAAAGTAGGTTGGAGGAAGGAGCTATAATCATGACAACAGGGTCACAATTATGACTAAGCAGTGATCATGAATATGTAACAATTATGGATGAATAACTCTAGGTAACTGTTCCATATTCACAACTGCTGCTCAGTATACTTGGTATATTTAACTAAGTAGCTGATGCAGAATACAAGCCTCTGGGTTGTTGTTTTTTTAAAATGCCTTGTTACAGGAACATCCTTATACCTGGTGATAGCATTCAAA
>CM034706.1:10856460-10867063 GCA_020142125.1 Phrynosoma platyrhinos
ACTTTATTATCGCTTTCTGGCCCACGTGTGATAACGTCCTATGAAAGCGCATGCTACCTCTCTTTCAGTTAGTCTCAAAGGTGCTAGAAGATCCCTTTTCATACCAATCTTTATATGTGGTTAGACTCTGCCCATCTGAACAATTTAGATGCCCCATGAGTGTGTTCCAAGCACCATTATTGTAGCAGTAAGCGATATATGTATGCAACATATATATGCATTTATATAAAACAAGCAGACGTAAACAATAAAACAGGCATGCTAGAAGGCCCTTTATACTCCTAGCTCTAATAAACCCAGCTTGGACAGAGATAAAAGTATCATCTTTTTCCTTGCCATTATGTGTTCTGGCACTTCTAAAGCCATGAACAGCTAAACCATGAACATTATAAATGCACGGTCACTTTCGTGGGCTTGCATGGAACATTGATTTGCTGTTATATTGGCACCTACCTGTCAGGGAGGCACTGACTGTTGCTTATTCAGGCCTGTCTGTTACTTAAAATCTCAGAGGAAATGAATGTCCCTGTAAAACAGGCTCCAGGCTGTGAAATGCAACAGTCAGTGGAGGGGAGTGGGGAGTCTGTGTATGCCAAGATTAGATCTATAACAATTAAGAATTCTTTTAAATCTAATTGGGAAAGTGTCTGTTTTGATCAACGCTGCGATGCTATCTGCAAATTGTATTTTGTTTATCGGCAAGCAGCAAAGGTTTTCCGCACTAGATTCAGATGACGTCCTTTGATCTCCTGTGTGATACTGTGCACTACAACAGGAGGGCAATGGTGATGATTATCAAGGGAGAAAAGGGAGTCAATTGATCTATTTTGAAGTGGGTCTTCTTCGTCTTTTTGTTTGTGAATAATAACCCTATCTGACATGGGCTTCAATTGAGAAGAAAAATAATAATTTATCTTTACAGCGAGGGAAGAAAACCCACTCTCAGCATTTATTAACCTCAAATTTTGTCATATTGGGAAAAGAACTGGAATTTCAGTCTAACCTTTCAGGATATGGTGAAGGTTCTGCTGCCCAGAGTTTCTGGGGTGACTCTGTTCTTTGATGTACTGTTCTGCTGGGTGAAGATCAATGATAACTGCTCATGGGTTCTTGTTTCATAACAGGACCACATATTCGCCAACATTTAACAGATGAAAACCAGGACAGATGTACTCAAGATGGCAAAAGTTATTAATGAGAAAAAACACACAAGATATAAGAGGATGCAGCAGTTTGCTTTTGACTGAGCCTACTGGGAATGTCAGTATTCTGCTCCCTCCCCACCACAGATGAATTAATTCAGTTCAGACCACTTTTGCACTTTGAACTCGGTATGCAGCAACTGAAGTAAACTCTGGACAAAAGGTGAAAGGAGAAGGGGGAAAAAGAAACTGGGACATTTTAAAAGCAGCTAAGCAAATGGAACAACAGAGGTGTAATCAGGACTTTCGCTGCCAAATCAGGACAGTTGGAGGGCGTGGATGCTTTCTTAATGCTCTAGTTGGACAACATCTTGCCTAGTATGCAGTCTGTGGCAATGTGGCAGCAGAAGCTGGTAATTGAGACACGTGATTACAGGGTCTATGCCTAATGCTGTGCCATTTTACATCAGCACTGATTATATTTACTTGATGCTCCTTTCTGACTCTCTATTGCTATAGCCGCTGCAAGCATAATAGTGAGTGAGGTGTGCCAATCATCTGATTCAGTCTATTTATTTTGATTGTTTTAATATATATATATATATATATATATATATATATATATACACACACACACACACACATATATATATGGTTGTCAACATGAAAGAAATGGAAGCACCAGGGAAAAAGCAATATTGTGTGGAAGCATAGAGCAGGGCAAACTGTAGTGGGCAGGCCATATGAGCATCCATGGCTGTTTCTATATTGCATCCATATTACCCCACCCCACCCCAAATGACCAAAAACTGGCCAGTCGCACACTGAGAAGGCTCTAAGGCAAGGATGGGCAGCAGGATCTGAGGGTCAGTATTCTGTCCCTGGGACCCACAGGGACTGCCAAAAATATCAACACCTCCCTAAACCAAATAGAACCAGGTGTGACCAGAGCTTCACTTCCAGCTTTGAAGCACAGTATCACTGATGTTAAAACGGTGTAGACCTCCCACGTCAACCTATTCAAGAGGTGAATTGCCACTTCTGGAGCCTTCTAGAAATAGCTATTGACTACCAGCAGCAACACCAACAATAGCAAAAACAACAACAGCAACAATAACTCATTCTCTTTTGTCTCCTCTTCCTTTTCCTCCTTCCATTTCTTTGTTCTCTTCCTCTTTCTGTGGTCACAAACACTATGGGATCACATGTGGCCCCATTTTAGCAATCCCTGCTCTGAGAGGTACAGCTGACCAGTCTGAACCATTTGGGAGAGTTCCCCCAGTCTGTTTTAGCTTGGAGGAGAGGGATTTCACCCAAAAACCAGAGGTCAACTGTAGGCATGAAGACACCTGGAGGTAGAACATCCCAAATTAACCAGTTGTACCCTCTCAAAGCTTCTGAAAGTATAACTGGCCAGAGTTTGGGAAAAATAAATTATAGGGGGAAGAGTCAGTCTTCCAAGCCTGGAGCAGGAGCTATTGGAGGCCTACTGGAAGCTGGGGCTGCAATAAGTCACTGTAAAGTGAGGTACGTAGAGAGATCTTGGAGCACCTTTGAGACTAACTGAAAGAAAGAAATTGGCAGCATGAGTTTCATAGACTTCAGTCTACTACCTCAAAGGTGAGATTTGTCCAACTTTTTCTCCCTTTCCCATAGAAAAAAATAACAGGAATTAAACTTTCAGGCATGCACGTTTAGGACTTATTTGGATTTTTACTGTATGATTCAGAGAGTAAATAGTACTTTTCTTTCAGGTAATGACAAGTGATCTGGCAGTAGGGCAAGGAGAGCTTTGCAGCCACTGCAAAGCCCACCTGCACCCCACAAATCCTGGGAGTACCTTCTCTTTTGTGATAACTGCATTGGTAGCCAACAGGCAAGAATCATAAGACAGTTGAACAAACGTCCTTGCTTTAAATACACAAACCCCTGTAGCTTGGTGCAAAGAGTGAGCAGAGCTGCTCTCTGTAGGGAGCCAAGTCAGCCCTTGCTAGACTCTGCTGTGTCCTATGTCTTCCTCAGCATGCAGTTCCATCAGCAGCACCAAACCATCTGCATTGTACAGATAGTGAGTGGGTGGATATTCTCCAACTTTCCTTAATTATACTCAGTAGTCCTCTTTTGGCACCATGGGATATTTTTTTTAAAATCCACCCATGCCAGTCTTTGGGGAAAAAATACTCTCTCAACTTTATTCTAAACCAGTCCTTCCTCTTTGTTCTAAGGGAAGCCTATAGATTTCCAATGTGAAGTCGTAGGCTTTCATGGCCGGCATCCATAGTTTTTTTTTTTTTTTTTGTGGGTTTTTTTTCTCAGAAATGTCAGAAAGAAATTCTTCTAGAACATGGCCACACAGCCCGAAAAAACCCACAAAAAAACTATGAAGCCTATAGAGTTCAGAAAGAAGCCAAATAGTCATGTTTGGTGGTTCAACCAAATGCTTCCTGAACCTCTTGGTTCAGAGTCTAGATTGATGTTGCATAGTTTGAATCTTTGCATGCACAATTACATATTAATTGTCCTATGCAACCCTTGTATTGCATGTCAGTGTTGCACAAATGAACAAATCACCAAATGCACAACCTGCATTGTGCATCTACAGATAATATATATGTGCATCAATGTATGAAAAGTGCATTCATGCCCTACAACACCACATTAACAACTCAACTTCCACAAATGCATGTGAACATGAACTCGGGGTCTTAGTAAAGTGGACCCTTGATATCCACTGTGGTTCCAGCCCCCCATCCCCAGCCATGGATTCCAAAATCTGTGGATGTTCAAGTCTCATTACATACCTTAGCATAGTAAAATGGTGTCCCTTATATAAAATGCCAAAATCAAGATTTGCTTTTGGGGATTTTTTAAAAATTCAAATCATAGATATTTAAATCCATGGATATTGAAGGCTAACTGTATATCACAAGCTCCATGAAGCCACATGTAGTAACCAAAAAAGGCAATGGAGTTCTAGGCTCCATCAGCAAAACTACAATGTCTATTCTGCTTTGGTGACACCTCAACTGGAGTCCTGTGGCCAGTTCTGGGCCAGTTCAAGATGGATATTAATAAGCCTGAAGGTATCCAGAGAAAGATGACCAAGGGTGCCTCTCTACACTATAGAAATAATGCAGTTTAACACCAGTTTAACTACCATGGCTCCATCCTACAGAATTCTGGGATTTGTAGTTTTGTGAGACACCAGCATGTTTTGGCAGAGAAAGCTAAAGACCTTGTAAAACTACAAATACTAGGATTTCATAGGCTAAAGTTAGCACATTTAAAGTGATGTCAAACTGCATTATTTCCACAGTGAAGATGCACCCTAAGATGGCAAAAGGTCTAGAAGCCAAATATGAAGAGTGCCTTAGGGAGCTAGGCATGTTTAGCTTAGTGAAGTCTAGACTGATGGATGACATGATAGCCATATTTAAATATATGAAGTGATGCCATACAGAAGATGCATAGCACAATTGCATATCACAACTAAGCTTCTTGGCTGCTGCTCCAGAGACTATGACATGCAGCAATGGATTCAAATTGCAAGGGGGGGGGGGAAGGATATTCCAACTAAACAGTAGGAAGGACTTTCTGATGGCAAGAGCTGTTAAAGATTGGAACAATCTTTCTGAGAAGGTGGTAGATTGTTCTCCTTTGGAGGTCTTCAGAGTGAGGTTGGATGCCCCCTTTAGGTTTAGCTGTGGATTCCCATTCTGAAACTCCCAATTGCCACATGGCCAAAAGGAAGAAGAGCCAGCCTGCAAAATTTACTCTCCTCATACCATCTTAACAACAGGAACAACAAAATGCAGGCATCTTACTAACATCTCCAATCTTGCCTGAAGAAGAAGCCAGTGGAGCTTTGAAAGCTTGCAAGAAGTATATTGTGCATTTTGGTTGGCCAATAAAGGTATCACTGTTTGGTGGATTTTTATTTTGACAGAGGTCAGTACAGGATGGCCCCTATTTTTGAGCTAAGAGTCAGCACCTTGGATAGCACCCTGAGATTTCAGGATAAAATTCAAGGTAGATTTTGCACCCCATTAAAATGGAAGCTACCAACTGCCAAAGCATCAAGGTGTAAGAATCCTCAATCATGTAATGGAATCCTTATCATACAGTATCTAAAGGAATCTGAATGCAACCACTGTCAGTGATCACAGTGCTTTACAGAGCCCTGCTCCAAAAAGCTTATATAGGAAATCTAACAATGGGGAGACTTGAGTAAATGGAGAAGTAATAGGCATCTCATGCATAGATACAGTTTCAGTTATGGGAATATTTGAAGATCCAATTTCTCTTTCAGCTATTTTTTAAAGAATACTTTCAAAAATATCCAAGCTATCTGTCACTATAGCAAGACTAAATTGTCAATCATCTCTCTCATCTCTTAACTCAGGTTAGAGAGAATTGTACCCCCAAGGCTGGTTTAATTCCTTGGCATTACTTTTTCCAGTTGAATACTTTATTCATGTTCTTCCATAAAGCCAGGTCCCCTAAAAAGCATCTACAAATGGTTCCCCCTCCCCACAACACACACATATCCCAAAATGGAATATATTATGATATTAAGCAAATCTGTGATCTGGGGATTCAGACACAGTTATCTGGCAAATTCCCTTCTGGCTATAAAGATTGCAGCCGGAAACATCAGGGCATAGAATGTATGTGTAGGAGGAATATGGCTTCCCTAGAGAAAACAAGCAGTCAACAGTGAAAGAGAAGAGATATTGAGGCTTGGAAAAGTGAATGACTGAGAACAAAAAAGACGAACAATGGAAAAAAGAGGCAGAGAGTTGAAAAAGAACACCGTTATGATGACATCTCACCCTGGTCACTCCAGTGTCAATAAGTTAAGTGGTGAATCTACTCTCAATTTTCATATGAACTGTAAAGGAACTGCACCAGGGGTTCAGTATTATCCCTCAGATAGGTCCATAATTTTGCATAGTTCCTAGGATTAGAACTGAGTGGATTTACCAGCCCAAGGATATCCAAATCAGCCTCTTCCAAGAGGTTTCTTTGCTTGAGCCACCAATTCTGGCATTCTGTTCTTTCACCCTATTACAATAAAAGTATACCAACTAACTTTAGTGCTGTTGTAAATAGTGTCATTTCAAGTTGCAAAGGAAAAGACTCAAAGACACACTACAGCACCTATGAGCCAGTTCTTTTTTTTTGGCCATAGATGGATTCAGTTCATGGAGATCTGCAAGGGTAACTGCAAGGGTACCCATTTCACATGGGTTATTAGTTATTAGTCTGAACTAGAGTAGAGCCATTGAATCAAAGAGAATGTACGGACTCACTATTCAACAAATTACTGCACTTGAGACTTAACAATAGGATTCCAGCCATGCAGTTTGGCGTTCTTGAATGGGATGTAACTCTTCATCAGTAATTTCTATGTACTACTTGATTCCTTAGGGTTACAAAAAGAGCCACTGTGTCTTCCCCATTATACAATAGGATAAGGAAGTGGCATATTAGTATGCTGGAAAACTGTTGGGGCACTGCATGCTCATAAGAGGACTTACACATGCAGGAAATAGAATTACAAATTGTCTTACCTCATTCCCAGGATCATGTCATGTTTATGAGACCCAGGTTCAGACAGGAAACCACAAGGATAGGGGGACATACCATTGCTTGATAGACAGTGACACTCACCAGCAGCTACAGCACACAGATATATATTTGACAGTATCAATTGCAGCCAAACACAGAAGGGGGAAAGGGGTAGAACTATGATGCTCAGAGTGTTTAAACATGAAATGCTCATTAATCAGGTAACATCTGTGGAAGTCTGCTAGACCATAGAGCAGGGGTAGGCAACCTGCAGCCCGGGGGCCGGATGCGGCCCCATGAGGCCTTTGAACCGGCCCCAGGCCGGTCCTGCCCCCCCGCCATGATGATATTGATTATTGTTGTTATTACTTGTTCTTGGGGTTTTCTTGGCAAAATCTCCACAGGGGTTTTGCCATCATGGCTTTTCTGGGGCTGAGAGAGTTTGCATGCATATTTTTAAATTTTATTTTATTTTATTTTTATTATTTTTATTATTTTATTATTTTGCTTCAGCCCGCCAGTTGTCTGAGGGACAGCAACCCGGCCCCGAGCTCAAAAAGGTTGCCTACCCCTGCCATAGAGGCTCCAGCACTTCCCTTCATTGACTGAGTGACCATGCAACTCAACACTCCCTTGGTCTGACACCTTGGATTTATTACTGTGTCCTACTGACCTGGACTGCCATGACTCTGAGAACTGTATTTGTGTGGCTGGTAAGCTCCTGTACCTGATACGGGCTGCTATTGTCTTGTCTGGCCAACACACTTTGCTTATTACTTTGTCCTTGGCTAACTTCCAAAGATGCACAATGTCTATATTCAGTAGAGGGCTGCTGCTTTATAACTACAGAACAGAGATGACAAAGGGGCAGGTGCGCAATGGGACATTGAAGAGGGGGTTCCAGTGCACATTGGAAAAGAGTAGGTAATTGGGATGTTTGGGAATAGTGAAGGTAAGGGGAGATGGGAGAGAGCAGGAGACACTAAACCATGACTGACAATCTTGCAACTGCCCCGGAAGTGGCATTTCATATCTGGGGACTTGCATTATTGAGAGCTCATTGATGCATTTTCCCCATAAGTGAAAACTAATTGTGGTTGAGGATGGAGCAGCTATGGGTCGGAGGCAGTGTCATGTGATAGGTATCGCCAAAGCCTCTTTTTTCCAAATGTCATCACGTTTTAAAAGCCACATGTAATCTCCTTAGAGGAATAAAGGCAGTAAAATCCAGGATGAATTATCTGACTCCATGGTGGCAGATCACTGCCACTATGACTAAGTAACTCTCATTTCTTCCACTTACTTTTTGTTCTGGCTGAAATGACCAAAATGGTCCTATTTTGCTGTTGGTGGCTATGCTGCAATAATGTTAGGGAAAGTATTTTGGTTCTGCCGTAGAACAGGAAGTCCTTCTTCAGTTTGATCCCTAGTTTCCATGGGAAAAAAACTAAAATAGATTGAAGCATAATAAAAGTGAAGTAAGGCTTCTCAAACACTGTGCTTTAGTACTATTTTTGTAAACTTCTTCTGTTCCAGAATTTAAGAGAGGGGAAAGATTGATTTTCTTAACATCTAAACTCTATTGGCCCTCCCTTAAATTTTCACCAATGCACACGGTAAGAATCTGATCCAATCTCCTTTCAGAAGCCAATATGACATCCATATTGTCCCCAGTGAACATGAGGCTTTTTAGTGGAAGGCTACAAGTCTGGCTTCAGATGGAGTGACCTTTGACCATGCAACTCATTGACTCTAGCAACAGAGCTATAAATCACCAAAAGTCCATGCAGAGACCCAAGAATTGGCTCAGCTGCCTTTTGGAAGATTTTTCGTAAGGTTTTGTGAGAATGTGCATAAGGCAACATTCTTTTTGCCATTGCAGTTGTGCACATTGGCTGAAAATAACAACAAAGACCCAGTTCTGAACATTGGCTCTAAGGCACTCTCCTTTTTTAAAATAAAAAAAAAAATCCTCTTCTTTTTTTTCCTTCTTATTTTGTCTTGTAGAATATGATTAACATAGAATTAAACTGCTACCATTATAAAACATATCATATATTAAAAGAATAAAATGCAATTTAAAAAGATAAACATTTCTTATAAATAGTTCAAACAATACAGCACCTATGAGCCAGTTCTTTAAAAACGTTCTGTTTTACAAGCCTGTATGAATAAAATGGTTTTAGCCTGTTGATGGAAAGCCCACAAGAAGGGAGCCATTCTGGCCTTCTTGAGAAGGGAATTCCAGAGTCTAGGGGCAGCCACTGAGAAGGTCCTGTCTCATGTCCCCACCAGCCATGCTTGTGATGGTATTAGGACTGAAAGAAGTGCTTCTCCTGATGATCTGAGGGCCTGGGTCAGCTCATTCAAGGAGATTTGGTCTGCCAAACACCCTGGACCTGAGCCGTATAGGGCTTTATAGGTCATAACCAGCACTTTGAATTGTGCCCAGATATAACCAGGCAGCCGAGATCTATGTGAATTCATCCTAGATGATGAGGAAATTGAAATAGTCAAAGAAGTCCAATATCTTGGATCGAACATTAATCAGAATGGAGATTGCAGTCAAGAAATCAGAAGAGGATTAGGCCCAAAAAGGGCAGCCATGAAAGAACTAGACAATATCCTAAAGTACAAAGATATAACACTGAACACTAAAGCTAGGATTGTTCAAACCATGGTATTCCCAATCACCAAGTATAGACGTAAGAATAGAACACTGAAGAAAGTGGATAGAAAGAAAATCAAATCATTTGAGATGTGGCACTGGAGAAAAGTGCTAAGGATACTGTAAACAGCTAAAAAGACAAACAAATGGGAGCTAGAACAAACTGAGCCTGAACTTTCCCTGGAAGCCAAGATGACTAAGGGGGGTTGCAGACTGCCAGAAATAGTGAAAATTGAGCCCACTTTTAGGGTTAGGGTTAGTGCTAGGGAATCATGGGAATTGTTGGGGGTTTTTTCTGAGACATTGAGCCTTCTCTGTCAGTGAGCTCTGGTGCCACAATAAAATACAGTTCCCATGATTCCCTAACCCTAACCCTAACCCTAAAAGTGGACTCAATTTGCACTATTTCTGGCAGTCTGCAACCCAACCTAAATTGAAGTTGTTGTACTTCGGCCACATCATGAGAAGGCATGACTGATTAGAAAATACAATAATTTTAGGAAAGGTAGAAGGCAGAAGAAAGAGAAGAGAGGAAGACCACATATAACACTGAACACATGACAGATGGTTAGACTCAGGGAGGTCATGGGCATGAACCTGCAGAACCTTAGCAGAACAGCTGAGGACAGGGGGTCTTGGAGATGTCTCATTCATATAGGGTTACCATTCATCCCAAAACAGTGGGACAGTCCTGGTTTTGAGGCTTCAGGAAATGTCCTGGCCAGTTCAAGCTGCATCTCCTGGTTTGCAAACTGGCCAAACCAAAGCCTGTGAGTTGTGCAACAAGGGGAGTGCTAGGTCCCAGGAGAATCTAACCTCACTCTGGTCCAATCAGCTTATGAGACGCCCTGAGAGAAGTGAAGGGGCCTCTGGAGAGGACTGCTAGTCTGAGGGAGAAGGGGATGAGTGATGGCGGCAGTGTCCATGGTGAACCTGGCAATGATGTCTCCCTTCCAGTTGTCCCCAGTTCTGGTGGTGGAGACTCAGAAGTTCATGCAGGCGCTGATGGTGAGCAAGCCCAAAATGAAGGCTGAGTTGTGACAGAGCATCTGGGAGGTGGTGCAGGGCTCCGTCTTGGTGGTGAGTCCAAGTGCTGAGGGAGGGAGAGAGCCCACCTAGCCGGGTGGGATGTCTACTCTTTCTCTCTAACACAAGCACTCTCTTGCACATACTGTCCCCTCGGCTCCTTCTTCTTCTTCTTCTTCCTCTCAGGCAGGGGAGG
>CM034706.1:10885898-10896067 GCA_020142125.1 Phrynosoma platyrhinos
CTATTTCTATTTCTTCATTGTCTAGATTGAACTTGTGAAGGTCCTCGGGTGTCATTATTTTTGTTTTCTTTATGTTGAATATTAAACCTGCCTTAGCACTTTCTTCTTTGAACTTCCTTAGTAGGTGTTCCAGGTCTATGCGATTTTCTGCTAGTATTATGGTGTCAGCTGCATATCTTAGAATTAGATTGTTGATATTCCTTCCTCCTATTTTCACTCCTCTTTCTTCTGTGTCCAAGCTTGCTTTTCTTATAATATGCTCTGCATACAAGTTGAACAGATAGGATGAAAGCATACAGCCTTGTCTGACCCTTTTGCTGAAATGTTCCATTTGATGCAACTGTCAGATAGCACTATCAAAACATTACTCTGTGTGCAGAGATTTACACTACACAACCTTGATATAAGATATTGATATAAGATGTTAGCCTTGGAGTTGTAGTTCAACAAGTCATTTTTCAAGGGTCTGGAAAAAATACATATCTGGGAAAACATGAGACAATTCCATAGTAGTCTTTTCCTCCTGTTGTTCTTGGGGAAGATCTTAATTACTAGACTCCTGAGAGTCATGAATTCAGGGAAAGAAGTGGTGGTAGCTAGCTAAACTGCACCCACATGTTTCATTCTCAGAGAGAAGCAGAAATCCCTACCAGCTTATATTTGTACCTATGCTGTTAGTCATCCTGAACAAAATAAGCCAAGTGCTACACTTTTGCTATCAGTTGCCCATGGAAAAACACAAAACAGAAGGCTTGGGAGTATGGAGTTTGGCTCAGTGCCTTTTCTTGCTAAGCAGGTTTGCACATCTTTTCCTGGATGTGTTTTCTCGTTAATGGATATGCTCATAAAAAGAGGCCATTCCTTCCTCCCATTTCAGACTTTTTCATTTTGAAAGGCAGATTGGAAATTACTGTAGTATAAATTCCAGTTCTTCCTTTTCAAGAAAATAATTGCCTCCTGCAAATTTCAGAGATCGCTGATAATCAAATTAGTGATGCCATCAGTGCAGTTTCACAGTTCGCTTCTCTTATATTTTTCCCCTTTCTCTCTCTCTGCTTCTCCCTCTCTCCCCCCACCTGCCTGCACTTTCCCAGCTCTATTTTCATTTTGAAATTTTCTTTCTTGGCATCTGTTTTGCCTAGCTGTGAGAAAGAGATACACAGAGAGACATACATGTGTGTACAAATGTATATGGCAGGGGTAGGCAACCTTTTTGAGTTGGGGGCTGGGTTGCTGTCCCTCAGACAATTGGGGGGCCGAAACACCAAAAATAAATAAATAAATAAAATTAAAATATGCTTGCACACTCTCTCAGCCCCAGAAAAGCCATGGCTAAACTCCTGTGGAGATTTTGCCAAGAAAACCCCAAGAACAAGTAATAACAACATTAATCAATATTATTATGGTGGGCGGCGGTGGCGGCAGGACCGGCTTGGGGCCGGTCCAAAGGCCTCGGGGGGCCGCATCCAGCCCCCGGGCCTTAGGTTGCCTACCCCTGGTATATGGCTTCTTCAAAGGGTAATGGATGGAGAAAACTGATACAGAAGTATATCTTCAGGCATGTTGCATCTTTTCTTATTACTTGGCTCTGCATAACCTTGCCCATAATTTCTGCAAAGTCAATGTTCAGTTAATACAGTAGAGATCATAGAATCAAAGAATCATAAAGTTGGGGGGAAAAATAAGAGCCATCCAGTCGAACCCCAAGATGTGAAGGAAGACACAATCAAAGCACTCCCAACAGATGGCCATTCAGCCTCTGCTGAAAAACCTCCAAAAAAAGGAGACTCCACCACAGTCTGAGGCAGTATCTGCCACTGTTAAACAGCTCTTATCATCAGGAAGTTCTTCCTAGTGTTGAGCTGGAAACTCTTTTCCTCTAGTTTAAATCCATTTTTTAAATCCATAAACACTATGTTATGTTCCACATTCTAGCCTGGGTGGGGACCTCAAAATTTAGCAATAATACAGAATCTTTTTATTGGCCCTATAATCACAGATGAGTCTGGAAGAGTAGGGATGAAGAGGATGGCAAAGAGGTGATGAGAGCATTGTTTGATAAAATGGCAGCTTTATTATATGTAACTGGAATGGAGAAGATGTTTATACTCAAAGCACTCAAATACCCTAAAAGCACCAGATCCCATCTGATCTTGGAAGCTAAGCAGGGTCAGCCCTGATTAGTACTTAGATGAGATAATGCCAAGAAATACCAGGTGGTGCAGGCTATATTTCACAGGAAAGAACTGGCAAAACTACCTCTGAGCATTCCTTGCCTAAGAAACCCCTATGAAAAATTTATGGGGTTGTCATTAGTCCACAAGCAACTTGAAGGCATGCACATGGACAAGGGCACACACACATACACACATACTTATTCAACTGAGAGGCAAAATGCAGGTCCAGATTGCAATCTCCATTTTCCTATTATTTCATGGACCTCAAAGGATGCTGAATAAAAAAAGGAAGGGCTGAGTGTTGAAATAAATCATTTTTAAAATTAACAATAGGAAAAACTAATTAGAACCTAAAGGGGGAGCAAGCCCTCTCTTTGTTTTCATTTAGGGATCTTTCATCACTTTATTTGGCTATGTAACATCTAAAAAGATAATTTTCTGGTTGATATTGCAGATTCTGGAATAATATACAAATCTGATTGAAACTACTTCTTTCCCTTTTTCCCCCCTCACTGAACTTGAAAGCTGTAGCCTTAAACTTTCAAACCCTGATCAAGAGGTTCAAACTGGAAAGATGAGAAAAGATGTCAGAGGCACAAGCAATTTCATTTCTCCCCTCATTCGCCACAAAGTCAGGAGATGTTACATGAAAGGAAGGCTTGCACCTGTTGACTGATATTTAAATGATGCCACTGTAAATTTGTGGAGGGAAGAGCCCATAAAAGTAGAACACAAGAGTCAATGGAAAAGAAAATCATGGGCTGAATTGTATTATGAAGGATGAATGGCATTCCACAAGAAGGATTTAAAGTTAGGAACATGTCTTCTATCAGAGCATGATTTGACCATATAAGTCAATCAGAGCTTTGAAACATGCCTTACGTGGACTGCAACTCCCAGAATCCTCTGAGAATCACTGAGCAACCCTGAAAGTTTTCTTTTAAAAGACTTCAACTTTTTGCAAGTAAGACAGCATGGTGTAGTGGTTTGAGCGTTGGGCTACAACCAGGGTTTTAATCTCTGCTGGGCCATGGAAATCCACTGAGTGACCTTGGGCAAGTCATACTTTTTTCAGCATCAGAGAAAAAGGCAAAACAAACAAACAAACAAACTCTGAACAAATCTTGCCATGATTTGCATCCATAATGCATTTGAGGAAGTAGACAAGTCTATGAAAGCTCATGCTGCCAATTTATTTCTTTCAGCTAGTCTTAAAGGTGCTACAAGATCTCTCTTGGTACTGATTCTACAGACTAACATGGCTGTATCTTTGGAATCTTGCCATGATAGGTTCAAAAATGATGTTAAGGCACACAACAACAGCAACAATTTCTCCATAGTCTAAGCTCAGTATGGTCTATGGCAGTTCCTCCCAGCCTATATTTCTCCAGAGAGTCCTCTGGATATTTTGTACTACATCTCTCATCAGCCTCAGCTAGCATAGCCAAACTGACAGGGATGGTAAGAGATGTGTTCTAGAAGATCTAGAGAGATCAAGATGAGGAAAGCTGCTCTGTTCTGATCAGAGTCATGATGCCTAGGTTCTCAGGGACAAAAACCTCTTCCCGCTCATCTGCTACCTCATCAAAGTCTTTGGAGTTAGGGATGCCAGATCAGGGCAACCCTGAGATATCAGGGCTAGAGACTGTGATCCTGTCAGGGTATGCCAGTTTGCATGCTAAGTTGTGACTGGATGAAGGTATAGCAAAGTGGCAGGTGAAGTCCATGATGGTAAGCCAGCACTGGCAATTAGTGATGCAATCAGCCCATTAGGCCAGGTGGTTTTGATAGCCACTTAGCAGAGTATAACTACATTAGGAATCTGCTTGGGTTTAGAGAGTGTTTTACTTTTATGCTGGTTAGGAGTCTGTTTGTTTTCATATTGCTGGAAAGTATGTTTTTCTCCTTGCTAGGGAGTTGTAGTACTGCAGGCATGCAGGAAGTTATGGTATACTGATTTATTTTTGCATTGTTTGTATTTGTACTTAGCTGTGATGATACATTTTCTTATTTTTGTCTTACACTCTGCTGAGTAAAGCTCTATTTTTGTTGACTCTGCTGTGATATTTTGCAATACACCCTAATGGATAGATCCAAGGACAATCCCTTGTGATGTCAAGGGAAAAATCTCCTGGTGATGTTCTTAACATGAGTCATAAAGCTTCAACCACATAGAAAGGTATGCCTTTTTGAACAAAATAAGGAAAATATATGTAAAATCATTTTCAAGTAGAGCTCTCATCATGAGAGGAAAAGTTAGGCCGTGAGACCTAGGACCTTATTTAGACTCCAGATCAAGGGGGAAACCTTGAAGTCCAGGTTTTGTTCCTTTACAAATCAATTTTATTTTGGAGATAAATACATGTTTTCTTTATCCCAAAATATTTCCTGGGAGGATACCCTAAAGGCACCAAATCCCATCTGATCTTGCAAGCTAAGCAGGATCGGCCCTGTTTACTACTTAGATATACCACTAACAAATATCAGGTGTTGTAGGTTATAAAACTATCTTGAGTATTTCTTGCCAAAAAGAACCCTATGACAAATTAATGAGGTCACCATAGGTCGACAGGCAACTTGAATGTACATAGACATGATTATCCAGGATTTTTCTTCCCACTCCACAGGTCATTTTAAATTAAACCACTGCTTTCCAAAATAAAATATATTTGTGTCTTTTTACTGTCTCAGAAAAAAATAATTATGACTGCCATCAGTAAAAACAGATGTTGTTTTCAGGACACAGATTCAACTGAGAACAAGTGACGGAAAGAGGAATGTTAGCCATAAAACAAAATGATCCTGATTTGTAACTAGTGTAATATTGCTAAGCACGTTGACTATGATTCCTGAATGGCAGGATCTGTCCAGTCTTCTGTATTACAACAGCAAAGGTTTTTTTTTTTTTTTTCAGTAACCAAAGAAGCTAATACTATGACTTCTGTAGATAGAACTACCATAATCCCCAGTTGTAAGCATGCAATAACACACCAGCACCCTGTAGGTTTGCAAATTGCAGGCTTTTTTTCCTCATTTACTCATAAAGCAAAACATTTTTACAGTCATTTTCACTACCTCCCACTCCAGTCAACACTTTTGTTTCAGGCCAAAGACTGGCTTTGGTGAACAGCAGTACCAACTTCGTCCCCCACATATCTGTTCATTACACAGATAGGCAGTTGTTTTTCCTTGTATAAACTACATTTCCCAATAGCTTCATCACCAAGCCCTTCTTTCTTGTAGCACTGAGTCTGTAATACTGCCAATATATTTATATTCTAATCTAGTAATTGTATGAAGTATAACTGCATGAGATTGATTCTGATAGTTGATCAGTGGGGTGGAGGAAGAGGAAGGACACCAGGAAGGCAGGGAAAGCCCAGCATATTTCAAGAAAGAAACGAGATGCAAATTCATGAATGTGAAGATAGAATCAAAACAGAAAGAGCTGGACATTCTCAAGACTTCTGGAGATCTTTTTTTCCCATCTGGAGGCAACCTCAAAGTGGGAATGTTCGTAGCATTTTGACAAAAACAACCAAAATGAAACTGAGACATTTTCCAACCCCTCTTAAAATACCGTATCCAATTTTTTCTGAACCCACATGAAAAGGCACCTCTCCTGTTCATTATCCTCACAAACATTTAACTATTTGTGACAATTTAACATGGGTAGGCAACCTTTCCCCTTTAAGGGCCGAGGGACTTCAGCTCCCAGAATCCCAGGAGCTACTGGCCAACATGGGACTATTGGCCAACATGGCTGAGGCTTCTGGGAGCTGAAGTCCCTCGGCCCTTAAAGGGGACAGGTTGCCTACCCCTGATTTAACACAATCAACACAAATATTTAATATCTTCTCCAGTTATGCAGAGAAAAGTAAAGAGTTGACACCCCAAAAGAGCAAGAGTCCTGTGATGTTCTGCTATTTCTCCCCTCACCCACCTGTTCCTCATCCCACAATTTGCTCTGTTTCATTTTTCTCCTTTTTTGGCTTTATATTCTAAAAGGGCAGGTTCTGTTTATGAAACATTCAACACCGCTATAGGATTGTGGCAAAATAAATCAGACTTAGCAATGGCTCTTAATAATCGCAGCATGTCTATTGGAGAGGACCTTTCGCACACAGCCTTAAATAATTCACAGCTCCTCAAATATTGCATTAAATAATTCAAGGACAGTACAGGCGTTGTGATTAATGATCTGTATCTGATATTTCTGCTAATGCTGCAAGGAGTCAGAGACCGACAGAGATGGAGAGTGAGAGACTGAGAGAGATACAAATATATAAAAAAGCAAGCAACAGCATTGTCACTCCAAGTCAATATGAAGGATATATTAGCAGATGCCTGGTCTTTACATAAAAAAGAGATTCAGACCTATCATTAATATGGCAGCTATGTGTGTGTTTGTTATCTACACTGGCCAGGATACTCCAGGGGCAGTCCAGATTATCCTGGCCCTGGAGCTGTCCTGACCTCCTTCCATTCTGACATTGGGCAACTGATTGTATGTGTGTCCCACTCTGTTGCCCAACACAGCTGTCACTGAAACAAGTCATCCCATCTGAGGTTAGAACAAGAGGGCCAGACTCAATAATATGGCTGAGTACCTTGTTCTGATCTCACAGCAAAGTACCCCATAGTGGGGACTTTTTAAAATTCACAATAATAGGGGTATACCCCATTTTGCGCTGGTCCACACTATTCACACTAAACTCAAGGACTGAGCCCTGCATCGCCCAGTCTCCCCATTCAGAGGATGGGGGAAAGGCCAGTTTATTTGACCAGTGCAGACAGGGACTCTCTCTCTTTCATCCATTCTCTATTATTACTCATTTATTCATTTGTATATTGGGCATTTAGTTGAAAACTTTCATTGTTTTCTCATCCCATCAATGAATCTTTATGAAGTACAACCTTCTTTGCCTAGCGTGCATCTCAGACAGCCATCAAAACAGGGATTGTGCAGAAATGTGAGGTGAAGAGAACCTACAATACACAGGAGACACCAAACTTTATCTCATGGGAATGTGCCTTCCTGACTACATACAGTTGGTTATTTATTTCAAAGCCTGGAAATTCTTAGGCCTGCAACACCCAGTAGCTATACTAACTACTTATTGAGAGTTGTAGACAAAGACCCAGTTGCTAGCCTCACAGAGAGTAAGCCCATTGAATCAATTGTCGTATGCTAAATCTGCACTTTCTGTTGATAAAGGCAATCATCTGCTGCTACTGGTTACTGGTGGTGAGAGGAGGTGGGGGAGGCAATTCAGATTATGAAGAAACAGCTGATTTTAGCTTGGAGGTGAGAAGAAATTAGGGCCCAGTCACACATGGAGTGCACTTTTCTTCTTTTTCTTCCTCTCAGAGCCCAGACTGATAATGATAATAATAATAATAATAATAATAATAATAATAATAATAATAATAATAATTTATTTATATTTCCCGCCTCTCCCTGTGGATTGAGGCGGGATTACAACAATAAAAATACAAGAATACAAATACAAAATATAAAATACACTATATAAAAAACTGGTATCAGCAGTAAACATACAATAAAGTACAATAATACAATATCTAATATCTAAAATGGCACTCGTCTAGACACATCTTCATTGTCTGGATTGCCTCTCCCTTCCCCACCACTAAGCAGCAGCCACAGCCCCTCATAGGGCTTGAAAGCTATTGTGGGTAGGGGGTGAGATTTTGCATGGTGTGCAAAGAGCTAGGGAAAAAGCTCCCAGTGCTTGTCCAAACAGAGACATACACTTGTGTAAGCTACACTTACATGCACATATATTACTAACAAGATCCCACAGATATGTTACTAACAAGATCTCATTTACAGGGGGTTATTTCTGACCCTAGATGCCGATCTCTGGTATTCCTTTATGGTCTTCCATCTCAACCTCCAAATCAGTAGAGATCAGAGGTATTCAGTGTGTCATTGAAATCACCAATTTTCAGTGCCACCTAAAACAATGTTCAAGGCATCTTATGAATAGTTAAACATACTTGCAGATGGTAGAATTCAAAGATATAGCCATGTTAGTCTATAGAACCAGTACGTAGAGAGATCTTGTAGCTCCTTTGAGACTAACTGAAAGAAAGAAATTGGCAGCATGAGCTTTTGTAGCCTTCAGTCTACTTCCATGCATCTGAGGAAGTAGACTGAAGTCTACGAAAGCTCATGCTGCCAATTTCTTTCTTTTAGTTAGTCTCAAAGGTGCTACAAGATCTCTCTATATACCTGCAATGGCTTTCTCTATAGGACCAATCATATGATACACAATCAGTCTAGACCTCCTCCAGAATCTCATGGGAAGTAAATATACCTAGAAAAGTAATTAACATCTCAAATGAGTGCGGGAATCTTATATTCAGTAGACTCAATGGCCATACTGAAACCTTCATCAAGAATGATTTAAAAGAGGGAATGAGCTATCCCTTATTCTACTGTTGCTCTCCACATATGGACAGTGAGAGTCTGAAGAGAAGCCCATCTGCTACATGTGGAGGCTCTCCATACAGTTAGAAACTCTAATCTTCAAGGTGAGAACCTTCATATGTAGCTGAGATTCTCTTCTTCCAACTTTCACTTTCTATATGAGAAGTGCAATGCTGGTGTGCTCTCTCATGTTACACATTTGTTATGAACCCCTAAATAGGGTTACATGATTCAACAGCTAAGACAGCTCACAGTGAACTGTGGACATTTGTCACATAGTCATCCTGGAGTTATTAAGGAGGTACCCACCTCAAGTACCCACCTCCAGAACTGGCCAACTACACCATCTCAAACATAACCAATCTCATGTGACTTCAGATGCATAACTTGGTCAGAGCCAATTTACATTTGGATGGAAGATACCATCATGTAATACTAGGAATCTCCAAGCAGGACATGGAAACAATCCTACCTGAAATTCTAGGGAGCCTCTGCTGCCATCAGAGTTGACAGTATGGAATCTAAATGGACCAATGATCTAACATAGTATAAAGCCACTTCCTATGTTCCTAATCCCAGTGATCTGCTTCACAGGGTTCAGATGACTAGTCTTCTTCAACCCAGTTCCCTGCAGACAGTCCCCATCATCCCCAGACAATCTTGGCTATGCTATATAGAAATGTTGGGGGTGGTAATAAAGAAAAACACATTCAGGGCTTTGAGTGGGGGAAAGCTGTTACAACCATAAGGTAGACTGTTTGGCCTTTTGCTACTGGAATATACAAGATATAATACTAGTAAATGTTGCAGTGACAGAGGCCCATCAGAAACGTAGAGGTCAAAGCATTTTTATGTTCTGGATACTGAGACAAAAATGACATTCATGGCCTCCGACTTACTCCTTGCTGCACTGTTCATATTTAACAAGTATTCAAAACTTCCTTTACAGAAAGAACAAATTCTGCCAGGTGAAGAACTTAATATTCTGTAGGTCATTGCATTTATGTTTCATAGAACTCTCAGCTCCATCTGAAGTCTGTGATCGAGGGCTTGTGTGTCACCCTGCAAAGTCATCCACCACAAGGAAATTCATTTCCAGAGCCTCAGAGCCCCATTACAAAGGTGCACTTCTGAGGTTCCAGCTTTCATATTGTTCTTTTAAAAGGCTCCCAGTTCCCAGATGAGAACTGATGTATTGAAAAGACAGCAACAAAAGTCATGGCAGTTCAAATAAACAGCAATAAGATGGGAGAACAAGCTTGCATTTGAAAAGTAGCAAATGCAGTAAATATTTTGACACAGAGCTTATTTTGAATGGGATTAGGGCAGCTGTAAACCATTAAATGATTTTTATGGGAAAGAAGCCATCAATTGTATGTCTGTGAAGTCGTAGGCTTTCATGGCCGGCATCCATAGTTTTTTGTGGGTTTTTCGGGCTGTGTGGCCATGCTGTAGAAGAGTTTCTTTCTGATGTTTCGCCAGCATCTGTCGCTGGCATCCTCAGAGAAAACTGGAATGGAAGAGCATGGGTCTATATA
>CM034706.1:10896167-10908410 GCA_020142125.1 Phrynosoma platyrhinos
CACTCTTAGATTTTCCATTGATCAACCTGGCTGCCATATTTTATACTAATTGTAGTTTCTGAACTAGGTATAAGGGCAACCCCATGTAGAGTGCATTGCAGAAGTCAAGTTGTGAGGTTACCAGTGCATGCACTACAGTTTCTAGGTCCCTTACTTCCAGGAAGGGGTGCAGATGGCGTAACAGCTGAAGTTGATAACAGGCACTCCTGACTGTCGCATTCACCTGATCTGTCATGTGAAGCGACGAGTCTAGGAGTACCCGCAAACTGTGAACACAGTCCTTAGCAGAGAACGTGACCCTGTTCAGGACTGCAGGTTGTGACCCAGTATCTGGTTTGGGGGCGCCTACTGTGAGTATCTCCATTTTATCTGGATTCAGCTTGAATCGATTTTTCCTCATCCAGTTCATTACCACCTTAAGACATTAAATGAGGGAACAACTACCATCTGTCGTCATGGCTGCTGACTGAGACATGGAGAAATATATTTGGGTGTCATCAGCATACTTATAACACCCCGCCCCATGTCTATGGATCATCTCCCCCAGTGCTTCATATAGATATTAAACAGCATTGGGGACTGTTTCTTCCAGGCTTTAATCCAAGGTCTGTAGTCAAAATGATCAGAAGAATTTTTTGAAGGATTAGGATCATATGTGTCAGTTTTCCATTATGCTTGGCCTGTTTTCCCCCGAATTCTCTGTAGCTTTAACTAATGCTAAATCTGTGTAACCTTGGCCTCTTCTAGATGGTTGAATTTTCATTTTAATATGTATTTTAGAAAAAGCAATTAGGCCCCAAGGACTTAGGTTTAAAAAACATGATTTGATGCCAAAATGGACTTCTGAATGGATGCATATGATCTTCTTTCCCAAGTCAGGGCCATCCAAATGTGCTGGATTATGAACCATTATCTTCAGTAGCATTAGGTGAGACTGATGGGAACTGCAGTCCAGCACATCTAGAGAAGGCTGCTCTGATTACAAATTATAATGATGATGAATAATTTTATCTATACTCCACTTTCCCCCTAAAATTGGGATTTGATGCAGCTTTCAATTTAAAACAAGTGTGATAAAGCTAAAAACATGCAAAGCTCATCAGTGAAACTGAATTAAACTGTTAATAATACAGATTTAGTATCCCTTGCCTGATAATAGGAAATACGAAATGCCTCAAAATCCAAAAACATTTTCATGGATGGTTGAGATGGTGAAACACCTTTGCTTTTTGATAGTTCTATGTATATAAACTTTGTCTCATATACAAAATTATTAAAAAATATTGTATAAAATTACCTTCAAGCTATGAATATAAATAAGGTGCATTTGAAACATAAATAAATTTCATGTTTATACATGGGTCCCATCTCCCAATATCCCATTATGTATAGGTGAACATTCCAAAATCTGGAAAAAATAAATCTGAAATCCATAATACTTCTGGTCCCAAGCATTTAGGATAAAAGATACTCAATCTATAGTTAAACAATTTAAAATATACACTTAAAAAGGATTAAAAGCCATTAAAAACTATGTTGTAGTGGTTTTAAGTGTTTGACTCTGGAGACCAGGGTTCGATTCCCCACTTGGCCATAAAACCCACTAGGTAATCTTGGGCAAATCAGATGTTTTCATCCTCAATGGCAAACCTCCTCTGAACAAATCTGTCTAATTAACAGTTTGTAAGCCACTCTGAGAGCCTTTGTGGCAGAAGAGCAGGGCATAAATACTCTGAAGGAAATAAAATAATATTTTGCCAAGAAAACCCCATTACAGAGTTACGTTAGGGTCAGGGGATGTAGTGACTTAGTGGTTAAGATGCCATTTCTGATGATAGGAAGATTGGAAGTTTGAGGCCCAAGTGCTGCATGATGGGGTGAGCACCCATCACTAGTCCCAGCTTCTGCCAACCTAGCAGTTTGAAAGCATGCAAATACAAGTAGATAAATAGGTACCACTTTGGTGGGAAGGTAACAGCATTTGGTGCAGTCATGCTGGCCACATGACCACCAGAGCAGTCCTTGAACAAAGCTGGCTCTTTGGCTTAGTAACAGAGATGAGCACCACCCCCTACAATTGGTTACGTCTAGACCAGGGGCTGGCAACCTACGGCTCGTGGGTTGGTTCTGGCCCAGGTCCCCGCACTTACCAACCCAGGCGGACCTCTGCCAATGCCGCTGCACATTTTGGCTGCCGTGTGCCTGCATGTGCCACAACTGCCATTTTGATTTCCAAAATGGCAGCCACGACATGCACGGAGGCAGCTGCAGCTGCACACACTGCGATGGCAGCAGCGGGCACGCGGGGGGTCGCGTGCAGTGGGTGTGTGTGTGTGTGAGCGTGCACACCGCCATTCCCCCCCCCTCAGCCCGGCGGAGGGGAGGACTTTGGAGGACTGGCCCCTGCTGTAGACATTCATGTCAAGGGACTACCTTTACCTTTTCTACGTTTAGGGCCACTATAAGTTAGAAATGACTTGAAGGCACACAACAACAAACAACAACACAGCACCCCTTAAAAGCTCCTTTTGAAAAACCTTCAAAAGCTTGTCAGTTTTTTTTTAAAGCCTTTTCTTCCCAATGGAAAGACAGCAAGGAGGGGACATTTCTGGTATCTGTGGGAAAGGAGTTTTAGAGTCTCGGGGCAGCCACAGAAAAGGCCCTATTTTGCCTCCTCACCAGCTGTGCCTGGGAATGTTGTGGGACTGAGAGAAAAGCTTTTTCTGAGGATCTCAGGGCCCCCAGGATCAACACATATTCACAGACACAAGAACAAGATAGTCATCCATTTCTTCCTAGATAAAAATTCTATTCTGGCCTGGATGGAATCCTTTGGCCTAAGTTGAGAAACATACAATTTAGGGGGTATGCAGTTGGGCAAAAAGGGGTGCTTTGAGGGTGACTTGTAGGTGTGGCCTTTAGACGATGCACACCTAAAAATCTCCAGGAAAGCGCCCTCTAGCCATCGTATGCCGAGAAAAGCTATTCCAAAAAGGAGCCACTTTTTCCCCCTTCTTCGGTGAAGATGCGCACCTTCGCATGTGTGTATATATGCAGCAGCACTGATGCACCAGAAAACAGCTGTATAAATGCACTGTCGCACATGCGGTGGAAATTGATGGTGATCCAGAGCATGTGCCCTACGATGCAAGCTTTAATTTAAAATGCCCTATGCTTCCAGGTGTGGATGCATTGTTGCAGGTGTGCTTGAATATTAGAACCCTAACCCTAATTGCAACCCTACGCATGTGCCCTAACAACTGTCCTCTGTTACGACAATAAATGCATTCTGTTGCATATATGCTTGCTGTCAGCATGCACAGCAGTTTGCATGAAAGAGGCTTCTGTGATCTCTTCTGTGCAGGTGTGCATAAGACCCGCACACCACTTCCTGGCATGATGGCGGGGGGGCTCCTGGAGTAACCTTTGTCCATGTGTCCTGTTAACCATGTCTCTTGCATGAGCATCAGCTGCATGTATCAAGTCTGTCAACACAAACCTCCCTTGCATGTACCTCTCCCCTTCCCCCTGATCTGTGTGGGACATGTTTTGTGGAGGACGATGGAGTGTCTTGTCAGTTGACCATCCCGTTCCTTCACCCCAAGGGTGGCATAATCAGACAGTGGCACCTGGCTACTACACCCACTCCTTGATGGGAAGCGGAGGTCAACAAATCCTTGCATGATATGTGGGTGTATGACAGATCCTATGCAAGTGTACAGGGATGCCGAACTTCAGTCACCTTTCTACAAACAAAATGACAGACTGTATACCACCTTATAATAGGTCCTGTGCAGGTGCACAGGGATGCCAAACTTCAGTCACCTTTGTACACAGAAAGTGACAGATTGTATACTAGCATATGACAGATCCTGTGCAGATGCACAGGGATGTTTTTCTGCACAGATGCACAGATGTGGAGAGTTGATCCTGAGCACATGCGCATGTGTTTGAGAGTGAAAAAAAATTAAAGCAGCTGCTGCCGGCCCATGCGGTTGCTCTGTTTCCCTTTGCGGCATCATTGGGATGCTGGAGCTTCAATACAGCCTCGGAAAAGCTGCATTGACTCCCCCCAGTGCAGATGCTCTGTCCCCATTTAGGGCAATCTCTGGGCAGGCAGTGCAGTTGCTGCAGCTTAGGGAAAAGGCAACTTCAGGTCATCCTTACCTGTCCATCTGCACAGCCCCTTAGTCACCAGTGTTTGGTTAAAATCCCCATCTCCCTGCCGTCTTACTCCTTGGAGATAATGATTATATAATAACGTTGACAATATTTTTTGTCAAAAAGTAACACGTTGAATATTCAGACATGGATTGCTCTGGCTCCACCTTTGAAGTGTCATTGTGAGATGACTCACTGGAGGCACCTGGACGCTTTCCCCTCCACCGCTGTCAGACTCTGTTCATTCCTTTTGCTTTTCTTCTTGTAGTGAGAATCTATTTTTGAATAATGAGAAGACACTTAGGGATATTCAGGCAAGATATGGAGATGGTTAATTTATTAGCTGGGCTCAAAAAACCTTTCTTTCTCATTTTGCATTGAGGTGGCCACTAGATCCACCACTACAGGAACAGTGAACCCAATCTGGGGTTTTACTTCCATTCCTCCCACAACTAGTCCAGGTTAAATTAGAGTTCTGCTTATGCTAGATCCTAGTTGGATCAGTGGCACAGTGAAAATACTCAGAAAACCTTTGTCCCTTAGAGCACATAGCACTGTACAGAGTCCATGATAAAATAGTAGATTCCTCCCCCAATAAGCATGTTGTAATGATGTTTTTGATGTAATGTGTCATCAAGTCAGCTTTGACTTATGGCAACCCACTGTATGAAAGCTCTCAAAGAACATCCTATCATCTATAGCTCTGCTCAGGTCTTGCAAACTCAGTTTGGTGGGGGGTTTTTTAGAATCAATCTATCGGTAATGCAGTCTTTCTCTTTTGCTACTGTCTTCCACTTTACTGAGCATTATTGTCTTTTTCAATGAGTTCTATCATCTCATGATATGACCAAAGTATGATATCCTCAGTTTAAGTCATTTGGCTTCTAGTGAACGATCAGGTTTGATTTGCTCTCTGATCAATTTATTAGGTTTGTTTGTTTTGTTGGCCCTGGTATATGTAAAGTTCTCCTCCAGCATCACTATTAGTTTTCTTCACTGTCCAACTTTCACATTTGTACATAGAAAATGGAAATAGTATGGCCTCAATGATTCTGACTTTGGTACGCTATGAAATATCTTTATGCTTCAGGGTCTTATCTAATTCATCCATAGTTCTCATTCCTAGTCTTAATATTCTCCTGATCTCTTCATTCTACAGGGATTTAGATTGTACCCAAGGACTTTGCAATCTATATATAGAGCAGGGTGGACAACAGTAGCCCTTGAAATGCCCATAATTCCTCACCATGCTTATGCTGGCTAACGCTGATAGGAGTTGTAGTTCCAACAACATCTAGATGAATGCAGTTCAGTGATGGCTGATGGATCTCGTGTCTTTGAAATGCCCAGTCTGCTCTGGATTTTAGTTCACACTTTAAAGGAGATATCCAAGGTAATGGACCTATTTTGGAGATATGATCCCATGTCTTTGCAGTGCCCAATCTTTGTCCCTGGTTTTAATTCATACTTTAAGGGAGATATCCAAGGCAATGAACTTATTTTGGAGATATGATTCAGCTCCTCCAGTAGTTCCTTTAAAGTTCATAACCAATAAATCAGTAGACTTGGTAAATAGACTTAATAACTTGGTAAATGAGCTTACTTAAAGCAAAAATATTGGCCCTAGCATTAGCATAGTGAGGAGTTAGACTAGGACAGAGATCCTGGATGGGGAGATGAAGAATAACATTTGGTCCTTTTTCTCCATTTGCTTCTCAGCCCTAGACTATTTTAAGCCCAGAGAGGACTTTTTTTACAAGAGGAAATGACACAGTAGTCAACTTTCTGTTCACATGGAAGTTGCTAGAAAAAAGGTGCCCCCAGTCATACAATGGATGGGGCTAAGCAAAAAGGACAAAATTGCCCCATTTGTGGCTAATTTTTTTCTTTTTTTTAAAAAAAATTATTAAATAAAAAAAGTTCACAACACCCAATACATTCATCAACAATAAAAATTATACTATACATGTCATACAACATGGTTGTTCTTTGTCTCACTTTTTTATAATTTATACTAAAGTTACATTTATTCAAATCATTCTATGACATAATATAGCATTACATTATTATAGTTATCACAGCTAATAAGCATCAAACATTCCTCCTTCCAATCTTACATCCAATTTAATTTAATTTCTTCTGATATTTCCTTTCTTCTCTTCCTCCCATTCTCCTTTCCCACTTTCCTTTCTAATACCTTCTACTAATTTCCTTTCCAAATTCCTTTCCTTACTTCACTTCTTCCTTTCCACTCTCTCTACCCTATACTTTCCTCTTTCACTCCTCTATCCGTGCCTCCTCTTTCTACTTCTCTTAGTGGGTATTTTTTTCAAAAAAATATTTTGATGACCCAGGGGGGCCTTGGGGGACACAAAAAAGTCCACAGGCCACACTTTCTCCACCTCTGGGGTAAAGGACATAGGCAGACTTTACTGTGTTACCACCAGCCCTGTTCTCCACAAGCTACTACTTAATGGCCATGTAGAGGGCCCACAGGATAAAGATAAGTGTGGGTGAAGGTTGTTATGCAAGAAAGATAGAGAATACCTTCCTCTACAACAACCAAAAAGAAACCTAAAGACATACAGGGGTATAGTTTGGACTTGCATGTTTGTACTAATACAAAAATCAGCATCATCCAGGCCATAGTATTTTGAGTATCTATGTATAGGTGTTAAAGCTGGATAGTAACAAAACCTGACATGAAGAAAAAGAACTCATCTGAAATATGGTGCTGGGGGAAGGTTCTTTGGACAGCACAGACTGCTAAAAAGACAAATAAATGGGTTCTAGGGCAAATCAAGCTGGAACTCTCCCTAGAAGCCAATATGACAAAACACAGGCTGTCATAACTTGGACATATCATGAGATGACATGACTTGCTGGGAAGATGATAATGCTTGGCTAAGTAGAAAGTAGTAGCAAAAGAGGGAGACTGCAAGACAGATGGATATACTCAATCAAGGAAGCCATGGCCCTGAGTCTGTAAGACCTGAATAGGGCAGTGATGATTGCCATGATTTTGGAGATCTCTCATTCATACGGTCACCATAAGTCAAAATTGACTTGACTGCACATAACAGCAACTACATTAACATAGTGCCAGCTTGGGTTGGAACTCAGGTGGTCCTCCAGAAACTGTTGGACTGAAAACCTCAGCAGCTGTGTCCATGCTGAGGAATACTGGGAGTTGCAGCTCAACATCTGGAGGACTACACTATCCCCTTCCTTATCTTTATACCATGGGATCCAGACAGGTCTCACCTTAGATGTATTTGCACTTGAAGCAAAAAAAAAAAAAAATCAAAATAATTCCCCCATCACATCCATAGTACACAATAAAAGTTGAGTATCCCTTATCTGAAATGCTTTGGGCCAAAATTGTTTTGGATTTCAGATTTATTTATTTATTTGGATTTTGGAATACCTGTATTTGCATATATGTACACAATGAGATATCTTGGAGGTGGGACCCAAGTCTAAACACAAAATTAATTTATGTTTCATATACACCTTATTTACACACATAGCCTGAAGATAATTTTATACAATATTTTTAATAATTTTGAGCATGAAACAAAGTCTGTGTACACTGAACCAACAGAAAGCAAAGGTTTCACTATCTCAGCCACCCCAGAAAAAAATGTTGTTTTCTTATTTCGGATTTCAGCAGTCCTCATAAGGGAGACTCAACCTGTAATAGTATCCCCATCAACACACATTAATTCCTCGGTCAATTCAGAAGGATTTTTGCTGTCAGTGTGTAATCCCCAAGACAAAGAAGCATGATGAAATTATCAAAAAAACCCAAAAACCCACTAGCTTTTATTTAAAGAAGTCTTAATCACTCTCCTTTACCAGATTTTTCCTTTTTAAAAAAGCACCTTATATTCTCTGTTCTTACTGTAGACTTCAGGATCAGTAACTGTGCTCTAGATAGTTCCATTAAAAGCCCCTCTATGGAGGAGATATTTTCAGCTTTTTATTTCCCAGCAAAGTTTGGTTTTGGGTTTGTTTGCCCATGTCAGTGCATTCAAACAAAAGCCTAATAGTACCTTCATGCCTCCGTTTCTCCTAAAAGGATGTCTCTTGCTCACAGTGCATTTGCAATAAAGTAGCTTAGCTGGACTTTAAAATCTGACAGCACAAACCAGAACAGTTTTTTAAGCAGCTCTGTCACACAAGTGGTGCGGTTACTTTTAAGCCAGTGCATAAATGTATAATGTAATTCTCCACAAGATATTCTTTTAGCACTAGGTTTCCTGACTGGTGGACACAAATATGATGTTCCTAATCCCAAATGAGGTAACTCAGACAATATAATCAATGGGATTTTTTTCTCTAGTTTTAGCCTTCTGTTTCCAAAATCTGTAGAGGGCTCATCACTATGAAGACTGAGACTATCAGGGAACTAAAACCTCCAGAATTTCTCAGCCAGCATGGGGATCTGGGAGTTGTCTTAATGTCAAGGGCTGGCATCTTTTGCCAGGTCAGGTGCAGAATCATAGAGTTGGAAAAGACCACAAGGGCCATCTAGTTCAACCCCTTATCATATAGGAATACTCAATAAAATTAGTCCTGAAAGATTCCCATCCAAACTCTGTTTAAAGACCTCCAAAGGTAACCTAATCCACTGATGAACAGCTCTTACAGTAACAAAGTTCTTCCTAATGTTTAGCTGGAATCTCTTTTCTTGCAATTTGAATCCATTGGTCTGGCTCCATCTTCCACATGACACCCTTTCAGACATTTAAAGATTAAATGTCAACTCTTGGTCTTCTTTGCTCCAGGCTAAACATACTCAGCTCCCTCACTTATTCCTCACAAGGCTTGATTTCCAGACTGGATTGAGAGCTGAAGTTTGTTTCAAAGTGAAGCTCACATGAGCTAGGGCAACATCCTTCACTTCATCTCAAGCTAGCTGGCAGAGGGCAGCCCATGTTGAACAAAGAAACTGAGGTTCAGTTTCAAGGAAAAGGAGTATAACTTTACAGTCACTTCGTTGTGTGATGACTGCATATTAGTGAACTACAGCATTGCACAAATGAATGTGCAAACACATGTGAAATGCATGATTGCAATGCTCAGTGCGCATTCTTTCATGTGCATACAACATACAACTCTGCTTCACAACCAAGTATGCATTTGTATAAAGTTCCCAACCACTACTGTAGATGAACTTACAGATGCGTAAGTCCCTAACAGGATGCCAGCTAGCAACATAAACTGTCTTATAATGAACTAAATGAGATCCATTTAAATCACTAAAGTCTATTCTGACTGGCAGCAGCTTTCCAGCATTGTTGTTGCGTGCCTTCAAGTTGTTTCTGGCGTATGATCACCTATCACAGGGTTTTCTTGGCAAGATTTGTTCAGAGCAGGGCTGCCTTTGCTTTCTTCTGAGGCTGAGAGTGTGTGACTAACCCAACGTTGCTCAGTGAGTTTCCATGGCTGAGCTGAGATTTGAACCCTGATATCTAAAGTCATAGTTTAGCACTCAAACCACTACACCATGCTGGCTCTCCAGCATACCAAACTAATAATTGATAAATAAAGCATCATCCATTCAACATGTGCTTCATTAGGTTAGAAGTTCTCATTTGTTCCACTATCCAACAAAGTGCTCTGAATTTTTGTTTTATACTGGTGGATTTGGAGCTGAAAATATTATTTAAAATGATACCTTTTTTTTTTTTTTTTTTGCAAGGAAGACTTACATTCATTTGTATGCATAAAAGGTGCTTTACTTCTCTCTTCTTTTTCATTTGCATCCCTTTCATCATCATCCTTCCTTCACTTTCAAAAGTAACACTTTATAATCTACAGGCAGAACGTAAAACTCTTCATAACTTCTGAGAGCAAGGCCATGATTCTATCAAGACAAGGCAGTCCAGCACCCTGAGGGTATTCTCTCTGTAAGAGGAAGAATCTGGTTATTGGAGAATTCTATGGCAGATTTCATCAGCATCCTTATTTTAGACTGCAGTCTTTTTCCCCCCCATCTCCACTTGAAGAAGGGCCTAAATAGCCTAAACCACAATATCCTGTCTGATCTTGGAACCTAAGCAGAGTCAGCCATGGCTAGTACTTGGATGGAAAAATACCAATGAATCCCAGGTGCTGTAGGCTATATTTCAGAGGAAGGAATTGGCAAAACCAACTCTAAGTATACTTTGCCTAAGAAAACCCTATGAGATTCATGGGGTCACCAGAAATTGATGGGTGACTTAAAGGCAAATACACACACACACACACACACACACTTGGAGATGCCAGAATTAAACTGTGACCTTCTGCATATCAAATCCCACTGACCCACTGCATAGTTCTGTCCTACAATATACAATGGCTTAATGGCCAAGTTGCCATGCTCCTTGCTCTTGAAAGTCCTTCATCATCAGAAGAAATAGACTTACCAATGGAGGAATCACAGCAGAGGTCTCCTTCTGTTCTGCAGGTCAGTTAGAATAATAGAATCATAGAGTTGGAAGAGACCACAAGGGCCATCGAGTCCAACCCCCTGCCATGCAGGAAATCACAATCAAAGCATCCCTGACAGATGGCCATCCAGCCTCTCAAAGAAGGAGACTCCACCATCTCCGAGGGAGTTGTTCCACTGTTAAACAGCTCTTAATGTCAGGAAGCTCCTCCTAATGTTGAAGTGGAATCTCTTTTTCTGCAGCTCACATCCATTGTTCCATGTTCTAGTCTCTGGAGCAGCAGAGTAGGGAGATGAACTGGTGGAAAACCTCACCAGGCCAAGAAAAAGGCACTGGCTCAGATGTCTGGCCCAGACGATTCCCTGCAGACGAAATGAGAGGCTATAATGGATGCATTATGAGGAGCACATCTGTGGAATGTTCTCCTTAAATACTGCCTGGGATCTGAGCATTGATTGAATGTGCCATCTATAAAAATCAGCTACAAATTACCAGCTACCTTGCTGAAAACAGCTTCCGTGTGTCCTCTTCAAATGCTTTACCCGTGAAGGTCCCTCTGATGGTTTTATGATCCCTAGTGACTACTCCCTGGAATCCTGGCTCTGATTTACAGCTTTCTTGACCCTGGACTATTTGACACTAGTTATCTATTGCCTCTGATGACTGTTTCTGACTCTTGGCTTCCTATGATCAGGATTCTGAACTTCTGAACTTCATTTGCTGTTAAGATCAGGATACAAGTAGTTGTTACTATTTCCTTGTCTCTACACCACTTATTATCTGCTGCCTGAATCTACTGCCTCATTTTGCCTCAAGGCAGGGCCAGTCATAATTATCTACAATGACTTACATCTCTTGGAGGTACCAGAAAACATTTTTATGGTCCTATTTACAGATACTATGGTTCTGTACTTGGGGCCTTTTGCATGCAAAGCTTGCACTCTACCATGGAACCAAAGTTGCTGGGTTCATTGGGATCCTATCTACTGGTTTTACTGAATTTTGCATTTCCTGAAATATCAGCATACTCCCCAACATTTCATGGATGAAAATAGGGACATGTGTGGCCATGCAACTTCAGAGTGTGGTCGAGATGGCAAAGATATTACTGAAGAAGAGTACACAAGTTAGGAGAGGATGCAGCAGTTTGTTTTTGCCTGAATCTACAGGGAAGGGCAAGATTCTGCCCTTCCTCTTCTCTGCCCCCTGTTAATTCAAGTGCAAACTACTTTTTCACTTTGAGCTTAGTTTGCAGCAATTGAAGTAAGCTGAGGATTAAAGGGGAAAGTGGAAGGAAGAGAAAGAAACTAGAACATTTTTAAAAGAGCTGAAAATGTGGGATCATAAAGAATTAATCTGTACTATCACTGCCAGATTGAGACAGTTGGAGGGTATGTACCAGTTGCTCAATGATATTCAAAGGGTTAGTCTGTTTTAGCATAAAAAGAAATGAGCATAAAGGAATCCAGCAGCACCTTTGAGACTAATTGGAAAGAAGATATTTATTTCTAGTATAAATGCTAGAAATCAGACACATCTAATGAAGCACACTATATGTCCATCGAAACCTATGCTAGAAATTGCTTCTTCCCAGTGAGTCTCAAAAGTGGCTCAATGGACGTTATCACACGTGGGCCCGAAA
>CM034706.1:10946041-10964367 GCA_020142125.1 Phrynosoma platyrhinos
ATAAGTTTCAGGGCGACATTGAATATTTTTCCCAAGAATTATATTAACTATTTCAAAATGAATATTTTCATAGGAAAATGCAAACTCAGAAAATCCCACCCAGCCCTTATTTTCATTTTGGGAGGATACTGTCTGCCCCTTCTCCCACGCCATTGCAATTAGGAAGACAATTTTCTGTGCAATAAAGATCAGGCTATCTCAGAGTCATCCTATGCTCAGTTTTCTATAAAAGTAGTCATATTTTTGGCAGTAATGACAATACAAGTATTAATGCTAATGAATATCACAAATGATCCTACGTATAAAACTTGAGCTAGCTATCAAGAGGCTGAGTTCTTATAATGTGCTCTGCTGCAGTCTTTTAGCTATGGCACTCACTGGACATTATAGTAACAGCATGGCATCCATAGTTTATGGATGCAGTACTATTTCAAGAATCAGGGTGATTGCCAAGTGAAAAAAAAAAAAAAAACAGGGCAAGGCTTCTATAGCTTTTATGGTTGTGTAGAAGAGGGAATTTTAGCAGGTATTTCTTTTCATGGAAGTGCCACCTGCAGAAATTACTTCTTATATACAATTTTTTCCCCCACTTATTAACTACCTCGAGCCACCTTGGATCCCCTTTGGAGAGAAAGACAGGATATGAGAGCAATAAATAAATAAATAAATAAATAAACAAACAAATAGTCATATGATACATGCAAGAGTTCTTTTGTTGCTCTAAACCAGGGGTAGGCAACCTTTCCCCTTTAAGGGCCGAGGGACTTCAGTTCCCAGAATCCCAGGAGCTATTGGCCAACATGGGACTATTGGCCAACATGGCTGAGGCTTCTGGGAGCTGAAGTCCCTCAGCCCTTAAAGGGGAAAGGTTGCCTACCCCTGCTCTAAACCAAAGATGGGGAATCCTCCGTCCTCTTCATAGGGATGAACTACTCCCATCCTGCTTGATATGGATGAACTACTTCCACCGCTGGCCAGCTAGTCAAGAACCAATGGGTCTTATGATTCCAAGAGCATCTTTGGTTCTATAGATTTTTCAGGCTTGTAAGATATAAAGGGTAAGGTAGACGATGCAAAGATCACCTTGTAGGAAACACAGGACTTATCCAGACAGACCAAAAGCCTTGGGATTTGGCAGGAGTGCATGTATTGGTGGGTTGTTGTTGTTGTTGTTTTAAATATCCATGTATCTTCTAACCTGGTCTCATGATTTCCAGGACTAGCCATAGCTCTCAAAACCCATGATAAAGAGTAATTGAGTTTTTTGTCCCAGAAGCTTCCTATTGAGGCAAAGGTAAATTCCCACATCTGTATCCATACTCTCTGTTCCTCCTGTGCTTCTGGGTGTTCTCACCGACAATATGT
This sequence comes from Phrynosoma platyrhinos, assembly GCA_020142125.1. Lineage (NCBI taxonomy): Eukaryota > Metazoa > Chordata > Lepidosauria > Squamata > Phrynosomatidae > Phrynosoma > Phrynosoma platyrhinos. The sequence continues at coordinate 10,947,407 of CM034706.1, forward strand.
GGAATGGCAAGTGTGACCTTTGCCATGAAGGATTTCCTCTGGCTTTCCTTCCCTCATTACTTTTCAGGTTATCAGACTGAACATGGTTGCTGTTCTTTAAACATTTTCTTTCTTTTTCTGTTATAGAGCTCAAGTAGCATACCACTATGAATTTAACCATTTTTATTTTAAAATTATTAGAAGTGCCAGTGTGGCATAGTGGTTTGAATGCTGGAGGTCTTTAAGCAGAGGCTGGATGGCCATCTGTCGGGGATGCTTTGATTGGGAGTTCCTGCATGGCAGGGGGGTTGGACTGGATGGCCCTTGTGGTCTCTTCCAATTCTATGATTCTGTTACTCTGGAGACCAGGGTTTAATTCTTGGCTTGGCCATGAAACCCACTGGGTGACCTTGGGCAAGTCACATTCTCTCAGCCTCAAGAGAAGGCAATTGCAAACCTTCCCTGAACAAATCTTGCCAAGAAAACCCCATGATAGGTTTGTCTTAGGGTCACCATAAATCAGAAATGACTTGAAGGCACACAACAACAACAAGATAGAAAATTTGGATATTGGGGGGAAAGAATGAGGACAGTTAACCAGTCAATCAAGAAAAAAGGGGTACAAAATTCCATATATACTGTTTATACTAATGTATAAGTCTAGAAATGTAGGTCAAAAAATTGACTAAAAAAAGCCTGAGTCAACTTATTCACGGGTCAATGTAAGTACTGTATCTTAACTCTTATTTAAAAGAAGGAATCATCCCCTGGTGAAAAGCAAGAGTATAATCTGTCCTGGAATCACTGATCCCCTCTACTCTCTCATCCATCCAGTATATTAAGAGTAAGCACAAAGAGTTATGTCTGCTAGGATTTTGTAAGTTCTTTGACATTGTTTTGCTTTGCTTCATCCTTTAGATCCTTTGTTATATGCCCCTAGGTTTTACCCTCAACTTATCCATGGGCCATAGCAAAATCCATAAATTTGGCCCCAAACCTGCCCTCAACTTATACTTGAAGTTGACTTATAGTCAAGTATATACGGTATAGATATCCCCTGCATTCAATTACGTATATATATATGTCTGTGTGTGTGTTCCTGGATGTGGGAGAGGGAACAACTGCTGCATGGTGTAAAATCCAGAAATAGAATAGATCAACATTTACTAGAACTTTTGGCTCATCTGGAGGAGATGACAGAAATCTGCCAAGGGCTCTTTCACATTATACAATGATAGCACTATAATTCCACTTTACCCTGTCATGGTTGCATCCTATAAAATCCTAGCATTTGTAGTTTGATGATGTATCAGAGCTTTCTGGTTGAGAATTCTAAATGCTCTTCTCTAAAACTGCAAATCCCAAAATGGATGGAACCATTGCACATGGAATCACAGTGCTATAATTGTGTGGTGTGAAAGTCTCTCTGGCTTTGAATTGTCTACTTTGATGGGTAGCAGTCCTTTCATGGTCTCAGACTGGAATTTTTCATATCACCTGCTACCCAGTCTCTTTCTGCATTTCATGCATGGACAGCATAATTCTAACCATTGTGCAGAAAAGAGTCTGGACAACTGGCAGTGCAAGGAAGGATTTTGGATAACTGCAGGGATGCAGGCAGTTACTCTATATCTTATTAAAAATGAGCTCAGTGGATTTCTGCTATGAAATGTATTGCTGGCCTTATCCTGTGAGCTTAAATAGATCTCTCTAGGGGCGTACCTTGAAAACAAAATGTAAAACTGTGAGTCTGAGTCTTCAGTAAACTTCCTTTGGTGAATCAAACAGGCAGCATCCCTGCCTAACACCTTGAAGAGAAGAACTGAAAATGTTCAAGCTTCATGGGGAGGTGGGGATAACATTGCAACAGAGCTGAAATGGTGATACTTACCTTGGCATTAATCATTCAACATTTTCTTATGACAATGTACAACTTATGCCTCACACTAGCTACGTTCATTCCGCTGAATAATGCATTGTGAGAATGGATCTCTGAGAAATAAGTATGCCAAATATATAGAGTAATAGCACAGCCCAGTGGCAAAGTGAATGAATAAATCCCCAGAGCTGATACAATGATCGTGACATTTTACTGAGAAAAAAAGAAAATATGTATGAAACAAAAAGTTATTCATTTATTAAAATATTTACATTCTGACCCATTCAGGGTGACATATAAATAAAATTGGTTTCACCTATTTAAATTATTTTTCATTGTTTACATTTTGAAAACTGTACTGATTTTATTAGTGCCTCCTTGAGATTTTATGATATAAAATTGGGATACAAATATTTCAATCACTTAATAATAATGTGTAGGACAATTTAACAATATAAAAAATATAAAAAATGGAAACTAATGCTAAACTTTGAATATGTATAGATTTCAGTAAATTCATTAAATCCATTAGACACCAAAAGGTTTTTAATAAAAATCCAGGGTTTAACTGTGCCAGTGAATCCAATGTTGATGCCAACTGGGCATCCCATGGCAGAGTGTTTCATAAACAAAGTGCCAAAATAGAGAAGGTCCTTCCCAATGTCCCTACACAAAGAGACGATAAAGAGAGCCCCTCCAGCAGGCCCAGTCCTCAGACAGGTTTATACTGTGACATATGTATACAGTTAAATCAACTTTCATGAATTTGATTATTCATGAATTTGACATAAAAATTAAATAGGATTTTTTTTTTTTAGTTTTGCAGCCAACTGTGGAAAATCACAGACAACATGTGTAGACCAGAATTTTTAGAACACTTTTAACAAACACTTTTAACAAATTTTGTAAATAATAAATGCATAAAATAATACCAGGTAGACTTGTTTCCCTTTCCACCCATGGAGTTTTTCTCTTATGCAGCCTACAAAGCATGCCCTGTGATGGCAGGACATAAGCAGTACTTCACTCAGACTAGCCCATAGTAATAGAAATATAGAGTGAGTTAAGGTTATGGGGGGAGAGATATTTGTGTTTTTTCCACTTTCGCGTGGTCCTAAATCTCTAACCCCCGCAAATGTGGAAGCCTGACTATATAATGTAATATAGAAGAGTATAAAAGGTGGTGGTGGTTGTTGTGAGCCATCAAGTCATTTCTGACTTATGGTGACTCTAAGGCAAAGCTATCCTGGGGTTTTCTTGGCAAGTTTTGTTCAGAGGGGGGGTTGCCATTGCCATCCTCTGATGCAGTGAGAGTGTGACTTGCCCAAGGTCACCCAGTGGGTTCACATGGTTGAGCCAGAATTTCAAAATGTCCTTAGGCTGAGCATGACTAAGAAGCATGAATTTACATTTATAATGAAAGGTTTTAGCTTTTATTTGTAAATGTCCTGCATTTTTTCTTGAAGGGGAAGCAAGTCTACCTGGTGTTATTTTATGCATTTATTATTTATATAACTTTTAAAAAAGTTTTATTTAATCTTTCTGGTCTACACATGCCTTGTCCTTCTTTGTGGCTATAACATCTGTTCACCCTGATAGGTTGTCTACTTAAGTCAACACCTGAATCAAAGAGTTTTAGATTCCACGACATGGACAAATGCACCTGTAAAGACCCTAGCGTGCATATTAATTATCTTATATTCAGTGGTACAATGGCAAATTTCAAAGTGTAGGTGGTCATCATAAGAGTCCTTCTAAGGCATCCTGTAAGAGGCCTCAAACAAGATATATTGATCCATATCTATCTCTTTGTACAAACAGACAGGCAAGTACAGATACATTTCATTTTGGAATGGTCTGGGTTAATTTAAACCAACCTGGGAAGCAATAATGAAAAGCCCTTGGTAGTGCTGGGAATTCCCAGGAAATACTTCAGGGTGAAGAAAACATGATGTGGATCTCCAAAATAAAACTGGTTTGTACAGGAACAAAACCTGGGACATACAGGGTTTTTTTTCCCCTCAGCTGGAGGTTTAGTTTAAATAATAATAATAATAATAATAATAATAATAATAATAATAATAATAATAATAATAATAATAATAATAATAATAATAAAATTTATTTATATACCGCCCGGTGGCGGACCAATCTAGGACCAAATAAACTGTGTCAGCACTACAAAAACCCCATGCAGACCAGCAACATTGTGCAAGACACATTAATGACTGGGAACCATTGTGCAACATGCAATTGTGATGCACAACATTACTGTATGCATGGCTCCATTTCCACTGCTGTCAGCCAAATACATCATTGCATCATGGCAACTAATTCACCCTTCATGCATAGCTGGACTTACATATATGTATGCCACAAACAGGATGCTAGCTTTTCAGTCTGTGTCTATTATGCATGCATATGTGCACTTGTGCGCACAAGTAATGTTGTATTTCTGAATTCAATTTTTTTAAAAAATATGGCCCCCAATTCTCCAAAATGAAATCTTGTTGTGAAAAAAAATATATAGGAGTAATGATAAATATCACTTGTTACACCATAAAAAGTAACAGCGCTACCATTCATCCTGGTTTTTTTATAAAATAATATTTTACGCCCTCCTTTCCTCAAAAAATAACATGTTGCAGACAGCATTATTAATTGTAGTGTGTTGCTTCCAAAGTCTGTACAAACTTCCCTATGCTTTCTATTTGTTATTCTTAACTGCCTTCATATTGGCCCTGATTCATGGCAACCCTGTGAATGAGACATTTCCAAGGTTCCCTGTCCTCCACTGCTCTGCTTAGGTCCTGTAGATGTAGAGCCATGGCCTCCCTGATTGAGTCTAACCATCTGATGTGCCATCTTCCTCTCTTGCTACTACCTTCGACCTTACCAAGCATTATTGTCCTTTCTAATTAATCCTGCTTTCTTTTCATGTGGCCAAAGTACAACAGCCTTGATTTAATCATCTTAGCTTCCAGGATGAGTTCAGGTTTGATCTGTTTTAGGACCCATTTGTTTGTCTTTTTTGGCCATCCACGGCATCTTCAGCACTCTTCTCCAGCACCTAATCATAAATGAGTTGATTTTCCTTCTGCCTTCTTTCTTCATTGTCCAGCTCTCCCTTCTGTACATGGTAATGGGGAAACCAACGGATTGGAGGATTTTAACTTTACTATTCATTTGTATATCTTTACACTTTAGGACCTTACCTAGTTCTTTCATGGCTACCCTTCCCATTTCTAATCTTCTTCTGATTTCTTGACTGCAGTCCCCATTCTGATTAAAGTTTGATCCAAGGTATGGGAAATCTGTAACTAAAGTCGTACCTCCACATTCACGGTCTTGCCATCTGCAGTCTTGATCCTTTGCGGACGGCAAGCCGGGAGGGACATAATGATCCGTGTACTTGAGGCATGTGTGCAGCACTGTGCGCAGGAGCGTGCCCCCATTGTTATCAACAGGGCTACAATATTGGCGATTTTCCCGATTCGTGGGGGGCCCCGGAACAGATCCCCAGCGAATCGGAAGGGACAACTTTATTCTGATTCCCTCATTATCTAGGCTGAATTTATGTAACTTCTCTGTGGTCTTTAGTTTTTTTGTGGCTTTTTCGGGCTGTGTGGCCATTGGCCACACAGCCCGAAAAAGCCACAAAAAACTATGGATGCTGGTCAGGAAAGCCTACGACTTCTGTGGTCTTTATTTTTATTTTCTTTGTGTTCAGCAGTGAGCCTGGCTTTGCACTTTCTTCTTTAACTTTCCTTAATAAATGTCCCAGGTCTATGATGTTTTCCGCTAGTAGTATGGTGTCATCTGCTTATCTTGGATTGTTGATGCTCCTTCCTCCCATCTTCACTCCTCCTTCTGAGTCTAAGCCTGCTCTTTGTACCATCTTTATGCTTTATGTACTTAGGTGCAATACTCACAATAGCAGTGGGTGCAAGATGATAGATTTTCACAACAAAAAAGTAGTGCTATGAACTGTGGGAGCTGGTGGCTCTGATGTCAGTTGGGCAGTGTACCTGTGTTATAGTCTGAAGCATAGCTAATTTATAGTTCACACTAAAACCCAGTGATTCATTGTGACACTAGAACATCATCCACCACAGATTTGGGGTAATGGGATCTTGACAGCATGGTTAGAAGACCAAGTTGCCCCTCTGCCTTTTGTCTTGAAGTCCTTCTCTCCCAACAAAAAGCTAGTGAGCCACGGACCTTCACTAGTCTAAGGTCTAAGCATCCCGAGTTGCAGCTCAGGTGGATCCTCATAAATACAGAAAATGGGCTAAAACTGAGATTTTTAAAGTGAAATGGGAAAGATGAACAAACTGTCCTTTTAGAAGGAAGAGTGGAGAGCAAGCAAATATATATATATATTTATCCCAGTTATAAAAATTGAGTTTCCTAATAGCCATACTGATAGATAGCTATCTCAAAAACTGCACGAACAGAGAGCACTTTAATAACATAGAGCTCCACAAAAATGACAGAAAGGGATACCAAAGCTAAGAGGGAAAAATCTCTCCACTCATTCTCCTTTTTAGTGCAACATCAATGGTCCAAGACTCTTATTTTTCTTAGGATACATTCTTTTTTTTTGTCTTTCCTCTTATGATATTACCTGAAAATGGCAGCAGATTTTTATCTAATAGATTTTAATTTTTATATTTTCCCTCACCTGCCATGCCAAAAGCACAATTTAAATACCGGTTTTACAGCAGCTGTAACAAAATGGAAGTCGATTGTAACTTTTCCTTCCTAAATTCAGATTTTTCTAGTGAAGGAAAAAAAATCATATACACACTTTTCTGAGGGGAGCATCTGTCTTTTGTGGTATCATGAGAATGGCCAACATATTACAAAGAGAGAGGAAATTAATCACAGAAAACAAAGGACAAAAGAGAACAAAGATGTATATTTGTTGATGATAATTTAAATGTTGAAGGATCCTCTGCTCCCATACTGTGGTTCAAATCTGCTTTGCCATCCTCTGAGAAGGAGACTAGATATTGGCTGTATCCATACAACACAATTATAGCACTTTGATACTGCTTTAACTGTCATGGGTCTGCTCCACAGAATCCTGAGATTTTGTAGTTTGACAAGGTCCTTAGCAATCCTTTAAACTATAGCACTAGAGCTTTTTGACAGAAAATACTAAATATCTCACCAAACTACAAATCTCAGGAATCCATAGAACAGAGATGGTGTGAAGCCTGTGCCGTCAGGATTTTTCAGACTGATGTGGGTTGGGCTTTTAAATGCTGAGTGATTCAGATTTCAAGGTTTGTATACAATTTTTTTTTTTAAAAAAAAATACATTTTCTTATTTTTAATGATTAATTGTAATGTCTAATTTTTTTTAAAAAATGATATATTTACAATTTTCAATGCTTTGCATTGTTTTTAATTTGTATTGTTTTAAATTTGTTGTTAGCTGCCTTGAGTCCCTATGTTGGGAGAAAGCTGGGATTTAATAATAATAATAATAATAATAATAATAATAATAATAATATAGTATGGGAATCCACTTTAATCATGTCAAAACCATATTAAATAGGATTCTAACCCTTGATTTCAATCTTAATAACAGAAAACAATCATACAAGGGTTAATGGCATAACTGATGTCACATACACTTTGGTCCTTTCATGAAGATTATGGAGTGGCTTCTCAAGACTTGGTTGTCCATGATCAACAATTTTCACTTTCGCTTAAGGATCCCTGTGTTGAGATCTGTGTTGAGGCTCATAGGAATTGCCCTCCAAAATCTGAAGACTCAGTTGTTCCCATACCATTGATTTCAAAGGTTGCCAGTTTTTAAACACTCTGGTTTCTCTTCAGATAGTATAAATCTTTTGCCTTTTTAAAAGGTTGCCAGTTTTCTGCCCCCCTTGTCTCTTTTTGACTCTTCTGCCAAGGAATTAGACTCCATTTCACTTCCTCACCTTCACATAGGTTAATAGAGAAAAACAAAGCGAAACCTTTTCCAGTATGGAAGATATTTGCCTGAGATGCTCGACTAGGCTCTTATCTCACTCATTACTTATTATCATTATTCTGCGCCTTCAAGTTGTTTCTCACTTATGGTGACTCTAAGTTTTCTCTGGCAAGATTTGTTCAGAGGATGTTTGCCATTGCTTTCCCCTGGGGCTGAGAGAGTGTGACTTGCCCCAAGGTCATCCAGTGGGTTTTACGACCAAGCAAGGAATTGAACCTTGGTCTCCAGAGTTATAGTCCAGCACTCAGAGCACTTTGCTACTCTGGCACTTATAGGGTTCCTATAAGTTGAAGTTGGCAAGGAACAACAAAATACTGAATGAAGAAGAAGTTTCACTGAAAATGCCAGAGTTCAATATTTCAGAGTACCACAGGATGTTTCTCATTAGCATGCCCCACCTACTGCAGTTAGCAAAATTTATGGATAATGGCAATCCTATATTTCTGCCAGAAGTATAGAGTTGTGCTGGAGGACCTCCAGATGCCTAGAAAGACTTCCCCCAGGCATGGGTAAGTCAAACCATGGTTGCCAACTCCATGAGTAAGGGGGTCATTTGTTGTTGTTGTTATGTGCCTTCAAGTCATTCCTTACTTATGGCGACCCCAAGGGTTTTATCATGGGATTTTCTTGGCAAGGGAGTCATACTGGTTACTCAGTGCAAGTGATACAGAACAATTCATTTCTGACAATCATATCTTTGTCCCTCTGTTTTCATGGAAAATGATTCATTTGATCTCACTTGCTATCCAAGAAGCATTCCAGGTCTCCTAACACCAGGGAAATCAATTGTTCCTATTAATCTGGCTAGGAATGGGAAGGGCAGCAAGGAAAGAATAAGACAAGACATTAAAGAGTGAAGAGATACCACTGAGCACTAAAGTTAGAATCATCCAAGCCATTGTATTCCCCATCATCATGTACGGATGTGAGAGCTGGACTGGGAAGAAAGTGGGTAAGATAATGTGGTGCTGGAGAAGAGTGCTGACCATACCATCATTGGCCAAAAAGACAAACAAATGGGTCCTTGAATAGATCAAGCCTGAACTCTCCCTGGAAGCCAAGATGTTTAAACTGAGGCTGTCATACTTGGGCCACATCATGAGAAGACATGTTTTTTTTTGTTGTTAACTGCCTTCCAGTTGATCCAGACTCATGGTGACCCTGTGGATGAGACATCTCCAAGCCTCCCTATTTTCCACTGCTCCGCTTGGGTCCTATAAATTCATATCCATGAGCTCCTTAACAGAGTTCACCCATCCAGCTTGCAGGTTTGTTCTCTTTCTACATCCCTCCACATTTTCTAGCACTATTGTCTTTTCCAATGAGTCGTGCCTTCCCACGATGTGTTCAAAGAAGACATGACTCTAATAATAATAATAATAATAATAATAATAATAATAATAATAATAATAAAATGTATTTATATCTCAGAGCGGCTTACAGATAGTTAATTAGACAGGTCCCTGTCCTCAGGCTTACTATCGAAAAAGACATGACACAAAAGGAGAAGGGAATGGCAGTGTGGAAGGGGAATAAGTCTAGTGGTTCTTCTCTCCCTCTGGAGCCCGGACCATGGCAGATGGACTCATTAGAAAAGACAATGCTAGGAAAGGCTGAAGATAGTAGAAAGAGAGGAAGGCCACACACCAGATTGACAGATTCAGTTAGGGTGGTCAGAGGCATGAATCTACAAGACTTAAGCAAAGCAGTGGAGGACAGGAGGTCTTGGAGTTGTTTCATTAACAAGGTCACCATGAATCAGGGTTGATGAGGGCAGTTAACAACAGCAGCAGCAGCAGCAGCAGCAACCATAAATATAGTGATATTGCTAGTGGAACAATTTCACAATTCATAGGGCTATTTACTTTAAACCGTCACAATACATTACACAATGAATGCAGTCTGCTCATCTAGCAGAAGATTTGTTTTCCGTGTGTAAATGTGCTTGTTTATTTTATTATTAATGAATTCAAGCCCTATACTCTTTGCAAATAGCAAAAGGAAAACTGCATTTGCATGCTTTTGATCTGGGTATGGAAAGCAACATGCAGAAAATCAGAAACTTTGCATAATTTATAAACTAAGAAACACACATACAAATATTGCTAAGCACACTCTCAAGCTGAAGGACTGGGTGGGGGGGCAGATTGGCATATCTCATGGTTGATCTTAGCCCATCGAATTTATATAGTATCAAAAGCAACCTGAAAGTCAAGCAAAGACTAGATTCTACAAGACTCAACTCAGATGTGAATTGATTTTGATTGAACTGTAAGTGCAAAAATCTTCCAATATTGCTGTGGAAAATTAAGGACATACTAAGGATGTTGTTTCATACCATCAGATTCAAAGATTGGCAACATTTTGACAACATCTTATTTTATTTAACAATATTTTGTAACTGAGTATGCTTAATCAAAATTGGAAAGGAAAACACTCTCTTGAATTGTGAAGTATTGATTTGAAATATTGTTCACATTTCAAGTACATCAGAACAGATGTCTAAAGAGTTCCAGGGCATAAATTTTGTGTACAGACCAGTCACAATTTGTTTTACCTCAGTTTAAAAGTTTAAATTTATTTTTCCAGAAATAAATAAATAAATAAATACACTAGGGTCCTGATATCTGCTGGGGTTTGGTTCCAGGACTCTCCATGGATATCAAAATCCATGGATGCTCAAGTCCCATTAAATACAATGGTACAGTAAAATGGTGCCCCTTAAATAAATTGGCAAATCAAGGTTTGCTTTTTGGAATATATATATATATATATATATATATATATATATATGTAATATTTTCAAGCTATGGATGCTTGAATCCATGGATGAAAAATCAGTGGATATGGAAGGCCAACTGTAAATGTGTTATAATGCAAAGTGATCTTGTACTTCCTTCATGAACCTGAGGAAGTAGACCAAGGCCCTTTGCAGACTGCCAGAAATAGTGCAAATTGAGGCCACCTTAACTGCCCTGACTCAGTGCTAGGGAATCATGGGAACTGTAGTTTATTGTGGCATCAGAGCTCTCTGACAGAGAAGGCTCAATGTCTCAGAAAAAAAAAATACAGTTCCCATGATTCCCTAGCACTGAGCCAGGACAGTTAAAGTGGACTCAATTTGCACTATTTCTGGCAGTCTGCAAAGCCCCCAAGGCTGCAAAAACTTATGCTACAACTATTTTCACTTGGTTAGTCTCAAAGATGGTACATGATCCCTTTGCACAGGGGCATGACTAGGGAGGCACAGGGGGTGCAAACTGAATCAGAGGGGATGAACATTTGGTGGGGGGGGCAGTTGCTCTTGTCCATTCCAAGACCCCCTCTGGCTGCTCCCCTCTGCCAGCCATGGTGCCTCTATTGGCTGTGGCCACTGGTGAGGGGTGGGATGCTGTGGCTATGTAGTGACCCCTTCTTGATCTGGAAGGGCTACTGGCTGGGCAGGAAAGAGAATTGCCTCTCTTTCCCGCTTGACCAGCAGCCCTGGAAATAATTGCCAGGCAGCAGTAGCAGCCCACTAGCAACCGCTGGTGGAAAGGGTCTGCCTTCTGGATCTGGCAAGACTGCTGGCTAGGAGGAAAAGGGAGCTGGGTATCAGCAGGGGCACCTTTGCTGGCAGAGGTGTTACCCCAGGGTCCAGCCCCCAATCACCCCTTGTTGGATTACATCAATATCAAAAATGGATGTTACAGGCAGATAGACAAAAGAGGGCACCTCAGTGCAGGAAATCAGCCATACCATATCAAGGAGTCTGGATGGCTCAGCATGGGGGAAGCTGGGGCACTTAGCCGTGATGAAATCGCTCAAGATTGGAATCAGCATAACCCCTTCACCAAGGAGTGTGATGATGGAAACTGGACCTGGTGATTGCTTGCATGTAGCAGACAAAGGGAGTTTCCTTCTGGGAATGAAGCTCTTTTTGTTTGAGGACATTCATGCCATTTAACTTCTGGAAAACCATTTAGCTCTTGAAACACTGCCCCAGGACTCATTTATGGCTATAAATATACATGCTTAGACAATAGCAATTTGGTTTAGTTTGGAACTGGACAGAATCTCTGTTCGATTTCGGCTGGACACCTCAGTAGCTGGCCACCTCATGAACCACAGGCAGCTATCAAGCCATCATCATTCTGGTAACTCTCAGACTGGATCTATGCCTCAGGATTGGTACAGTATTTCCTCTCTACAACCCTGCAACTTGCTGTTTTCTACTGCCATTCTTCTGTGTGTGAGAGAGCGTGTGTTCAGTGTGTGTGTGTTGATCCCTTTTTTATAAATAAACTAAATAATTTGGAACCTGCTTCTGGAGTTCTTTGGATTCAGAACTGGTATACAAAGCTTCTGGCTTTATGTTACCAAAGCCCTCTCACTGCTTCCCATTGAGCTAAAACAATTTCCCCATTTTATACAATTTGTGGGTGCCCTCTTGAGACCCCTCTGCAATTTAGGTAACAGAGGAGGGCAGCTGGGGTTTATGCCAGGCAACCTGGGGTTGACGGCCTAAGTTACTGCACTGTTGCGACGCCAACCATATTGATGCCACTGTCTTTGCATACTGATTCTCCAGAATAACATGGCTATGTCTCTGAAATTTTACAATGCACAGCTTTTCCTGTGCATCTATGCCGTTCAGCATGGAGAAATGTGAGACTGAGGTGAGACTTGGTGTGGTTTTGAGAGGTAATGAAAGGTGATAGGACTGGATTTATCTTATCTGCTCAGGCTGGAGATGGAGAGAAATGAACTGAAGTGTTGGCATTGCTGGTTGGCATGGGTTTCCTTTGCCTGCTTAATAGGGCATAAATGAAGGGCATGAAAGAAGTGGAATTTTGCTTTGGAGGAAGGGTTTTCTTTGCCTGCTTAGAAGGGAGAGTATATGTGTGCAGGAAGAAGAAACTGGAATATATGTATGATTGGAAGAATAAGTTACCTTTGCTTTTTAGAAGGGAGCATGTGGGATAGGAAAGAGACCAGAATCTGGTATGAATGGGATTCTTCCGTTCACATAGGTGTAATAGATGTCCTCCTTTTCTGGGACATGTTCTACATTTCAGCCTTCTGTCCAGGAGGAATTCCAAAATGTCCTCCATTTTGCACATGACTTTATATGCACATGAATTTGCATTTATATGAATTGTACTTGATGGCCCTTGGGATCTTTTCCAGTTCTACGATTCTAGGAGTGTTTTTAGCTGTAATTTTGTAATGGCTTCAGTTTCTCTTGAATGCCCTTTATTTTGCAGTGCCTTGTCCTCTTTTGCTTTTAGGATACCTGGTCACCCTGCATAGATGGGTGTCTTGGTATGCAGAAGGGAGGGATTTCTTTAGCCAGGAAAAATTATACAGTAACCTGACATTTATTGTTTTGAAGCACCTTAAAAATGGTGGTGGGCTGAGTGAAATCACTAAATGTATGGCTACATCAGTATTATTGGCACGCATCTCCTTGGCCTCCAATGATTCCCTATTAAACTGGCTCCCCCATTTACCACAGTCTAAAAAATTTAGATTGTTTGTCCAGGAATGTAATACTAGTGTAAATCAAGACCCACTTGTATATTAAACAGGAAAGCATGCTGTGGTTTTAGTTAAGAATGTCCACTGAAGCATGAAAGGAAAGAGGAAGCGTGTCAGCTGTCGGAAGAAGATAAGAAAGAATACAGGTTTGCTTAAAATTTGCACATCATCATCATCATCATCATCGTTGTTGTTGTTTAAATGCAGATTTAGAATTAATTAGCATAGACAAAAAACCCCCTTTAATCCGATTAATGTTTTTGCATACAAGCACTGTTCAGGGGTAAATGTCGATGGGTAATCTCTCTCCTTCTTAGGGTTTTTTTTAGAATCTAGATTTCAGCCAATTTAGACTGGATGAGCCTTCAAGCAGAGAATCATCCTTGGTAAATTAGGGCATATGGCCACTGTATTATTTATGAGCCTTGGCTGCATCCACGCTGCAGAAATAATCCAGTTTGATACCAAGTCGTGAGAAACAGAAGGTTAACACAACAAACCCCTTCCCAGGACAAAGTGATGGAGCAAGCAGAATTTCCAAAAATTCAGTTTTATTTTACAAGTCTGCGGACTTGGGCGAAAGAGAACAAAAATCATGAGGAACACTCATTATGTGTATAAATATTTCACACAATATTTATCCCTTTCCCCGGCTGCCGTATTCTACATACATCTCATGTTCATTAAAATTTGTGATTATGCTGCCCAGGGTGTGTCAGTTAATATTCATCACCCTATTAAGCATGCACAATTGAACCTAAGAAAGAAGCGATGGAGCCTTGAACTCCAGTTGATTATTAAGTGTTCTTTGTGTTAAAAATCTCTTTCAATTCCTATATATCTCTTCTCCGCAACGGCTCTACTGTCTGTTCTTTGAAGCCTGCAGCACAGCATAGTTGTTGCAATTTAGTGCAAGCTTTTCAATAACTATTTCTTTGTCCTTAAAAAAAGCAATGACGCTGGTCTTGCAGTTATTCTCACTCTTGGTACAGTAATATAACTAAGGTCTGCGATGTCAAAGCTTCCTAATTATTTGGCTGAAACAAAACAACTATTCTGTATCTCACACACTTTAAGAGCTCTGGTGCCACAACAAACTACAATCTCCAGAATCCCATAGCACTGAGCCATGGCAAACTGGTATCATACTGGATTGTTTCTACAGTGCAGATGCAGCCCTTCTGTACTTGATTTACTAGATTTATTGATGGCAGTCGTAGTGGGTGTCTGTATTCACAAAATGGCTGCCCCAGTGACTGTGGTATGTCTCATACACATTTCTCCGAAGGCAAATTGATGAGGGTGAAAGACAAGTTACTCATCCTTGTGACATACTGTTTTTACTTGTCTCACCCAGTGTTTTAACTGTTCCCGACTAATTTAAATTATCCTTTACTATTTTAAATTATTCAAAGCAATAACTGCATGCCGTCCCACTATCGCAGCATTATTGTTGTTGTTAACTGCCCTTGATTCAGTTTGACTGGTCGTCCTCCTTTTCCAGGACATGGCCTACCTTTCAACCTTTTGTCCAGGAGGAATTCCAAAATATGGTCCATTTTGAGCATGGCTAAGAAACACACATTTATATTGATCTGAGCGTTTTTTAGCCGTTATTTTGCAAAGTCCTACATTTTTCTTGAATGGCCTACATCTAGCAGTCCTGCTTTGCAGTTAGGACATCTGGTCACCCTTCCTTGAGTCAACCTCGGCTCATGGTGACCTTCCAAGACTTCATGGCTATGCTCAGGTCCTGCAAGCTCAGTCCCGTGGCCTCTTTGAATCCAACCATCTGGCATGTGGTCTCCCTCTCTTTCTGCTGCCCTCTGCCATTCCTAGCATTATTGTCTTTTATAAAGAGTCTCTCCTCATGGCACCCATCATTCAAAAAGGATGTTGATAAGCTGGAGCATGTACAGAGGAGGGCCACCAAAATGGTGGAGGGTCTGGAAACCATGCCTTATGAAGAGGGACTTAGGGAATTAGGTGTGTTTAACCTGGAGAAGATATGGTTAAGAGGTGATATGATAGCCCTGTTTAAATATTTGAAGAGATGTCATATTAAGGAGGGAGCATGCTTGTTTTCTGCTGCTCCAGAGACTAGGACCCGAAACAATGGATGCAAGCTGCAGGAAAAGAGATTCCATCTCAACATTAGGAGGAACTTCCTGACAGTAAGGGCGGTTCGACAGTGGAACACACTCCCTCGGAGAGTAGTGGAGTCTCCTTTCTTGGAGGTCTTTAAGCAGAGGCTGGATGGCCATATGTCAGGGATGCTTTGATTGGGAGTTCCTGCATGGCAGAAGGGGGTTGGTCTGGATGGCCCTTGTGGTCTCTTCCAACTCTATGACTCTATGACTAAATTAAAAAAAACCCACAATCAAAAGTAGAAAAGTTGACAAAGATATCCAATTTGTTTAAGAACTCTGTGTGGTATGGCAATTTTATAGTGTTTTTTTTTAAATTCAGTACCCCAAAATATATTAAGTACAGGTACAATATGGGGGGGGGGAATGGGAAAGGGATTTTTTTTTTTTCAGGCCAGTGTTAATTTTTAAAATTGGTATTTCCTGGTGGCACTATTTCTCTTTTCTGAAATCCTTCCCCAAGTTCTACATTCTACTCTACGTGAGATAGCACTGCTATAAAGTCAAGGAGAAGCAAATAAAATAACTAAAAGGCTGCATCCGCACTGGAGAAATAATCCGGTTTGACCGCGCTTTAACTATCATGGCCCCATGCTATGGAATTCTGGGAACTGTAGTTTTGTGAGACAATTAGGTATCTTTACCAGAGTTCATAACTAACTACAATTCTCAAAATCCCACAGCACTGAACCATGGCCATTAAAGCGGTGTTAAACTGGATTATCTGTACTGTGTGGCTGAGCCTACAAAGCGCGCATGCGCAATAAGGCAGCTTTTCCAACGGCTCTCTTCAAAAGCTCGCGCACAGGAGGTAAAAAAAGCGAGCGAGCGAATGAGCCAATCAATCCACAGGAGCCTGGGACGGGCTCCACCCCCTTTTTAACCCCTGCTTTCAGAGAGAATCGCGTTTTCTTAAGCCACGCCTTCTCCGAGCGGGCTGCCGAAGAAAGTAGGGAGGCACCAACTGCGCATGCGCAAGGACACCTCCCCTCCTTCAAATCCCCTCCGCTCCGCGGGCAACCAGATTAAGCTTCCTGATTGGTTGTTCCGCGACAGGTGGTTTTTTTCTTCTCTGCCTCTTTCCCTTAGCCCCTCTCCCTTTCTTATGTGAGGGAGAAGAGGAAACAGTCACGAATTGCGCCTCCGCTAAGACACACTTCTACAAATTCCTCCCCTCTCCCTTGAGTTGCCAAATTGAGCTTCCTGATTGGCTGCGGCATACCACGTGGTTAACATCTTCCCCCGCCTCTTTTATCGCCCCTCTTCACCGCCGTGTGAGGTCGAGACTCCTTAGCAGCAGGGAGAGAGGGAGCGATAGCGACCGGCTGCAAACCGCGCGTGCGCAGAACCCTCTACAATGTCCTCCGCTCCGTTCCTCGCGCTGCCAGTTTGAACTTTCTGATTGGTTGCGGCGCGCCATGTGATTGAC
>CM034706.1:10971555-11007504 GCA_020142125.1 Phrynosoma platyrhinos
CAGGTGGTTCCGCCCTCCTCCTCCTCCTCGGCGGGGAGAACGCCGCGCAGCGTCAGGGCCAAGGCAAGGCCCGGTGGAGTCACTGCCGCTTCATTCAATTATTTTGGCTTGAATGAAGCCCTTAGTAATCAGTTCAGTTTTTGAATGTGTGGAGAGTATCTACCTTATCTGTTTGTAGAAAGCAGAAGATAACAAATGGTGTTGCATCTTTCTTAACAGTTTCTTTTTTGTTGTTGTCAACTACCCTCGAGTCGATCTCGACTCATGGCAACCCTATGGATGAGACATCTCCAAGACCCCCTGTCCTCCACTGCTCTGCTTAAATCCTGCAACCCCTTAATACCCATGACCTCCTTAATAGAATCCATTCATCTAGAACAGGGGTAGGCAACCTTTCCCCTTTAAAGGCCGAGGGACTTCAGCTCCCAGAAGCCTCGGCCATGTTGGCCTATAGTCCCATGTTGGCCAATAGCTCCTGGGATTCTGGGAGTTGAAGTCCCTCAGCCCTTAAAGGGGAAAGGTTGCCTACCCCTGATCTAGCATGTGGCCTGCCTCTCTTCTTACTTCCCTTCACCTTCCCCAGCATTATTGTTTTTTTCCAAAGAGACCTCTCATGATGTGTCCAAAGTACGACAATCCCAGTTTGGTAATCTTAGCTTCCAGGGAGGTTTCCAGTTTGATCTGCTTTAGGACCCACTTGTTTGTCCTTTTGGCTGTCCATGGGATCCTCAGCACTCTTCTCCAGCACCACATTATCTCAAATGCATTGATTTTCTTTCTTAACTGTCCAGCTCTCACGTCCATCCATGGTAATAAGGAATACAATAGTTTGTATGATTCTAACTTTTGTGCTGAGTTGCATATCTTTGCATTTTAAAATCTTTTCTAGTTCTTTCATAGCCACCCTCCCCATTCGTAGTCTTCTTCTGATTTCCTGGCTACAGTTCCCAGTTCCAATCAATATTTGATCCCAGATATGAGGAGATCTTTTACTATTTCTATTTCTTCATTGTCTAGGTTGAACTTGTGAAGGTCCTCAGTGGCTATTATTTTTGGTTTCTTTTTGTTCAGCATTAAGCCTGTCTTTGCACTTTCTTCTTGGATCTTCCTTAGTAGGTGTTCCAGATCTGTGCAGGTTTTCCCTGGTTTTAAGTCGCCTGGCGGAAGCAAAATTTCCAAATGGGCACTGAAAGCAAAAAGTGAGGATGCTACTGATGCTTAACAAATTGGATTAAAGATTAAACAGTTTGTTTGGTCAGAATCCTGTTGCTATAAACTCTGCAGTGGACTACAGTGTGAGGGGTAGGATTGGCGGGGGGGAATAACTTTTGCTTACCTTTTTTTTATTAAACTTGTTTGTTTTTTGTTGCCAGTGGATTTATTTTATTTTATTTTTATTTCATTTTGCTTTAATGTGTAGGACTGCACCAATTCAGGAATAAATCAGAAAATTAAGTAGAAAATGCAGTTTAGATGTTATGACCATGAGCTTAAATAATAATTGTTCTAAGAAACAGTGCTCTTTTAAAGCAAGTTGTTTTGGTTGAACTTATATTAATTGAACGATTTGTTTCTGAATGACAATTCTCACACTATAAAATAAAGTGATTGAAAAGAAACAACTGACACTGGATCTAATGATGAACAACTGCCAATAAACTGCTTTCCATGTGGTAGAATTCAGAGATATAGCCATGCTAGTGTGGCTTATCAGTATGCAAAGGAATCTTGTAGCACCTTTGAGACTGTGAAAAAAGTTGTAGCAAAAAGCTTTTGTAGACTCAGGGCCTTTGCAGACTGCTAGAAGTAGTGCAAATTGAGTCCACTTTAACTGTCCTGGCTCAGTGCTAGGGAATCATGGGAACTGTATTTTTTTTCTGAGACATTGAGCCTTCTCTGTCAGAGAGTTCTGGTGCCACAATAAACTACAGTTCCCATGATTCCCTAGCACTGAGTCATGGCAGTTAAAGTGGACTCAATTTGCACTATTTCTGGCAGTCTGCAAAGGCCCTCAGACAACTTCCTCAGGTGCAGCTGAGAAAGTAGACCGAGTCTACAAAAGCTTTTTGCTACAACTTTTTTGACACAGTTGACACAAGATCCCTTTGCATGTCAATAAACTGTTAATATTGTTGTTCCAATAGTAGGGTTGGAAGATAGTAATAATAATCAGACTTTAAAAAAATTGAATACTAAATTTAAAAAAAAACCGGATTTTTTTAAAATGTCATTTGGATATTTTTATTATGATACTTATCTGGGTCCCAGAGCAGCTCACAATATTAAAAGAACAGTACACTTAAATTTGCTTTAAACCAGCTTTAAACCAGCCAACAGTGGTGAGGGGTCTGACAGTTTTGCTGCTCATAAAATGAGGCAGCTAGGCCTTCATTGTGTGCAGTTTCTGAACAAGGATACCCATTTTCTTTATCAGTCTTGTACATAAGCCAGCAAAAATTACTAGCCTGCAGAATATTTTACAAGCTTCTTAGTTAAGTCAGCTACATTTCCATATTGCCTGTGATCTTTTCTATTGCCAGCATATAAACACATGTGACTTAGCCTTTCTAAGCAAGACATAGAAGCCTACGTTTTCAGAAGTGGACTGATGAAGAAAGGACTGAATTCTTTCCTCTTTTTGTCAGCCTCCTAATGTGTTTGTGATAAGCATGATTCCGCAGCTAGCTCAAACTCTTCTGTCAGGTTGCACTGTGTTGGGAGCAGGTTGTAGCAACTAGAGTTTGCTGTACAGGTATACCTCAGTTAACAAAGTAAATATGTTCCTGGACATTACTTCTTTAACGCATACTTTTGTATCAAAGGCAGAAATAACAGAAAGAATAGGAACAGGTTCCTACATGACAAAAAAAAAAAAAAAACATGTTTCAGCAGACTTTTTATTCTGAATTGAAGATATTCAGATGTGAAATAAAACAACCAGGTCAGGTAAGCCTTTCATGAATAAACTTTGAACTTTCTAGAGACCATGGAATCTTCTAAAAAGCATCCAGGGTACATATCTCCACCAAACTCCACTTTTCTTCCAATTTACGTTTTTGTGGGTAGACTTATAAATCTGTCTTCTTTTTTTAATGTATTGGAAGTAGCTGGTGAGGCTGGCTTTATCTACTCTCCTTTATTCTCTGTTTTGCTGTTCACACCTGCTCAGTAATGGATTCTGGAGGCAGTTGCTGTTTGCCTTGCCTGTTGTAAGCCTACACACACAGCTTACAGTAGGATCAGATAGGAGGGAGAAGAGGAAGGGGAGCTGAACAAGCATAAAAAGACTTTGTAAAGAAACAGCTTCTTTCTCAGAGGCTTTATTAAACTGAGCTATGTCTGTATATTAGAGCTGGGATATAGCTAGCTTAATACCAGAGGGAAGAGTAATATTTAAAAAAATGAAATCAACAATATAGATGTCACTACACTTTTTCTATATTTCTTGATTAGTGTGTGGCTTGTATGGGGTGTGCAAAATTCAGTTCTCAGCTTGAATTCCTTGTCCTAAGACCATCTACTAAATGTAATCAGTAAAGCACTTGTACAGTGGTAAAATACTTATGAATATGAAGCTATTGTTATACAGCAGGGGTTGGTAGTTAAGGGAAGAGGAATGGATCCCTTTAATCATAATCACCCACTCTTTCTTATCCTAGGGAAGAATGCATGCTTTCATGAATACTGTGAGAAGTACATGGATGTACAAATGGCCTTTCCCCTGTAGGTGGCACAGACAGTGAGAGGGAATCTGCCTTGGCAATAAACCTCTTTCTGGAAAAGAAAGTGGATTCTCTCTTTTGGCCTGACAGGTGTGGCCACTTTACTGCAAGAATTGTGTTTACACTTTTTCAAGATAAAATATCCCCCAAGTTCTTGAAGGTGCTTCAGAAAGTTCTTCTGTAATTTCAGGTTGAGTAATCCTTTATTACAGGACTTCTGTGAGCAAATTTCAAGTACTGGTTCCCATAGTAAATGTTTTTATGGTTGTATCTTATTATGTTCTGCCTTTATGCTAGAGTACTGAGAAAGTCAAGAGTCCAGATTAGTGAACTGCATGTATTTTGAGAGTTATATTACAGCTCCATTTTAGAATTTTCTACATGGTGTTTTAGACATTACTGTATATACTTATGTATAAGTCTAGAAATTTGAGTTAAAAATTGACTCAAAAAAAACCAGAGTTGAGTGATCCACAGGTCAATGTAAGTACTGTATTTTGTTGTTGTATGCCTTCAAGTTGTTTCCAACTTATGATGACCTCAGTGTGAACCTGTCATCGGGTTTTCTTGGCAAGATTTATTCAGAGGAGGTTTGCCATTGTTTTCCCCTGAGGCTGAGAGAGTGCGACTTGCCCAAGGTTACCCAGTGGGCTATATAGCAGAGGAAGAATCAAACACTGATCTCCAACATCATAGTCCAACACTTGAACCACTATGCCATGCTGGCTCTAACTTTTATTTAAAAAAGGAACCGTCCTGTGGTGAAAGGCAAGAGTGTGATCTGTCCTGGAAGCACTGACCTCTCTCTGTTCTGTCATCCTTTAGTGTCAGCACAAAGTTATGCCTGCTGGAATCTTGTAAATTCTTTGGCATACTTTTCTTTTCCTTTATCCTTTGCATCCTTTGTTACATCCCCATGTCAGTAGTGGTGAACCTATGGCACGTGTGGCAGAGGTGGCACTCAAAGCCTCTGTGTGGGCACACATGCTGTCATCCCAGCACAGAGTTCACCAGAGTTCCTTACTAGAAAGCCAGAGGGATGTGGCACTTTGCGATAAATAAGTGGGTTTTGGGTTGCAGTTTGGGCACTTGGTCTCTAAAAGGTTCGCCATCACTTCCCCAGGTTTTACCCTCCATTTATCCACAGGTTATATCAAAATCCTTAATTTTGTCTTGAAAACTTGCCCTCGACTTACACATGAGATCGACTTGAGTATATATGATATATACTGTGCTACAATAGTAGAAATCAGGCAGACCACTGGATATTGCTGGACTGCACCTTCCATTTTGTTGACCATTGGCTGTGCTGGTTAGGAGGACTAGGACTTGTCATCCAACAACTAGAGAGAGCATGATTCCTACTCCTGATATATTGCGAGCATCAGAAATAAGTATGAGTTATTATTTTAAGAATAACACTGTGAAATCCTGCTTTGGAGATGAACTGGAAGGAAGAGACTCAAACTGACCTCAGCTTAGGAACAGGGAAGTGAGAAACATCTGAAGAAGTCATTGAAGAAGAGGCAGCGGCTGAGGAGTTGCCTCTTGAAACTCCTGACCAGCTTTGCAGTCACTATCAACTAGAGCAGCAAATATTTGGACACTTGAGAAAAAGCTGTCAAATCTTCAGAACTTACCATCCTATCATTCTATTACTTTGAAATCACTTCTTGCTTCCTTTGCTGCAATCTCTCCCTTTGAATCCCTTCTCTGGGCTTCTGTTGTATTTTTGGTTGCAGCTCCATCAATTAATCTTTGTATCAACTAAACACTACTGGTTAAAGTTCTGATCATTAACAAAGCAGGTAAACTTCACCATATTATGTTGTTGGTGCTCCTGTTAGGTATGAATGTGCTCTTTCATTTTTGGAAGAGTGTTTTTTTGGTTCACCAAAGCTTCAGAAGTTTTGAGGGTTAGAAGACATTCCTACATTCTGTTTGATTTCTGTCTTCTCTTTCCTCACTTCAAAAACTTACTTGCTGCTTGAAACCTTGTGTAATAATTCTTCTAGTGATAAAACATTTCTGGAATATTTGAAGTAAATTGGATGAGGCATTTGGTAGATAAGAGGGTTCAGCACATGGGGTTACTTTACTCCTTGATTAATTTTCAAGTCTGTGTGAGTTCCCTAACAACTTGCTTCACCATTTTTATAATCTGCTCTTAAGGGGAGTTAATACATTTAGCTAATTCATGTGGAAGCTGGCAGATTTTAGTTATTGAAAGATTTATATACTGTTCAATCCCAGTTTATGTCTTCCAAATAACAGGATGAAATGCATGGCAGAACCATGATAGGTAAATGTGGAAGAAGAGGCATAACTAGTGCAACCTAATGTCTTAGTGTTGCTCACTTCCCACCTTCATTGTTTGCCATTTCTCTACCTTATGTTGTTTGATAACTGATTCTGTACCACTGTTCCTGTAGGTTTTCCTTAGTGTTCCTCAACATCTGAGGTCTCACTCAAAGCTGCCTTCATGTTTCATACTGTTGCTTGTTTAATGCGAAACAGAGATATGTGTGATTTGCTCATTATTGTAATTGTACTTGGCAGATGGAAAAGTAGGAGCCACTGTTTCAGCCTTTGTCCTATGAGTGAACATGCAGTGGGATTCAGTTTTCAACCCACAGTACCTGTTGCAGTCTGTTACCAATCCATTAAAACATCAAAAGCTCTAGGAAGTCCACCTTCTCTTTTGGAGTAGTACAGGGAGAAAAATTATCCATAAGGAACTTGTAAAATAGCAGAAATTCTCATTTTTTTTGTTCCAAATAATTATTTTTTTCTCCAGCAGGGCTGTTAGAATGGTGTCTTGGAGGAGTCCTCGGGCTGCAAAAATAGACTTATGGGGCACATGATTGTTATATGTGCTCATAGTTTAGGACTGTGCACTACATGTATGGTTTTATTCCCACTTACCCCAAGTAGCTTGTTAAATGTAGAAAGGAGAATGAAGGAATGGTGGATCTAATCATCATAGTCCAATCTGGTGATAAATCTATGTATATCTGTCTCATAGGCTCTTATTCACTGAATTTTATATTTAAAAATTTAATTTGAGTGTCTTATCATTAGCTTGAAAATAAAACGAGCCCTGCCTGAGGACAGTTTTTGAAACTACTTGACATGGTTTTAGCAGTAAACCAACTTGTATAACAGGGCAGCCAACTTCTTTGTGACCCAACCTACACTCTGCATACAAGACAGATGGTGCAATTTATAGTTTGTGTTCATGCAACACTTTCGCTATTCAAAATAGTGTTCCCGCCCCATACGCGGGCTTGCCATCTGCGGACTTCAGTTCACGTGGATGGCAAGGCCAGGGGGACAAAATGGTACATGCGCCCATGAGTGCACAGTCATTAGAATCAACAGGACTTGAGGTCCCGTGAGTTTTTTTCCATACGCGGACGGGGGGATCCGGAACAGATCCCCGTGTAAAACAAGGGGCCGCTGTACTTTAAATCCTTTCCATAAACTTGAAGTTTATCATTCCCATTTCACAGAAGGGAAATTAAGGCTCGACTTGGCTTGCCAAAATTCTCATTGAAAGTTGTTAACAGCTGAGATAGATTTTTGAAGTTAGGCCTCTTAGATTTCAGGTGAATGGTCTTATTTGCTTTATAATATTGGTTTTGTCTCTTGACCAAGAATCACATGTAGACTCTAGACCAGGGGTTGGCAACCTGCAGGCTGGGTGCGGCCCGTGGAGGCCTTGGGACAGGTCCGTGGCTGGTCCTGCCGCCGCCTTGGCGGGTGCCATTTTGGAAGGCCCCACGGCGGCTTCCCAAGGCCCAGGGAAGCCCCCACCGTGCCTGCGCCGTGTGAATTTGCATGGCGCAGGCGCGGTGGGGCCTTCCAAAATGGTTTGCGCACGATGGAGGGTGTCATGCGCATGCGCGGGGGGCAAGCACACGCCCCCGCGCCACCCCCCACCCCCCGGCCTCCTGGCAACAAAGGTTGCCGACCCCTGCTCTAGACTATAGGAGACACATCTGTGTTGAGAAAATGAGTGTTCATGGGGAGCATCCCAGAAGCTTAACAGAAGTGCTTTGAGTTGAAAAAATGTTGTTAAGTGGGCCTGATATTTATATGGAAGTGAATGTTAGAAAGATTAAAGGAAAATAAAGTAATAACAAGCAGTGCCCTAGATAGCATTGTTGTTGCATGTCTGAAGCTTCCTCTGAGGCATTTTTAAATCCTGGAGGAGTAAAGCAGCTGGCAAGTTTTCTGTGTTCTTAAAATTTTGTCTGAGATGAAAGAACAAGTGGGACAAAAGTAAACTGGAAGGAGTGGTGAGTTGCAAAACTTAACCATTATTTCTGTCATGTAGAATAATTGATCTTCATTGTAGTAAACAAATCGGTAGAGCAAATATGTAGCAAACCATTAGAGCAATGTGTTTTGTTTTGGGTTTTTTGCCTCCAAGGAACTCATTTCACATTAGCTTTTGTGTTAAGATAACATACTCCTGCATTTCTGTATACTGTAATTTCAGTGGCATATTCTGTGGTACAGAAGCTTTAATCTCTGTGCCTTACAGTTACGATGTCAGTTCACAGAGCACACTGTTCCTTTGTACCTGCACATTGCAGGAGATAATTGGTTTTGGGGGGCAAGTGGACTTAAAAAAAATCCTACTCTCTTTCCTAGCTTCTTGTGAAGCAAGTCCTGAAGAGCTTCAGAAAATGTAAAAAAATCCTGGAACACTGGATTGCATTATCTACCTGTCTGTCAAACTGCAGTGCTATGTCTAAGATTTTGTTGATCTAAAAAACCCAAGAGGTATTGGGATTGGGATACTTAGGGGCGAAATAGACTGCCCCAAAGGGGCTGCTTCAAGCCACCCCTTTGAATGCTGGATTGGGGCCATGGCAACTGCATCCTGCAGCCTCAATCTGGCTTGTTGCTGGCACAAAAAGAAGCAGTAAACTGCCACTCCTTTTTGCACCGGCAAATAGTCAGCTTTTCCGCTGCTGCCGAACCTTTGCAGTGCTACTGCGGGTCTTCTGGGCCCCGTGTGGTTGAGTGGGTGGCGTGAAGCCAGCTTCCCCACGTTTTGGGGGCATGTGTCGTGCGTATGCCATGCCCCCAAACCTCCAGGAAGCTGGCTTTTTATGCTGGCTTGTTCTGGTTATTTGTTTTCTCCTATATATGCTCTATTAGCTCCTGATAGTTTCCATTGCTAGTTCTACAACCAACTGAATTCTGTCTGACAACTTCAGGAAGGCAAGTCTTGACAGTAGAGCCACTTCTTTGTCTTCCCCAACACATTGAAAGGCAGAAACAGAATTCAACCTTGAATGCTTGTTGAAAATTCTGTTTAAGTAGACATTCTGTCCCATAAATATTTTCTCTGATCTCTTTTTTATTTATTGATTAATGTTTTACATTATTTATTACAGTATGTTTATATGTTTAGACTTTTTTCTATCTACTTCTCAATGTGAGCCATTTGGAGGTCACTCTACCTAGCAATATATAATTTGACTGGTACAGGCATCAAACACTAATTTTAAATTGAATAGAGCCTTCAACAGATTTCTTTAAATTGAAAAATATTTTTCTCTTTTAGAAAATGATACATGAATTTTTCAGTCATCTGGTATCTCATCTCCCACCATTTATGCATTCTGGAGAAACTCATAGATTCAGTTTGAGATTATATGTTTCTATTAAGTTCAGATTTGTTTGAAAAACATGTTATTTTGAAACTTGAAATGCCATTTTTTTTAGAGACTTTGTTTGAAAAGACAAGGCAGTTTTAGAAAATAAGTAAAACCTGGAAATGGGATGTGATGGTGTTTGTGCACTTGTAAGTTTTAATTCTAATATGCGGCACCACATTTTGTACAAATGTAAACTCTTCAAAAACATTGGCGGAGGTCTAGTATAATGCAAGTGGACTTGATTAATTTCCTGTTTTTATTGGTAGTACCTATCTCTTGCTTTTTATTAACATGTTGTATGGATGGTCATATCGTTCTTAACATTGTTTACTGTTACGAGTATTGCAGTCACAATAGGCAAGGTTCACACCATTTCCCTATATATATAAATCTGTCCAAGAACTGAGGTCTGCTTTGTCCACAAGTGGGGGCAATACAAAGTGGGAGGACGTAATTGAATTGTGGCACCCCCATTGTCGAATGCCCTCCCCTTGTCCTAACTGTTCTGTTTAATATGTTTTTATCTTGATGAATAGTTTTATCAAAGTATTTATGGTGTTAATCTGGAAGTGTTTTAAATTGTTTATATTGCTTGCTGCCCTTAAAGCCCATGATTAAGAGTGCAATAGAAATATTTAATAAATGATAATGTTATGCATCCTCTTAAACAACAACAACAAAAAAAGTTGCATCCTATATGGGCATTCTTTCTCCTGCAGTATGGAGAGAAATATATATACATAGAGATTTGCTGACACATGTGCTATTTGCCTGACATTCAGATTTCATGTGAAGATGCATGGGATTACGTCCTGTGTCTTTCCCAAACAACCATAATTTCTAAAGAGCAATATGAACCAGCCCGTAGAATCTCAAGAAATTTCTTCAGGGATCATTTCTTAAAGCTCACTTTTATAAATTAGTTCCTGTGCAAACAGGCATATGTGCTCCATAAGATAAAAGAGTTTGATAGATTGTTCTGCCTTCCCAACTTTGCTTGAGACTTTTTTAAATCAGCTTTGAGAGATGTGTTTGGTCTGGTTCGAGGGACATTCTCAGCAGCAGGTGGGTGATTTAAAACACTTTTGTACATGGCCTTAGAGATGCAAGCCAAAATTTTATGTGATCTGTGTTGAGATGTTTCACTTTTAACTGTGATGTGTTCTTTTCTTTTGTCTCAAGAGAGAATATATATATATATATATATATATATATATATATATATATATATATATTGGATTGCTTGGAATTCTGTATGTGCATGTTTTCATCCTCTGAAAGCACTATGTCTTCAGTAGAAGAAAAGCAAAAACAGAAGCATATACTATTACTGGCAGAGTTATTTCATTGAAACTGACTGATGTATAGCCATTTGTGCAAGAAAATGTCATCTCTGTTGTCCATTTGTAATTCATAAGCTAGAGGAATAGGCTATTCAGCAATAACTGAATTTATTTGCTTACTTGATTTATGTCCTGCTTTTCTGCCTGAGTTTTAATTTAAAATATTCCAGTCAAAACACAATAAATTATATGTTAAAATATGAATAAAATTAAATATATGAATATGTAAAGTTGTCTTTTGCTCTCAGTTTTCTGTTCTGTTTATGCTAATGGTGGTAGCTCTCCATGGGCTCTCACAGGGGTTTTTCTTACAGGAGTCTTTCCAGGCATTGATGTTAGGCTGACTGGGTGTTAATTGTTTGTGTCCTGTTTTTCTCCCCATTTTGAAAATGGGGACAACATTTGCCTCCCCGGACCTCTCCTTCTCAGCTTCTTAACTCAGGACAACAGAATAATAACATCTAAATTTACAAAAAGTCTTCCAAATACAATTTGTAAGCTGGAATTTCATTTTCTTGATTGTTCAAAAGCATTTGCCTCCTAGCAACATGCAAGAAATACCCTGATATTTTTTTCTTGCATATTTTGAGTTACACACTTTTGGCCTTTTGGCTAGTAGGTGCTAGAATAACATCTTGATTGAAGTTTTTCATAAATAGGATGAATGCCTACTGTGGAATGCCAGAAAGACATGATTATGACTTGTAATCCTCCTTGGAAATTTATGTCTTTATTGAAGTAAGTCAAACTTTAATTGACATGCTGGGACATAATGACATTCCCAACATCTTTATCATGCCTTTTGTAGTTGAATATGTATTGATTTTTTTCCAGAAGTTGAATAGAGGCAATCTTTGATCTTCAGTTACTGGAACTCTGTGTGTAAGCCTTTGTCTTTTTGTGGAAAGATTGCTTCCTTGCTTGCCAGGATATATACCGGTACTTTAAAAATGCGATTCAGCTGCAAGTTGGATCAGTATCTAGTAACTGGGACACATTTGCCTCTTTTTCTACAAACTGTAACTATGGGTTTTGTCACAACCTAAGTAGGATTTCCAGTGGCAACATAAAACTGCTTTTTGGATCATATTTTGCTAGTGAAATGGTTGCCTCTTGACTATCCCTGATCAATGAGTGGACAAAAAGAATACATTTTTACACAGTTCTAATAATGCGAGGCAGAGGTTGCATATTCATTTTATACATTCATTCTTCTTAGGATGAAAATGTGTGAGTTGAAAACAAAACTATATTTATTCCAGTCTTCCTTTGATTTAAAAAGTGTGCTACGAAGTCAGCTTTTTTTTTGTTTGTTTCTACATCAGTGAATACAAGTGCTATTTAGATACCGAGAAACATGAACATGCTGTATCACCATTTCAAGAAAAGACAGTTATGAATTAAATAATTGATGTTTTACATGTTTATAATTTGTATGAACATGTAAAATTATGCTACAGTGGTCTAGACTTATATAAATTATGCAATTTTTGTAACATTCAGTTACTTCATTTTCTGTTTTTAATATGAAATTACCAGAAACAAAAATTGTATCTCTTTCAGCTCCTTATTATTTGGGCTAAGTTATGGAGTTCGTCAGATGTGTGGGTAGACACTCCTTTTGGTCTTTTACTCAGTTTAACATGGTTAGTACCAGGTCCCATTTGTATTTTCTTGACGGCTGTCCTCTCATTGTTAGCAATCTAAGTATTTTTTATGGTTAGCTTTGGATTGTCTTCATTCAGCTTTTTCTTTGCTCTTTCTTCAATCAACCTGTTCCTTTTGTTTTCTTCATAGACCTTGGCAGCTCTTCAGGCTGTCTTCATTGCTGGACTGAATCTAGGACTGGGGAAACGATGGTCTCTGTAAGTTGCTGAACTCCAATTCCCATCGGTTGCAACCTCTGTCCATTAGTGAGAGATGACAGGTGTTGCAGTTCTTTAACTCATGGAAGGATATAGTTCCCCAGACCTGATTTAGGCATACACACATACATAGTTGTCATGTCTTAGAAAAAACAGTGATCTTAAACAAGCTGGTGGTACTGGAAACTGGTGGAAAACAAGGTTTTGCATCCTCATATGAACTTCAGTCAGCATAATCTTACTGGTGTAGCATTTTTTACATTATGAGTGTTCAGTAAGTACTCCCCCCCCCCCCCTTTCCTGGAAAGCAAAGTCCTTAGCAGGAGAGATCTTGAAAACACCTCACTTGGTCTTCTGAAAGCAAATTCAGAATTCTGGTCTATCTTTTGTATGTGTGGTGAAGATTGTCCACATGCATGAAATAAAAAACATGGCTACTTAAAATACTGTGTGTACTATAGTTGGGCTAAGAGAAACCTAAATGGACGGGCCTATTTTCCCTTTCCTAAAAGAAAGGGGGAACAACCTTCTTTCTTACACACTTTACTATTGCATATTTAAAATCGCCTTCTCATTCATAATTCTTAGTATGGTAGCACTTGATTAAGATTTGAATGCTTCAGGTATTGGCTCACATACTTGAAAGCAGTTTTGTGGAACTCGGAAATCTTTTGCTCCAATGTAAATAGCAGATTTGGAGGAGCAATTTCTGTTGAGGCTGCAGACAGAAAAGAATGGTTAAACTCCCTATTGTTATCTCTCCAGTCTTCCAAAAGTTGTTGCTTTTCAGTTTATAAAAGAGGCACATGTGCAGCAGAACTGTGTATTTATCTTTGTGTGGCTGTTAAAATATTTTTATTTTGATTTTTCGCAGTATTTTTCTGCTTCATCTGGTTTACTGCTTGATGTATTCTTTTTACAAGGTTTAAGTGTGATTGACAACAATTTGATGTTAATTTAATGTTGAGAGAGTGAGCAATTACTTTTTTTTTCCTTTTCAAAAGAAGTATGAGCAATTTGGGAATAGTATGTAACTATCAGTAGTTCATTTCTTTTGGTAAGGAATTGCTGGCCCATGTGCCCCTTTCTAATAATATGTCCTGCATATGCCATTGCATTTGAGAGGGAGAATCTGATATAGCCACCATTCTTCCCAGTCTACTGTAAAATAAAAAAGAACAACTGTAATCTGGTTCACACTGAAGTGTTTGTGTGAACCAGATATGAGTATAGTACTTCACCAGTGATGGTAATGTGGAAATGAGCTTTTCTGTTTAAAAAGATAGAAACAAACATTAGTTTTGCTATTCTAATGTAGTTTCTCCTGCATTGGTGCTGATGCTGAGAACTTGCTCTAACCCCTTTCCTTCTGATTTTTTTTAGGAAGAATACTAATTTCTGGAAAGCTGTTTGATTTGATGTGAAGTAATTAAAACTATTTTCTCCTGCTGTTTCTGAAATGCTATCTTTTTTCTGTTAGAAATAACTGTTTTTCTTCCTCCTTCAAGATGGTCTGTT
This sequence comes from Phrynosoma platyrhinos, assembly GCA_020142125.1. Lineage (NCBI taxonomy): Eukaryota > Metazoa > Chordata > Lepidosauria > Squamata > Phrynosomatidae > Phrynosoma > Phrynosoma platyrhinos. The sequence continues at coordinate 10,985,679 of CM034706.1, forward strand.
GCAGCTGTTCTAATGGCAAAGTGCCTTGCCATTAGCCCACACAGAAGGCTAATGCCCCTGTCTAAGGGTTGCCACCCTCAGCTCTTTTGTGTGTGTGTACGTGTGCACGCACGCACGTATGTGTATGGAGGGGGTTGTTACCTTGCAACCAGAGGTAGTCATTTCTCTGTGAATGAAATCAATTTCAAAAAGAGCAGAAAAGTCATTTGTTATGTGATTTTTCAATTGAATATAAATCTCAGGGTTTTGAATAAAGTGTAGATATCCCCCCTCCCCCTCCCCCCCCCAAAATATCAGCTTTCTAAAGATTTAACTGATTTACAGCTGGCTTATCACACTTCCGCTGAAGAGGAAAGTTCTGTACACAACTATTTGCTGTGAATGGGGTGGTGTTTTCTCTAAAGAATATATAGAGAGAGTTGCAGCCATAGACTTCTTGAATGGAGGAGATGGGACTATAAAACCATATGAGATATGCTTGAGTTGTAAATGGTGGTCTTAGGAAGACCTGCAATTAAATTCACAGTGGCAGTCCCGCCTTTCTTCATGGTGTGTTCAAGCAATAGAGAACACACAATTATCAATAAAATGTGTATCAAAATCTCAAAGGATATCAAGTTAAAAAAAAAAAAAAAGGAATTGTAGCAGTAATTCCATCAGCCTAGCAGGTCTGAAGCCTGCCAGTACAGGAATAGCTTTACCAATCAATAGAAGGAAAATAAGGTGATAAGAATAGATATTCTCCATGGGTAGGGAGTTTCAGAGCCTTAGCTTGGCCACTTAAAAGCCCCTCTCCTGCATTCCGAGAAAACACACTTCAGATGTTAGCTGAATGTGATGGTGGAGGGGTCTCTCTTAGTACATGGGCAAGTTTGTATTGCAGGTAGTGGTCTTTAAGGTAGCCTGGTCCTTCAAATAATCTGGTTCCAAGATGTGGGTTTTTAAGCTCAAGCCCTGAGCTAAAAAAATGGCAAGGGTTGGGGAGTAGTGATGATTTTGGGGTTACGCCTACTCCAGAGTAAGCTATTTTTTCTTAATGTCACTCCTACTTTTACTCCTTACTCCTACTCCCTAGTCCTGGAAATTAGAATTTGCTACAGCTAATAAAGGAATTCAGTACTCTAAATAGCAGATTTTGGGCAACAACCTAGATACAGTGTCCTGAACTGCCCTAAATTTTCCCACACTGTTTAGAGGTGATCCAGCTATAGCCCTGACAGCCTTCAGAAAGTAGAACTGAGGAGAGAGCACCAGAGAGCTGAGATCTTTCTTGACCACTCAGTAATTTGGATACTGGTTGTGACTGTTGGTGCAAAGATTTGGTGTTCCTGCGTATGTGTTTCATAGCACATTTCTTTGCATATTTACTCAGGAGTAAGCTCTATTGTGTTGGTCGGGGTTTACCTTTGCACAGGCTGCAAATGTAATGAAAACTGCAAGGAAGTTATGGCAACTCCTACTTCTTTCATCTATTATTTGCAGTAACATTTTTCTTTGCACAAAAGGAGAAAGCTGTTATAAATGGCCCTCTCCATCTTCATGCTCAGCTGCCTAATTAGGGAAATACCATGTGCTTACCTCTGCATGAAATATCCCATTACTTACCAAATTTCCAGTTCTAGAATTGCCTGTAGAGTGTCTTTTTGTAAATAACTACAGGCTTTTAAACTTTGTTCTGAAAAACAACCAAGGTCAGTTTGTTATTCAGAAACTGCATGTGGCTTCCTCATTCTGATGTGGTTATCTCAAGATCTATTTGTGGAAAATGTTTTTAAACAAAGATCTCTGTAGTTAAATTCGCCACCACACACTGCAGTATGAATGGCTGGCTAGGGAATGTTTCTTTCCACACATATTTATGTGTCTGTGTGGGTCTATTTTCTAGTTGCATGTCTGTTCCTCAGTGTGCCTGCTGTTCATGCAGATGTATTCACTCACCTAGAAAATGGTTAACTTTCAGCTTCCTTATTCTTCTTCTAGAGCTCTCCTCATGCAGAACTTGTAATGTGTAGTTACTGTTGAAGGAATAACCTACTTAATCAAGGTGGATTTTGAGCATGCCTGTTTTAGCTCTACCGTGAACTACTGAGGACCCTTTGCCAGTGAAGTGCCAGTTTATGTGATTCCCACACTTAACAAAACTTATCCAGGTATTAGAATATGAGAGAGAATATGGAGCAGGGGATCCTCAAGGTACAAGCTTAGAAAAGACTTTGTTCAATCTATCCTCTCCCTGCCCCCCCCCCCCCCAATAATGTCTAAAGGCTGGATAGCTTTCTGATGGCATGACATACTGCTAGGCAGCATCCTGAGCTAATGGCCTTAGATGTCGGAAAAAATATAGCTGTTCACTTGATATGTCTGTGAGTGCTTTTCTCAGGCTTCCTCCTTGAACTCTGTATTTTCATGCTGAGAGACTGCCACAATACTGGCTTGCATAAGCAGGTTTGGGTTTTTCTCCCCCACAGTGATAACTTTCTAACGGGTTGTAATTATTAAACAGCCTATGGTTGCTGAACATTTTCATTTTTGTATGTGTGTGGGTAGGGACAAGATAAGTTGAAAGAAAAAGTCTTTGTAATGGATCAAGGGGCCTTCTGACCTGGCTTCTTCCAGAGCACCTCACATCCCCCTCCTTGGAATTCATCCAGGACTCCCTTTGTCCATTTCTCTGTAAAAATGAAAAAGGAAAACTGTGAATGATCACATCCAATCTGCACCCCCAGCCCTTTTTCATTTGGTGATAGCAATCCCCTCCCTTTAACAGCCTTGTATTTTTAAATATAATCCATATTTAAAATAAAGTTGCTATTAAACAACATCAGCAAACTAAATTAAGCTCATCCCAGATAATTAAAAGTCTGTATAAAAAGGATAATACAGTATTAACTGAAGATGCAATTTGTGGCTTCCAACTAGACTTTGGCAAGGTTGATTGCCCTTTCCTGTAAATTGTTCCCTTTTGACTTTGTCTGAGTCCTTTATTGTGTTGTTGCAGTATCTCATGATGCTACAGATTGCTGTCAGTCTTCTCAAGTGTGAACATAACATGGTCTATGGGCCTTTGCAGACTGCCAGAAATAGTGCAAATTGAGTCCACTTTAAGGGTTAGGGTTAGTGCTAGGGAATCATGGGAATTGTTTTTTCCCCCTGAGACATTGAGCCTTCTCTGTCAGAGAGCTCTGGTGCCACAATAAAATGCAGTTCCCATGATTCCCTAACCCTAACCCTTAAAGTGGACTCAATTTGCACTATTTCTGGCAGTCTGCAAAGGCCCTTAGTTTGTCTGTCTGTCTGTCTGTCTCTCACACACACACACTGTTGTTGAAGGTTTTAGCATGTGTCACATGTTATGGGCAAAGTAAATTATGCATTCTGTATCCATAACTTCTTTCTGTATGTTTTTTTACTTTATGATCCTAGATGAAGGCTCCCTCACTTGATATGGTGGTTTTTGTTTTTGTTTTGGCTTGAAATCTGAGAGCATATGGCTTATATTATTCAGCCCTTCTCCTTGCACCAACTGTTTATGCCTGTTTGTTCTGCACCACTATGTATAACAGCTTTATTCACCCCTGAAAACATAGCAAGTAAGATATATGTGTCTGTATGTGCAGTTGCAGGATAAATAGTGCTAGTATTGTTGTATTATTTGGAGTGTTTCTATTATTGATGTAAGTTTTTTTTAAAAAAAAATTATTTCTCTAAATAGAGTATCTGATTTAGCATTCATATCACTACATAAACCTATAAAGGCATGCTATGTTAGTTTAATAAATCACATCACCAGGACCAAATGATAGCCCAATAGAATTGCTATAATCCACACAGACAGAATCAACTGTAGTGACAATTAAATACAGTAACAAATATGAAAAACAAAATGGTGGCTAACAGACTGGAAGTGATTAATGTACATTCCAATCCACAAAAAAGGAGACGCAAAAGCAACTATAAAACCATAGCATTAACTTCCCACCCAAGCACAATTACACTCAAAATTCTGCAGCATAGACTCCAATCCTATATTGAGAGAGAAATCCCAGCGGTGCAAGTGGGGTTCAGAAAAGGAAGAGGCACTAGGGATCACATTGCAAACATATAATGGCTAATGGAGTGAACCAACAAATTCCAGTAGATCATGAAAAGCTATGGAATGTTCTGAAAGACATCTGAGGGAAGGTAAAAGGCAGCAGAGAGGAAGAACACATGCCAGATGCCTAGACTCAGAGGCCCCGGGCATGAATCCACAGGATCTGAGCAGAGCAGTGGTGAATAGGGAGTCTTGGAGATGTTTCATCCACAGGGTCACCATGAGTTGGGGCTGACTTGAGGGAAGTTAACAACAAAATGTTATTTTATGTGCTATGTTAAATATCTCAAGAAGTTTTCTCCAGTGACAAAAAGTACTTGAACTTGAGTATTTGATAAGGGAGAAAACGCAATAAAGCACACTTTAATTGTGGTTATGCTTACACACAGCAGTGTAATGGATGTTTTGACTGTTAACAAGACAAATGACAATCAGATCAATTCATAACTTGACTTTTTGGTTTGGCTTAATTTTAGTCGTCCCCCCCATAATTGACAAGGGCATTATGTATTAACATGTGTGTACTTTGTTGGGCTTTTTGGGTGGAGAATCTAATCACAACCTTGCAGCTACTTAATATGATTGCTAATTAATTTTATGGAAAGATACATTTTTAGAAAAGGAAGAATTTCCACCCCACTTTGCTAAGAACATTCTGCATCTTTCTTAATACTTAAAGGGCTTTCTGTAATTGCATTTGATATTACTGAGTATACTTTAAAACAAGTAAATCTTTGCATGCATAAATATCCTGAGTGAGATTCTTTCTGCATAAGTTAAATGTTGAGTGTGCTTTCTCAGCATATGGTGGCTGTGTTATCCAAAGGTGATGGATTGCCAAAGGTGATGAATTACAGTGTTATCATAATTGGTGCCATAAAATGGTTTATAAGAGATAAGGTTTTTTTTCACCAACATTTATTTTCTTTTCAAAGGACACATCCTTTTCCAGATGCACAGTAGTCTGTTGTTGTAAACATCCCCGACTGGAAGCTGTAAGTTTCAGCTTTCAGTCAGATGTTTGCTGCCACCGGCTATTCATAAACAACGCTGGAAGGAAAAGATAAATTATAAATATACATTATTTTAATGCTAGTATGTTTCGGGTGAGTGGTTTCTTACTGTTGATATTACTATGTCCGGTTTAAGGAAAAATCTGGAAGTACGGTAATTATTCCCAAATTTCTATTTTGACTTCAGCAAGAAGATGCATTTTCCCAACATGTATACGGATTCAAGTCCCTGGTGATTTTGTTTACCACATTCTGCAATCACAGATAGGAATCTATGAAGTTCTTATAGTGACTCAGATCACTGGTTTATGTTATCTAGTATGGTTTGCATTGATTAACAGCAGTTCTCCAACACCTCAGGCAGAGTCTGCTCCCTATATCTTTTTAATATAAATGCTGAGGATTTGGACTTAGAATCTTCTGTGTGCAAGACATACACTCTACAATTAAATAGTATCTTTTTTCATTTTTCCAAGTCATCCTTGCTTAGATTTTCTTCCTTACAACTTGTAATTTTGTCATTTCCCCCTCAGTATGTAGAAAATTTATGAAAATACTTCAAAAAGCCTTTTAAAAAAATGCTTGCTGCTCCAAGTATATTTCTAACCTAGTAACTGGTCACTGATATTAATATTTTCTTATGGTAAAACACATGTTTCAGGCATCTGGAAATTAAACTGGGAGCTGTGTAATAAAACATAAAAGTAACACTAACAGGATGGGACATGGGAAAGAAAAAAAGCCATGAATATTTGGCAAACACCCGGTTGTGTGTAACTCATGGTGATGTCATATGTTGCTGCATTGACATGTATTTGCTTGTACAGGTTAAGTGGGATTATCAAAATAAGATTAAAGACAGAAAAGCCTACAACATTTCTCTTTCCAGCTCCTTTTTAGATTGTCCCATTCATTTGAAGGTTATATTTGCTCGTCCACTAACATTAACTATATATAGCAAACCAGTAATTGGGCTTTTTCATTTTGATAGAAAAGATGGTGTTGTCTTGTTTGATTTCTAAGAGACCTTATTTCTCACTATTGATACAGTAGTTAAAGAATATTGGATATATTTAGAAATGGTTGGCCGTGTTGATGGGGGTCAGTTTGATCATTAACTTGTAATGTATAGATTTCAAACAATAAAACAATGTTCCCTGTATGTTGTCTGATCAGGGCAGTTACATGCTGTGGTAAGCTTGCCAAAAGGCACCAGGTTTCTAGTCCATTCAGTTGCTGGACAAGCTATACCTGGGGAAGATCTTTGATCCCTTGGAGGAAGGCATGATAAAAATTTAGAATGTATTTAAATACCATGTCAGCTAGCTATTACACAACTCATCTGTATGATAGGCAGTTCACAGCCTAGGTAGTGCTTTCTCACTCATAGAACACAATTTCTAATAGTTGGCCTACTTGAGAAAGATGAAAAGCCTGCTCTGTTTAATCTATGCTACACAGACATTCCAGAGAAACATGGTTAATGATGATGTCTTGTCTAATGCAGGATCATGAAGCTTTCAGACCTTTTATGGGGAACAGATCTAGTGTGGAAATGCACATGATTCAGCAAATGAAATGGCCATATAATACTGGCAGAAGCCTCACCCCCCAAACAAAAACGGCTAAATTGCTTTGTAAGCTCAAACATGAGCCACTAAATATATAAAGACTGACAATAAGACCAAGATAGCAGGTAATTTACATAGTAGATGAGATTTTTTTTTTTAATAACATAGAGCCTCTGGGGGATTGGTTATGACAGAGACTATACTTATACGTACATATGCTGTCTGGGTTCTTAAAAGCTATATAGAATTGGAAGCTTGTGTTTCTTGAATACTTGATCCCTGGGCATACTTTTTTTTTTTTTTTTTGGCAACAGATTTTTTTTTTTAAAAAAGCATATATTATGGCACAAGGAGTTGCTATTTGGAGAAGATGAAGTCAAGTCCCACAGAGTTGACCTAGAGCCTTTACAGACTGCCAGAAATAATGCAGCTTGAGGCCACTTTAACTGTCCTGGCTCAGTGCTAAAGAATCATGGGAATTGTATTTTTTCTGGGACATTGAGCCTTCTCTGTCAGAGAACTCTGCTGCCACAATAAACTACAGTGATTCATGCAGTTCTGTCCTTAAAAACAACTTGGATGAAAATGAAATTTCTAGGGATGGGGAGAAAAGACTAAAAGGACAATAGGAGGATTATTTGAATTGTTATGTAAATTTGGAGTCTTGGGTTTTTGAAGGTTTTTAAAGAGGATTGATGGCCATCAGTCCGGAGTGCTTTGATGGTGCCATGCTGCATGGCAGGTGGTTGACCCTTGTGGTCCCTTCCAACTCTGTGATTCAGTCTTAGTAGTCATCAAAGTAGATCTCGAAACCAGTTGTTACGTTAGTTGTGACTGCATTGTTCCATTGGTTTTATTGAGTCTATGCTTTGATGTGTGCTGTTGTTTGCCTTCAAGTCATTTATGACTTATGACAACCCTAAGGTGAACCTATTATGAGATTTTCATGGCAAGATTTTTTCCAGAGGGGTTTGTCATTGCTTTCCCCTGAGGCTGAGAAAGTGTGACTTGCTCAATGTCATCCAGTGGGTTCCAGTGACCAAGTGAGGATTAAAACACTGGCTTCTCAGAATCCTAGTGCAGCGCTGAAACCACTATATCATGCTGGCTATTTGATCTATGCTACACATGACGAAGTTGAGATCCAACATCTTGTTTTGTTTTCTTACTTTGTTATTGGTATTTTTCATTCTGTTTGCTTTTTAGTTTTTTATGTGCTTCAGATATTAAAATTTAGTAAGACATTAAGAAGAAAGAACTAATTTACAAATGCACTGTTTAAAATGTTGTATTTTGGGTACCTCATTAACAGGAAGGTCTTGGCTTAGGCAGCTAAAAATAAGTTATGTAGTTATATAGATGGACACCTTTTAAAATGAATCAATGTGTTTGTGTTTGTGTTGTTGCCACTGATTCTTAGTTCATGTAAACATCCTACACTCAGCTGTATCACTTGGAATGGCTGGGAGATGGATGTTTACTTCAACTGATTTGGAAAGGCAGCCTTCCTGAATAACACATATTGTATTGGGGGCAGAGGCCAGTCAACTGCTTTGATTTTGTCCCGCTCAGATAAATGTGACTACTTACATCTACCTGTGGAAGTTTATCTATGGCATAGTTTCTCTTCACTTTTTAAATTAAATAAATCTTGTGTTAATATTTGCCCGAGCATCTTCTTGCATCAGTGGTTTACTTAAGATTCTTACTGAAAACTTACTTTCATTTTTTCCTTTATGCTTGAATGAATCATATTATGTAGTTCACTGTTAGCAGGGATGGCTAATTCTACAATTCAGAGCAACTGTGAAATTTAATCTTGAACACAACTTTCAGCACAGGAGGAATAAATGATTTCAGTGTACTTCTAAAATCTTTGGGAGCTTTCAGAGCAAAAGCTTCAACTTTTTACAAATACTTTCATTTAATATATTTTATGGCTAGATGTTCTTCTCAGAGATGTAGAAATGGATAGCTTGCTTTCTAGAGTATCCTCAAACAAGAAACAAAAGAGTCTAAGCTGCAGCTTTTATTGAAGGTCAGATTGGTATGAAGTATTTCTAGAACACTATTATTTGTTAATGTATTCAAAATGCTTCTTGCTATTGTGCTATATTGCAGTTGCTAAAATTGTAGCCCATTTTAAGTAACATTTTACTTAAATGCAAGGTTCTGTCAAAAGTCTGTAAGCAACTCATGTTAATAGATTGTTATGGGTGGTAGCTACTTGAGTTAAATTAGAGTTACAGGTGGTAGTGGATACATCTCACCTACAGTGCCTTGCAGAAGTTTTTACACCCCCAGAAATCTTTCGACCCCAGGTAAAAATATTTTTTGCCTTCACACTGGTATCTTGTGTATATCAAGTGATGGCAATGCCAATTAAATCCATTTTCATTCCAGGTTGTAACACAACAGAATGTGAGAAAGCAAAAGCAGGGTAAGAATACGTCTGAAAGATACTACTATTAAGACTAATATCTAGGTTCTGACATTTTTTATTTAATTTTGCATTAACAATATTTGGATTTTGGTGATGTTCCCAAACCTGCTACACTGCATTGAACAATGTGGGAGCTGTTTAATGCTCTTTTATGCTTAAAGAGGTTGTGTTGCATGTTTATTGGCATGACTCTTCCCAGGCAGTTCTTGCATTCAGAAGGTTATCTTGCTGAATTATGTGCATAAGATAAAGTGGAATCATGCAATATTGTGCTTCTGTGGTGTTTGTGCCCTGTTAATTTGAAGTTGTAGAAACCTATTGTCTCCTTTCTAATTCCTAATGCTAGTTAAAGTTTCTTATGTAGTGTGAACAGTGCCAAAAGAAAGTTAATTTTTTTAAAAAGACTCCCATTGAATGTCCTGCTAACCCTGAGAAAGATTCAAAGATACAATGCTTCAGTGGTTGTATTTGATACAAACATACCCTCCTGTCTACGAGTCTCCTTATTGACTCTCCACAAAGCCGAAGATTTTGTCCAAAGCTCAGGAAACTGGAGTAATGACCTGTCCACATCTTGGGAAGAAACATAATACTGACAATATACAGTACTAAGTTCTCAGCAGAATGCAAGTAATACGAGTCTTACCATTAAAATTGCATGGGCAGTGCAAGCTAAGAAAAGAGGACAGGATAGGCCTCCCAAGAGGATGAAATTATGGAACAGGATAGGCTTCTAAAGAGGAAGAAATGACAGAGCATGGAGAATTAATTCTTTGGAGGTCTTTAAGCAGAGGCTGGATGGCCATCTGTCAGGGATGCTTTGATTGGGATTTCCTGCATGGCAGGGGGTTGGACTGGATGGCCCTTGTGGTCTCTTCCAACTCTATGATTCTATGATTCTATGAATTAGTAAATCTGAAGTTGCTCCTGAAAAACTGCAGAAGAAACCGATTTTGAAATGGGCAGCTGCAAAAAATGCACTTGTGCAATGTTATATGGACTGCAAAGTCCTGGGAAATGGAACATATTTAAATCTGTGTGTTTCAGAAATTGTTTTTTTTTTTTTTTACTAAGGCCCCCTTCACATTGCATAGTTAGTTCAGTTTGATGTCACTTTAATGACCTTGGCTGAATCCTATGGAATCCCAGGATTGTAGCTCAGACAAGCATTATTGCTTTTGGGAGAGAATTCTAAATACCTCAGAAAATGAAAAAGGATTTCATACCATGGAACTGTAGTGATTAAAGTGGTATCAAAATATAATTGCATAATATGAGAAAGACTTAAGAGACATGCTATTCTTTGTGCCATTTTTTTCAAAGTATAAAAAGAAAGGAAGAAAAGAATTGGAATTAGCTGGAACTGAATATTCTCTGCATTGACAGAGTGACTTGATAATATGTGCCTTTCACTCAGTTCTGAGCTACTTATTTGGCACTAACAGGCAGTGGTGGGAGCTTACAGGGAGTGTAATAATAACCTCTCTAAATTAAAATTTCTTGAACACATGCTTTTGTTCTGAATTTGGCTTTTCTGTCACCTGCATTATATGGAGCAGCAACTATATCAGAGATCATACAGGGATATAAGGTGTATTTGTGATCTTAAGTCCATCCTTTACAGGGGCAGGAGCAGCAGACCTCTCAGTTTGAAGACATCAGTAATAATGCTTTTTATTCTATGCTCCCTGTAAAATACACATGCAAACATGGTGATTCAGCTGTCTTCTAGGTATAAACCAGGTTCCCCAGAAGGTTCATAAACTTACAAAACAAGTTTAGTCACTCTTGATATAAAACTTTGAGCAGGAGGAGAAGTACAAAGTTCCAACCATTCACAGTGCAGTGGAGTAGAAGTTCTTTCAATGCTTCAATGCATTGATGCACAACTTTATTTATTCTAGCCAGCTATTAGTGAAATCTCATGGTGTGCCACACATTCAGCATTGCTTTCTGTGCTGGCTATCTAGGCTGGATGACTGTGGCAGCGAGGATGAAATAGCACTTTGCAGACTTTAGTATTTGGGCTGAATCCAGTGACAGTAAATCAATTTAATTTATTGATTTATAAAAGTCAACATGTATGCAAGATTCATTGTGAAAGTTTACTTTAGTTGGGACTAACAATTGGGTTTGGTCCTTTGTGTTTACTTTCTAAAGCATGTGTGGAAGGAATCTTGTTGGTGTCTTAATATATCCATAAGTTTTAGAGAAGTGGTTGGACATTTGTGTTTGAGGTGGAAAGGTGTGTTCATCATATGAAGAAACATAAGATTATTTTTTTGGGAGGGGGCAAACACTCACAAAATAGGCACAACAAAGAGTCATTGCTCATCTTTGATGTGTTATCTCTAAGATCTTTGCCACATGCATTCTAGTCATCCAGCCTCTTTCACTGAGGCTTTAGGACACTTTACAGCACTAGGTACATTAATGGAAACCATGCAGCCTTCCAAATTATGTTGAATTGTAACTCCTAGCCTTCCTCAGCATTGGCTATGCTGCTAACAGCTGCTCAGCATTGCGGTTCAACAGTATCTGGAGCAGGGGTAGGCAACTTTTCCCCTTTAAGGGCCGAGGGACTTCTTCCTTCCTGCTATACAACAGGCTAGAGCACTTAACTTGTGGTGCAATGTGAATGAGATTCATGATGGTTAGCATGTCACATGGGATGGGATTGTGCAGTACTATTGGGAAGGGGATGGTTGGTTAGGATGGAGTCCCAGGGGTAAAATGTACAATGTGGGGAATAGCAGCAGCCATGATGACACAGCATTTGATCACTGCTGAGTCATGCTGGCTCATGCTGTGCCATAGGATGTGACATCATGGGGATGGTCACCTGGTGCTGGAAAGCACAGAGAACTGCTGCAAAACTGCAGAGTCACTCAGGAGAGTTACAGGTGTCCAGCAGGAAGAGGCAGGGCCAGGAGTCCATGTGGAGTCATGGCTATATAAGGCAGAAGCCTCTGGACACACATATGGTTGTTAGTGGGTTGTCGGTTGTATAGTGGATTGCTGTGAGTTGCGTTGGATGATTGCTGTAAATAGCCTTGTACATAGAAGTACAAAGATTAAAGCCTCATCTGAGAGACGTCTATCTGTGGAGTCTCTTTACTCTGTCTGGAAGGGGAGAGATGCTTCTCCAGCTGACAAGCTACCTGCTGCATCTGAGAAGATCGTGATCCTGGTACTGCACAGCTACGTTGATCTTCACACGCTGCATAATCATGTTAACATGGTTTTAAAAAGGTATATTAAAAACTGGTAATTTGTTGTCAGACATCTTTGGACAATTCATTTTGTAAAAAAGTCTGCTTACAGTCAGTCCTGGGCTCTTCAAGGTATATCATTATTTATGAGTTGTGGAAGTCCCTTTGTCAAAGAGTACCCGAGTTCTTAGACTCTAATGTTACATTAGTAGACCCTGTGGTGTCAGGAGTTCTAATGAACTAGGTTGGGATTTTAATACAGATGACTAAAGCCCCAAGAAGGGGAAGTTGACTATTCTTATAATAAGGTTTCTGGGATGGTTGAGATTTTTTTACTTTATTTGTATCAAGTCTGTTTCTTTCAGCTTAAATTGTTAATCTGTCCAATCATTATTAATACTGTCCTAACACATTTGTGACAGTAAAACAAATCATATCTTTTAAGTACATTAAAAATGCTAAAGAAAATGTACAAAGTACAGATTGGCAGTAGAAAAAGATTGGATTAATATTAGAAATATTGGAAAAAATGTGCACAGTGAATGTTTGTAATTCTGTATCCATGTAGGGCCACATTTTTCTGTTTGTAAATTAACCTTTCCACTCTTTCCGTTACACCTTTAACTTGATATATCATGCCATTTATGGAAGACACCAGTCAGGGTGACTTTTTGGTCTGACTTCATTGCACCTTGTATAATTTTAAATACTCAGAAATAGTAATTATGTTCTTGCAAAATATTGACTAAGCTTGCTGAAGAAACATGTTTAGACTAGGATGTGAAGAAATAATGAAATGAGACACGTGTATAGATTGATAGCTACGGAGGAGCAACTTGAGCTGGTTAGGAGAAATGCAAATCACTTTAAATTAATTTTAGTCAGATTATAGGATATAGGTAGATATATGATGGGAGACAGATTCCTGCAAAGATCATAGGACTGGGAACAAAATGACCACATTTAATTGTTGGACATGCTCCAAAACCCTTGAAATTGAGTAATTTTTTTTTATTTAATTGCACTTCAGTCTTCTATGAGGAGCTGTTCAAAGATAGCAAATTACTAGTAGAAAAGTGTTAATATGTTAACTATTGGTAAACTAAAAAATACAATACAATTGTATTGTTGGTAGAAGGAAGAAACTTTGCCCAGAAACAGAGGGCCTTAAAGGGGCGGCATGACATAGCCCCTCAGTGCCGGGTTGGGGCTGTGGCAACCACATGCCACACCCCCAAACCGGCATTTTCCCAGTATAAAAAGAAGCGGCAAAATGCTGCTCCTTTTTGTGCTAGGAAAAAAAACGCCTTTGTTGCTGCAGTGGCACTTTTTTGGCGCTCCTTTGGTGTGCGGTGTGTAAATGCTGCACTGCTGGAGCGCCGCAACGCTGCCTGCTGTGTGGTCAAGGGGGCATCTTCCTGATGGCTTGGGGGCGGTGTTAGGACGTGTGTTGTGTGTACGCCATGCCCCCAAGCCGCCGAGAAATCGCTGCATTTTGCCAGTCTGTTTTCCCTTTTTATTAAATTGGCATAAATAAATAAATAAATAAAATTATTCCTGCAATAAAAGCATTAACAAAATGAAGGTGAAAAATGTCATTTATGATTGAATGCCTTCTACCTTTGCATTTCTTGGTTTAAGCTCTCAAGGAAGCATGCAGATTTTTGAAAACCTCATTTTTCATCTATCCAAATGACTTCTCTTTCTTTCCCTTTTATAATCTTTTATAATCATGTCTCCTTTTCCCCCTTATTTTGGTTTATTGGTTCCTAAATAGATCCCAGCACAGCTTCAAAATATAGTTTCCTGGGATTCTTGAGGGGATTCTTTGGTATCTGCTGTAGAACACAGGAAGATCGTCTAGATGCAGAGGAGATAAGGTCTTCCAAGCTATCCTTACTATTCGTTGGCTTTTAACTATAGAATTAACTAAACTCATACCTCACAACTACATATTCTCATAACCACTGAACATGGCTACTTCATATACCACAAAGAAGAATTGCTTTTATTACATCCCCAAAATTAAGTTGAGGTAGACAGTTTCTTTCTCAAAATTTGTAATGTTGAATATACCCAAACAACAATTTTTGCTTGACTAAACATACAAGATTTTAGTTCTTTAAAGAGGATTTTAAGATATTGGGGCTATGCAGGTTTTCATTCACACAGGGTCATTTAATTTATTAACCCTCAACTCAGTTTTCTGAAACTGCTCACAAAGCTGCAGCAGGTAAGTAGATACTTGATAACAAGCTGTGCGGAGTAGGACAATTATTCTCAAATTGCTCACTTTCAACAGAGAAACGGTGTGGTATAGTGGTTAGCAGGTGAGACATGGGTTCACATACTGGGTTAAAAATTACTGAGTGATGCTGGACTAGTAACTAGCTCACTGCAAAGGATTGTGAGGGGAAAAATAACAGGAGAAACTACAAATGCCAGCCTGAGTGTGTTGAGTTAAAAAACAGACACAAAACTCATAGAGCCCCACCTACTAATGTCCTGAACTTCTCAGTGTCTTTTAAAATATACAACACAACTCCAGCTGTTCTATAGCCCTTGGTAAGATAGCATGCAGCAATACTCAGCAGGAGAATACATTGTACAATCTGTTGAAATCTCAATATGTAAATGTGATTGGTGTTGCACTGTTACTACATTAACCACATTTGTTCAAGCTTTCTTCAGCAGTGCCTTTGCATCTATTTAAAATATGTAAATATTGTACTTAAAATGCATTATACCTTAATATGAGTAAACAGTATGAATTCCCAAGGAAGTGCAATCAAAACGACTTGTGTGTAGCCTTAAGGTAATATGCATTAAAATCTGGTTTTGAGGATTACGCTTCAAAGATTATCAGTAAATATGATATACTCATAACTACTGTTGTGATTAGTATTTCTTGTTGACAAAGGTCATAGTTGTACTTTATCTCCTGGAGGATATGTATAGGAAGCTCAGCTACATTTTCCCATGACTCATTTGTAAGTCCAAATACAGTTTTCAAAGTGAATTAAATCTAGGCCATTAGAATTTCAGGGGACCAGAATTTTCAGAACTGATTTTTTTCATTTCAAGAACTGTGATGCTGTTCATTTCTACAAATGCACTTTGGACTAAAGTAGATGCGGGCATGCAATAGCCTTTGCAACAGTATCTCCATTTTCTTGTTTAATGTAATTCTAGGACATTACCCTTCTGTTGTGTTACAGATGCTGAGCCAACATGCAGTGTTTGGTTTATGCCTTGTTAGCAGATCAGAAAGGACTTGCTATTAGTGTAATTCCTCAGTGGGTCATTCAGACTCTTAATGAAGGAACATTAATGACCCTAATCACTGGAGGCATGTTTTCCTGATGGTCTATAACCAGAATCCTTCATTCAGAAGAGAACAACACTCAGCTGTCGGGGAGGAAAGAGGAAACCCTGTTTGGAATCTGAATTGCCATTTTTGAACTGAGAGAACTGTCAATTGGCTGATGCATCCTTGGCGTTGGGTATATGATGCAGGATTCACACCTGTAATAAAGACACTTGTTTGCCTCTATTGGGTTCTGATTGCACTTTCTGCTATGGTTGTTATTACCAATATTACTATTGATATTAATTCATTTATATCTCACCTCAAAATAGACCGAAGGCATTTTACAGAGATTAGATAAAGATTAGATTAGATAAAACAACATACAAAAATGTTGCTAGAATGCAATTAAGTTATTCATAGAGTTAAAACCATTTAAAACAAAAAAGATAAAAAGCACGTAAAAAAGACCTTGCAGTGGGTTCCTAAAAGCCAATTAGAATAGAAAAGTTTTCACTTGCTGATGGAAGCAAGCAGCAAATAGGGGGAGGAAAGAGTTCCAAAGCCTAAGAGCAGCTAGCTTAACAATAATAAAGATGCCACAAGCTTCCAAACAACAACGGGCCAGAAAAAGCAGCTCACTCCTGGGATTTCTGAAGGCAGATTAAACCCTGCTGTCCTCATGCCCTGCTCCTGAACATCCATGGGTTGTCCGCACCATAGAACTCTAAGCCATGGTGTGTTGTTATTTTACTTTTGTCCCCACCATTCATGTGCACAATTTCACAAACACACCACTTGCAACCTCCACTTACCTCCCTCTTCCCACCCAGATGCCCATTCCATTGGACTTGCTGGTATGACTGGCCACACAGTTACATGTGTGATGCACTGCCATGGAGTGCATCGCATATGTAATGCATTGCACACAATCATGGAGGTCCTCATACATGCTCCTTTCACTCCCCCAGCCCAATGGACTGTCTGATTTGTGTATGTTGTAATTACATCCATTGTATTATTGGCAATAATGTTTTTGCTTTGCCGCAGTCCCACGCTGGCGTCTCGCTGATTATCTGCCAGTGTGCTGAAGCAGGAGAGGCCTTCTCAGCTGTGGCACCCCACTTATTGAATGCCCATCCCTCAGAGTCCTAACTGGCACCAAAATTGGTTTCTTTTTAGTACCAGGTCAAGATATGACTTTTTATTTAAAACTTTGGGACCTAATTTTCTTTTAAGCATGGACATGGTTTTAATCGCTAGCATTTTAAAGCTCTTTTAATTTGTTTGAAATGTTTAATATGCTCTTACCTCATTTACATTTTTTTATTTTAATTTGGTATCTCATATATATATATTTCATTTGTACCTTGCCTTTCTCCTGAGACCCAAGCAATATAAATTGTTTATATTTTATCTGTTTGCTGCCCTGAGATCTCATGATAAACAGGCAGGAGAAACATATTTTAATAAATACATATTCAATAATAAATTACTGTGAAGCTGATTGCATGTTCTTACTTTCACCAGAGTGCATATAATCGGTCTTTGTTGTAAATAAATGAGCTGGAGTGCAGTCTCACTTGAGCTGCCACAGCATATCTTACTTTACAGAGACAAAAAATTGAGCCTATGGAGGAATGAAATCTTTATCCATTTATCCATTTTGTTTGTATATTTTGCTTCTTTTTATAGAACAGTTGTTGCTGTTCTTGGCAGGGTTAAAAAAATAAACAAAAAATACAAGGAGAAAAAAAAAAAAACACCAGTTCCTTTGGACTAAAATTTTAGGAGAGAAGCTGGAGTATATCAATCAAGCTTATAAATGGGCAAGAGACCTTCAAGAAGAAAAACAGAAGCCAAAATAGAGAATGCTGAAAGGGCGTTCCAGGGAGAAAAGGAAATCTAAAAGGAAGACGGCTGGAAGTTACACTGCCTAAAGACCAGGATGAGCTGAGAGAAATTGTTGCTCTTTTTGGCTTACTGAACCCAAGTAGAAACAGCTCTTAATTTCCTCTCACATCCTCTGCCTGCCCTTCACATCCAGATTTTTACATCAAGGCCTGCCTTAAAACATCAGCTAATCATTGCTTATTCCATTTTATTAATTTCTTTCCCATCTTAATCATACAAACCACTGTATTCCCTATTACCATGCATGGATGTGAGAGCTGGATAATTAAGAAGCAAGATAGGAGGATGATAATTCATATGAGATGTGGTGCTGGAGAAGAGTGCTGAGGATTCTGTGGATAGCCAAAAAGACAAACAAATGGGTCCTGGAACAGATCAAGCCAGAAATCTCCCTGGAAGCCAAGATGACAAAATTTAGGCTTTTGTACTTTGGATGCATCATGAGAAGCCATGATTTGTTGGAAAAAAACAATGCTAGGAAAGGTGGAGGGAAGTAGAAAGAGAGGAAGGCCGTATGCTAGATATTCTGTTTTGTTAAGGGTCTACAATAGGGGAAAAACTACTTCAGGAACTAAATTTCATCATTGTGCTGTCTGCATTTTGGCCAAAAATGTGGCAGTAAAGTGATATGTTTATGGTTTCTATAGCTAAGGTCTTATTTTAGATGGTTGGGGTGAGGTTCTGAGAGTTTGTTTTTTTCTTTGAAAATTTTGTTGAAAGGGCTATATAGGGTGCTACAGAAAACAGGATGAGCCTACAGCTGAACTTTGTCACCCCTGGTTTGGGAGCAAGACCCTGGATAGGGTTAAAACCCTGGGTTCCTGAGGCTGCAAATCAGATCACACTTGCATGCCATGACTTCTCACAATTTACAGCAGAAGCAACTTGTAAGGGAGCCAGTTTTGGTTGAAAAGCACGGTATAAATTCTTTATATAGACATGTCTGGACTAAAGGCTGTCATACTTTGGCCATGTCATGAGAAGGCATGACTCATTAGAAAAGGCAATGCTGGAGAAGGTGGAGGGAAGTAGAGAGGAAGGCCATATGCCAGATGGATGGATTCAAATCAGGGAGACCGTGGGTCAGAGCCTGCAGGACTTGAGCAAAGAGGAGAGGATATGCGGGCCTGGAGATGTCTCAGTCATAGGGTTGCAATGAGTCTAGATCGACTCAAAAGCAGCTAATGACAACAATTTTTGTTTCACTCAAAAGAAACAAACAGATCTTAGAGATTTTAAGTAGGAGACCATACCAGAGTTGCAGCACCAACATAGAAAAGATGTTGACTTTCAGTCTTGCTTACTATGCTCCCAGAGAGAACCCCAAGACAAAGACATCTTGTCAGTGACAGTAATCTTGGGGGTGGGTGAGGGGAGTAGTCGCTAAAGCAGGACAAAACACAACCCTCCAGATGTTACTGGACTGCAACTCCATTTAATCTTCACTGGATGTGCTAGCTAGGGCTGGCAGGAGCTATGGCCCAGCATCTGGAAGACTGCACTTAGTCTGCCCTGTGCCCTCAAACAGTGCAGCTATTTAGGGTTTTCCATGTTAGCATGTGATGTTCCACATCAACGTGTGGCACCAGAGTCACCACCACCTCCAGCAGTTTGTGTGCTGGAGAAGCACCTCTCCCCTTACAGCCAGAGTAAAGAGACACTTCGGACAGGCGTCTCTCAGATGATGCTTTTAATCTTGGTTCCTCTATGTACAAGGCTACTATACAACTATACATCAACCACAATCCACCGTCCACTACAACAACAATCCACCAATGATCACCAACACATGTGTCCTGAGGCAACTCCCTTATAATAAATAATAATAATATTTTATTTACACCCTGCCTTTAGCCAAAGCCATCCAGGCAGCTTACATTAAAAATACACACCCACAATATATAACAATCATGTAACCCCCATGTGGCCTTCTGTCACTGCCTCTTCCTCTTGACACCTGTCACTCAACCAGGTTGACTTGGCAGTTTTGCAGCCTTTCTGCAGTGCTTTACTGTACCAGGTGACTGATGTCTTCCAATGTCACTTCCCCTGACTCAGCACTTGGTGGAAAAATGCTTTGTCATCATGGCTGGCAGTGACCCTTTGTTGCCCGGTCACTTCTATGTCATCCCGCATTGTATATTTTCCTTTGGGACTCCATCCCAATATTGCAGTGTAGAATTAGCATATTGAGTTCATATTCCCAAGTGCAGCTGGTGAGGAGATGGAAAAGAGCCTTCTGGGTGCCAGTTCCCACACCGTGGAACTGTGTCCAACAAAAGGCGGTGGTGGTTGTTAGCTGCCCTTAAGTTGACTGACTCATGGCAACCCTATGGATGAGACATCTCCAAGAATCCCTCTCTTCCACTGCCTTGCCCAGATCCTGCAAGCCCTTCCCCATAATCCCCCTGTTTGAGTCTATCCATCTGTTTTGTGGTCTTCCTTTCTTTCTTCTACCTTCTACCTTTCCTAGCATTATTGTTTCTTTGAGTGATCCATGCCTTCTCATTATGTGGCCAAAGTACGATAGTCTCAACTTGAGCTTCATTGCTTCCAAGCAAAGCCTTGGTCTGATTCCCCGCTCAGGCATGGAAACCCACTGGATGATGACCTTTGGGCAAGCCACACACACTCAGCCCCAGAAATGGTTTGAGCGAACCTGACTTCAGTGCTGAGTTGTGTATCTTTACACTTCAGGATCTTTAGGATCTGGCTCACTAGAAAAAGAGAATGATACTTTGTTATTGAAGGCAGTAATCAAAGGGAAGGGTTGCCTTCCAGATGAACAGGCTCCATGGAGGAAGGCCTGAGTCTGCAAGGCCTCAGCAGGGCTCTTGAGGACATAGGACCAAGAGGGCCAGATGCCAATAACTGCAGAGGAGGACAGTCAAGAACAATGTAAGACAACATTTAAAAACTAAAAACACTCATATAAATATAAAAGTTCATGCTGCCTGTGCTTAAAATGGAGGACGTTTTGGAATTCCTTCTGGATAGAAGGCTGAAACTGTAGGGTGTCCTGGAAAAAGAGGACGCTTTGGAGGACCCTCATCAAGTCAAAGCACCCTCTACACCGCCTTGAGGAAAGTGTAAAGCTGGCTGAGGCACTGCGCATGCGCACCGGGGAGAGCAGCGACTCAAGCTGGGAGAAGCGTCAGCTGCTTTTCCGCTTCCCCAACGGTCGCCCCAGGAACGTCACGTGGGCGGATCTGTCCAACGGGCGCTCGCAACGCACTTTTCCTTCTCTGCCCCGTCGCGCGCTCTTGTGACGTCACGCGGCTATCGCGTCGGACCTAGCAGATTCGCCATAATTCCTACTCGCTGGCCTATTCGTCGGCTTTTAATTGTAATAACCTCCGTTATTAATATTAACGTATATTTGTGCGTCGCGTTTTTTTAAATTATTTAAAAAGGAGCCTTTTCTCTTCATCAAGGGAAAGGGAAGAAGTGAGGAACGGCGGTCTCCTGAGGGGCGGCACGAAAGTGCGGTCGACGCCTCTTTACACGCACGCACGCACGCACACTTTTAAAATTTAAAATTCGGATTTTTCCTCCCCCCCTCGCTTCGAAAGCACCTCCTTCGGTTTCCCAGCTTCAGATTCGGCATGGAGGGACCACCGCCAGGTAAGTGTGAGAGGGTTTTATGTATTGAATTCGGTGGAAGGGAAGAAATAGGCCGGGGCGGAGGGATTTCACTGAGGAGAGTTAAAAGCGTGAGGAGCAATATATAGGGGTTACGGGGCTACTAGGAACACACGACACTTCGTGTTCTTCCGCCGACTTTGCGGGGCGGTCTCTATCTCTGCCTTACGACGCTGCCCCGCATATGGCGGCTGAGGAAAGAGAACCGGAATTTTAAACTTGCGCTCTCCACAATTCTTTTCATACTAGATCCGGCGTCTTTAATAGTCGCGGCTTACTTGTTACCTCTTGGTTCGTTAGAAGATTAACCAATAAAGTGATCCCTCCGCGCGGTGAAGTAATCCCGTCTTCCTATTGCGCTTGCGCGGTGCTCGAGTCGGAAATGGAGGGAGGGATGGGTTGAGTGGCTCGACTGCCAGCGTGGCGCAGCGGTTCGAGCGCTGGACTACGAATCAGGAGACCGGAGTTTGATTCCCAGTTCCGGAGAGGAAGAAAAGCAACCCACTGGGCAAAGTCACACTCTCTCAGCCTCTGAGGGTAGCAATGAAGAAACATGCCAAGTGTTTCTTGCCTCTGCGTATACTTTATCAAATTTGTAGACGACACCAAATTAGGAGGAGTAGCTAATACC
>CM034706.1:11026037-11042381 GCA_020142125.1 Phrynosoma platyrhinos
GCAGTACGTGCAGAACAGAAAGATTTCTGTGAATTGAAGTGTTCCATAATACACACTGCTGATCAACTATAGTCCAAAATCCCATGGACTAAATTTACATAGGAAGGTAAAAAAGGTCTCATGTTAATTGTTTTCAGTGTAAATGGAAAAGAAGAAAAAATCATTTAGTCATGTAACTATTAACTATAATAAAAATTATTTACTTTAATGCTATTGGTAAGATCATTAATAACTTCAGAAGCAATTCTGATAGTCACATTTCAGTCCAGTGAGCCCTTGGTATCTGCTAGGTATCTGCACAGGACTCCCTGTGAATACTAAAATCCATAGTTTTTTTGTGGGTTTTTTCGGGCTGTGTGGCCATGTTCTGAAAGAGTTTCTTTCTGACGTTTCGCCAGCGTCTGTGGCTAGCATCTTCATCAACTAAAATCCATAGTTGCTCAACTCCCATTAAAGAAAATGGCATATGAAATAGCAAAATAGCATATGATTTTTGGAATTTTAAAAAATATTTTCAAACTGTGAATGGCTGCAGAATCTGTATACAGAGGGCCAATTGTACATTAAAAATTGCTGTTGCCAAATTAAATGGTCTGATTTGGGATGGATCCCATGTAGAACAGCCAGATTAGATTTTATTTTAGGAGGCAGGAATATGATCCCTTCCAGGTGGTCCCAGTTTCAGCTAATGTTACTTATGATATCATTAATGGTCTCTATTAACTCTTTATGGAAATGTAAAATCGGTGGTAACAACAACAAAGCCAGTGATATTGAACATTTTGGAATTAATGTTCACTATGCTCTAACCGATACATCTGTTTACCTTATGATGAAGTTATTGGCTCCCACCAGAAGTTTTGGGGTCTGTCACCAAGGAAATGAATCAGAAATTGCTCCCAAGACTATCAGTTTTGAAGATGTCATATATTTTGTAAGTCATCTAGACACTCCGATCTTTTGTCCCTTATGAAGTATTTTGGCACGCGCTGTTAGACTTATACAGAAATGTCCCATGTATCAAATTGTGGGGGAAGGCATAAAGTTGAAGTCAGTGTTCTCAGACAAACTGTGGAGACCATTGAAGACAACCTCATTGTAGCAAGAATGCTGTGCTGTAGCCAGATAGCCCATAGCAGCGCACAATGTGGCAGCCTACCACAATGTGAACAGTATCCACATCCCTGTTAGGAGCAACCTCTGGCATCAAGGAGACTTTCTTTGTGGTTGTGCCTGTCATTTCCAAATGCTCAGCATATTGCAGAAGTTGCTGATTGCTGCTCATTGCTTCTAAATAGAAGAATAGCTAAGTCCTTCTAAAACATTTTTTGGCACTTTAGAGCTGAAAAGTTCTGAGAGAGAAATCTGTTTGGAAAGCAGCCACAACATCGAAATTAAAGCTCAGTCGTCATTTGGCAAGTTGTTTGGCCGAATGTTATCTTGGTGTTTGCCAGAACCAAGAACTCTGTGATTCATTTTAGAAAATAGCTCTCAATTTTATGCAAAGATAGAACAAGGATTATTCATAATTCATAGTAGAAAATTAACAGTAGTGAAAACCATACTAGGAAGGTTGAATGACTTAGCTGATTACAATTATTCTGTCTTAGCTGGATGAAAAATGCAACTCATGTTTAAGAGGAATAGCAGCCTCTGTCATTAACAAAATTAAAACCTTGATGTCTTTATAAAGCCCTCCTAAGTTCAGTTTGCATAGACACAAAAAACACATGCATACCTGCAGGTTCCCAGCGAAGCCATCTGTGGCCTTTAAAAAGTGAGAAAATAACCAACATTTGGAAAGTGTCCAGTCTGGTCACTTGCAGGCAATTCTTCCCTTGCATAGGTACAATCTGACTTCTTGTATATCATATTCCATGTTTCTTAAGCCCAAGGGGATAAAAATGTTTAACACATATCTAAGACTAGATGTCCATATTGCTAACCTCCAAATGACCATTTTGTCTAGCAGGTGGTTGTTGTCTTATGGAAGGCAGCTGAGTTTTACTTAAGTAGACTGAAATGTAGTGTGTATTAAATTAAGAGAATGTTACTAATTGAACAGTTATGTAAATGTTGATGATTGTGCACTATGCAATGCTATTTCTAATACAATAACTTTTTTTCAGATTTGTTTTTTAATGGAAGAGAGGATATCTCATGTATTCTTCCTATTCCAGATTGCCTCATGTTCAGTTGGATGTTGATAATGCCTGTAGGTTATTTTGAGCCAGCATGGCATTTTAGTTTGAATGTTGGACTACAACTCTGGAGACCAGGGTTTGATACCAGTTTGGCCATGAAACCCACTGGGTGACCTTAGGCAAGTCACATGTTCTCAGCCTCAGAGGAAGGCTATGGCAAACCTTTTCTGAACAAATCTTGCCAAGAAAACCCCATGACCTTAGAGTTGCCATAAGTCAGAAATGACCTGAAGACAGAAGGCACACAAAACATGCTTGCATGCGAACATGTGTGTGCACACACACAGAGAGCTCTTTTATACCATTACATGAGCATGTGAAGTTCAGGAATGGAATGAATGCCCATTATACATCTAAATAAACACATAATAAAAATACTTTTCCAATGCAAATTTACTTCCCTAAAAAAAATAACGTACATGTTTTCATTTGAATTTTTGAGCAATGTAATTAAGAAGTTCCTTATTACTGAATGATATCCAGACAGTCAGCTCCTTTCCCTATAAACCTTTGACTTTAGCTGTAAGACTTCAGATTGCATTGTGTGGTTCAAAGATAACTATGAACTTGTCTTTGCTATCTTAATATGTTCAGAGAGCTAGATATTGTACCCTGTCCAGCACATGACAGTTCTATTGACCATCTTATTTTGCATTATCTCAGGAAAGTGAGTTCTGCATTAGTCTTGCCAGGTGATGACTGCAAAAGCCATCATGTGGTAGGGTCAGAATTTGCTATTTGAAATTATCTGTGATTGGTGATCTACCCTGTATCCCTATTTGCTATCTATATTTGAAAGAAAAGATTATGTATTGTTTTGTCATGGAATTTTAATGCAGTCCTTTAATTTATGTGTGTGTATATCTGTGACTGCTTGTCCATCTGTATGAATTAATTGTTAAGTCTCTGTCATCACATTTCAAATGAAGTAATACAGCATGCAATTCATAAAACAATTAACAGAAATGTAGCACTTGACTGCAATAGAATTAGAAATAGATTGGAAAAATTAACCAGTTTTTTGAGTTACATAGAGCCCTTAATAAAGCTATGATTGCAATCATCTTATAATATCTTCCTACATGGATTCATACCCTGAAAGAATGTATGGTATATATGGACATTATCATTTATCTATGCAATAAAGAGATACCATGTTTCTTAGATGATATCATGGATTTGAGCATTTCTCATTACCTGAACTTGTATCAATGCAGGTTTCCAAAGCAGCATTATACAATTGTTGAGAATAAACTTAGGAGAATATGCTCAAGAATAATCTCCAACCCAAGAACTTTTGAGAATTACTTGTTTGATTCTTGTCCCACATACTTTAGACAATTTTACTACTTGTTAATGTATAAATCACGAATATGAATCTGCAAGAGCTTAGAAGAATCGTGGAGGATATGGTGTCTTGGAGATGTCTCATCCACAAGGTCATCATGAGTTGAGATCGACTTGAGGGTTGTTAACAACATCAGCAAAGTAAAAATCATAAACATTTCCAGGTAAAATGAAAAGGTTCTGTGAGAATAATCATTTGGAGAATATATTGTCCAAGAATTTTTTCATCTCACGTTACTACCTGTTTTACTGTTGTTCGGGTTTTTTAAAAAACTCTTTCCCCTTGTTGACATAATGCCAAGCCTAACAGCAAGTTTTTAAAAAGGAAAGTAATATTTTATATTAGAGTGCTCTGTTATATCCCAAATAAAGAGACTATAAAACTTTTCTGGGTTAGTTTGTATGTCTGGTTTGGTAATATAGTCTACTTTTCCAAAAACCTCTAACTTGAACTGCCAGACCATGTATTCATGGCCTATATCCTCTCAAAAATAATTATTTGTGTAACACAGCCACAGTGGCATTAAATTTGTTGTTGTTGTTAACTCCATCCACGTCAACCCATGGATGAGACATCTCCAGCCCCCAGCCCCCGTCCTCCAGCCCCCAGCCCAGTTCCAGTACAGTTATATTTGTGGTCTCTTTAGTAAAGTCCATCCATCTAACATGTGGCCTTTCTCTCTTTCTACTTCCCTCCACCTTTCCTAACATTATTGTCTTTTCCAATGATTTATGCCTTCTCATGATGTGTCCAAATTATGACAGTACTTACCAGTGGCTTTTTGATCCTGACCTTTGTGCTGAGTTGTATGTCTTTGCATTTTAGGATCTTTTCTAGTTCTTTCATAGCTGCCCTCCCCATTCTTAATCTTCTCCTGATATCCTGGCTGAAGTCTCCATTCAGATCAGTGTTTGATCCCTGATATGAGAACTCTTTTACTCTTTCTATTTCCTCATTGTCTAGTTTGAATGTGTGTAAGTACTCTATGGTCTTTATTTTTGTTTTCCTTATGTTCAACAGTAAGCCTGCCATTGCACTTTCTTCTTTGATCTTCCTTACTAGTTGTTGCAGATCTGTGAGGTTTTATATTAGTATTATGTTGTCATCAGCATATCTTAGATTGTCAATATTTCTTCCTCCTATTTTCATTCCTCCCTCTTCCATGTCCAAGCCTGCTTTCCTTACATTATGTTCTCCATATAAATTGATTAGGTAGGATGATAGGATGGAGCCTTGTCTGATTCCTTTGCCAATTGGGAACCATTCTGTTTTTCGATGTTCTGTCCTGACAGTAGCCTCTTGTCTTGAGTACAGATTCCTCATCAGGACTATCAGATGTGTTGGCACTCCCATGTCTTTAAGGGCATTCCATAGCCTTTCATGATCTATGCAGTCAAAGGCATTGCTACAGTCTATAAAGCACATGCTGATTTTCTTTTGGAACTCCCAGCTATGCTCCATTAGCCATCATATGTTTGCAATGGTGCCTCTTCCTTTCCTGAACCCTGCTTGAACCTCTGGGATTTCTCTCTCCATGTGCGGTTGGAGCCCTGATTTTGCTTACATGGGAGATTAGTTGTATGGTTCTACAGTTGTTGCAGTCTCTTGTGTCTCTTTTTTGGGGGGTGGGGATGTATATTGATCGCTTCCAATCTGTTGGCCGTAATTTTGTTTTCCATATCTTTAGACATATGTTGGTTAGCACTAGAGTTGACTCTATCAAAGTGGATTTCAACATTTCTATTGGAATATCATCTATTTCTGGAGTCTTGTTTTTATCATTTCTTTTATTGCAGCTTCCATCTCAGTTTTTAGAATTTGGAGTTCATCTTCATATGACTCTTCATTCCATGTGTCATTCATTTTGTCATCTCTTTTGTACAGCTATTCTGTGTATTGTATCCATTGTCTTTTTATTCCTTCCTGGTCTATAATTATGTTATTTTTATTGTTTTAAAGCATCCCAGTCCTTGATTTGAACTTTCCCTTGATTTCTCGAATCTTGTGGAATAAGTCTCTCATTCTTCCCTTTTTGTTGTTGTCTTCTATTTCTCTACATTTGTGGTTGTAATAATTTTCCTTATCTTTGCACACTAGCCATTGTACTGTTGCATTCATAGTTCTTAGTTTATTCCTGTCTCCTTATTGTTTTGTTTTATACTGTTTCTTCCAAACTGCATTTCTCGTTTGACCACCATCCAATCATTTTCCTTTATTGTTTGTAGCATTTTATCTGTCATCTATGGTTTCTTCACTTCCTTTTGTCTGTTGGAAGTGTCTTTATGCATTCTTATTTTATTATGCCTTTAGCTTCAGACAAAAGCTCTTCCAGTTTACAATCCATTATTCTTAATACTGCAAATCTGCTCCTTATATTGTCAGTGAATTCTGTGGAAATGTTGTTTAAATTGTATTTTGGTATGGTGACTGGTTTTGATCTCTTCTTGAGTTTTACTTTTATTTTTGAAATGAGTAGTTCATGATCTGTGCCACAATCAGCACTTGGTCTAGTCTTGGCCACCAGTATGGAGTGTTGCCATCTTTTTCTTCCAGTTATGTAATCTATTTGGTTTTTGGGTTGATCATCTGGTGATGTCCCTATTTATAGCCTTCTTTCTGGTTGTATGAAAAATGTGTTTTCAGTGAATAGGTTGTTGGCTTCACAAAAATCTATCAGACGCTCACCTGCTTCATTTCTTTTGCCTAATCCAAATCTGCCTACTGTTTTTGAGTCTTCTTTACTTTCAACCTTTGCATTCCAATCTCCGATGATTAGCTTGACATCCTGTGTTGGTGTGTTGTCAATTTCTTCCTGTACTCCTTTGTAAAATCTATCAATTCCTTCTTGTTCTGCATCAGTGGTTGGTGCATATACTTGAATCTGGTGATATTCATAGGTTTCCTGTGGGGCCTTATTTCATTCCCTGAGTAGAACACTGTGTGGTTGTCTGATTCAACGTGGCCCATTCTTGTCCATTTTAACTCACCCACCCCCAATACTGCTATGGTCATGCATTGCATTTCCATTTTCACTATGTCTAGCTTCCCTTGGTTCATGCTTCTCACATTCCACATCCCTATTTTATGTATGGTGCTGCTTCTGATGGGGTTTGTCTTTCTGAGAGTGTTTCCTGCTTGCTTCGTCATTTTTGACTGCCCTTAGCTGCTCTTGCAAGTGTGTTTTCCTTTAGTTTCTATCTGTCTTTCTGTTAGTGTTCTTGTCTCGCACTAACTCCCCACTTTTTTAAAAAAAATCCCTTATATATCTTGAATGTCTTCTCACCACCCACCACCCCCATGAATCTCAGTGCTATAAACTCCAAATAAACCTCAAAGGAATAATGAATATGAAGGGTGTTTTTAATCCAGTAGCTGTGGCTTTCCTTTTTTGCAGCATTTACTTCCACCACCACCACCCATGAACTTGTGCATAACAAAATTTAAACCATTGCAAAATGATTGGATGGTGGTCAGATGAGAAATGCAGTTTGGAAAAAAAAGTATAAACTTGTTCTCCCATGATAGTTTATTTGTAATTTTGTCTTGAAACGTCATCTCTGTGACCATCAATCTAGGCAGAATGGAATTCTTTCCCTAGATTGCGTTACTGTGAGCAGCAGGGATTCTCAGTTATAACTTGCTTCCCAAAGTCAAGCTAGGAACAGAATCAGGACTGAAACATTAAAACTGGGACAAAAATAGGATACCTCTTCAGTGGCTTGTTGTTGTTGTTGTTGTTGTGTACTTTCAAGTCGTTTCTGACTTATGGCAACCGCAAGGTGAACCTATCATGGGGTTTTCTTGGCAAGATTGGTTCAGAGGAGGTTTGCCACTGCCTTCCCCTGAGGCTGAGAACATGTGACTTGCCCAAGGTCACCCAGTGGGTTTCATGACCACGCTGGGTATGATCAGTTGGGACACATCTTGCCTAATCAGGACAGCTGAAGGGTATGATATATATTCTAAGGAGGTTTACTTTCCACTATGAGACCCTAGAAGCATCTGCTTGGAGAATCCCAGATTAAAAGAATGCTTAGGGATGTGACTTGCCATCAAGTAAACTGTCAGAATGGGGACTCTGATCAGAGCAGAAACTATAGTCAAGAAATAAGAAGGCTAGGAATGGAGATGGCATCCATGAAAGAATTAGAAGAGATCCTAAAATGTAAAGATATACAACTCAGCACAAAAGTTAGAATCGTACAAGCCATTGTATTCTCTATTACTATGTATGGATGTGAGAGCGGGACAGTTAAGAAATTGGATACGAGGAATATTAATTCATTTGAGATGTGATGCTGGAGAAGAGTGCTGAGGATACCATGGACAGCAAAAAAGACAAACAAAGTGGGTCCTGGAACATATCAAGCCTAAAATCTGCCAGCTAGCCGAGATGATAAAGTTGAGATTGTCATACTTTGTTCACGTCACAAGAAGGAATGATTCATTGGAAAAGACAATATTGCTAGGAAAGGTGGAGGGATGTAGAAAGAGAGGAAGAACACATGCTAGATGGATGGGCTCTATTAAGGAGCTCACAGGCATGAATTTATAGGATCTAAGCAGATCAGTAGAAGATAGGAAGTCTTGGACATATCGCATCCACAGGATCTCCATGAGTCGGGATCGACTCAAGTGTAGTTTACAACAAAACTGTCAGTAAATTCACTCACAGTGCCATACTTATTCTGATGACCATGGTGTTCATCCTCTTCCAGCTCCTAATCTCTTTCTGCTATAAACTCATTCTCTTCCTATTGTTTTCAGTATGCAGAAGGATCTTGTAGCGCCTTTGAAACTAAGTGAAAGAAAGAAGGTAGCGTGGACACTTATAGGCTTGAGCCTACTTCCTCAGATGCATGTTTCCAGGGTTCACCATCACTCTAGTCTCAGCTTCCCTGCTTGTAAAGAAGCATCTGCTGCACATATAGGCTGCATCAAACAGAAGAAATTTGGACATTACTGCCCCAAAATAATTTCTAAAAACTTTGTTAACAAAAGACTTTCATGAAAGACTATGTACAGAATCGGATCATCACAATTCCTGGTCTTGCTTTTCTTTTCGCAGTATTTTCCCCCACAAAAATAAGTATGTTACATCTTCATGGCCCTATGGTGAACCAGTGGGTACAAAATGATTTACTCTTGTTTACTAATGTTGATGCTTTCTTCTGTTTTTATTGTTTTGGGTCTTTTCCTCAAACTGGTGGATCAGAGTTTTATAGTTCAGATGTTCCATACTGTTCAGGACTTTGTGTCTCCATTTGTAGCAAAAATTACATTTTTAAAAATGCTTAATTGATAATTGTATTCTGAAGAAACAGTAACTTTTAATGTACCAAAGATGATAATACTTTTAATGTACCAAAGATAATACTTTTAATGTACCAAAGATGATTATTCTATGCCAAACCTAGTTATAGCAATTAATTCTGTTTGCTAGAGTAACAAAACTACTTTAAATCTGTAAAGAAGGGTTACTAATTGCATTTTTTTCAACTAAAAGCAACACACAACAACCCAAAGCCCTCTCACAAACAAATCAAGGCTCAAAATTTCCAGAAATTTTACATCTCCAGGTGTGATACATTTGGAATGTAATTGTCCAAAACCATTTTAAAGAGCAGTGTAGAAAGTACTTAACCGTGATTACCCGCACACTACTACTTTACAACTACTTTTAAAAAATGTTTCTTCAACAGAGCTCCTTGTAGTGAAGAGAAAAAGAGGCAGACCAAAGGGATCAACTAAGAAATGTTATGTTGATGAAGAATTGGCAGAAACCAGTAATTGCACTATAAGTGAAGATGTTCCAGCTGGACTTGAGGAAGGGGGAGAGCAGGGAGAGGTTCAACCTGACAACCTAGAATGCCAAAAATGCAACCGAAGGTTCTCGAATTCTCGACAGCTACGGAAGCATATCTGTATTCTTGTTAAACCTGAAGATACAGAAGAAGGGGATCCAGGTAAGGCAGCTTACTTGTGTGTATGTTTGAAGGCATGAACAGTGATCCATAGATGATCAATAAATGTTCAGTGAGAAAGCTGCATGATGTGTTGATGTTTTACATGGTTTATCTGCTTTTGCAGCTCTGTTACTCACCAAAGGGTTTTTTTTACTGAGTATTAAGCACTGGCAATCTTTTTTCAAACAGATGTTTTGTGTTTAGGTATGGCTGGGGATCAGAACTGAACTAGACAAGATGTAAGAGATCTAGTTTGGACCTAAGGTTCAACAGCAGGCACGGGGAACATCTTATGGACTGACTGCAGGGTCCATTACATCTCACCATTGGCTGTACTACTATTCAAAGAGATAGCTGTGTTAGTCTGTTGCAGCATAAAGAAAAATAAAGAAGTCCTGTGGGACTTAAGCTTTCATGGACTCAGTTTCATGTGATGCAGTGGACTGAGTCTACAAAAGCTAACTGTGTAGCAGCTTCTTACAAGTTCTTCTCAAAGGTGCTAGCTTTCTGATTGAATGTGCTAGCTATGGTTGATGTGAGTTTCAGTCCAAGAATATCTTGCTTTTACATAGTAACAACTTTGATATATGGGTAGGTCTGGGGAAGGAGATTAAGGAACTGGAAAGCTGTGAAGACAGATTTGACATTTCATTTCATTGATATTCCATGTTTCTTTCAACATGGAGCCCAAGGCAGATCACACCACCACTAAATACAACTTGTATAAATCCAATGATTTGTGATAAGAAAGTTAAAAATCAATTAAGCAAACTATTGTTTTAAAATAGCACTAATGTAAAACAGTTTAAAAGGATTTAATTCAGTGGGCCCTTAGTAACTGCTATGGTTTGGTTCTAGGAACTGTGGATGCTCCCAAGTCCTATTATATACAGTAGAATGGTAAAATGCTTTGGTTTATAAAGTGACAAAATCAAGGTTTGGTTTTTGGTGTTTTTTTTAAAAAAATTAAAGCTGGGGGTGGTTGAAGCTGTGAATGCAGAATCTAAGGATATGGAGGACTGACTGTTCAATGAGAATAAAAATACATATGGGAATTAAAACTCTTCCTCCCCATTCAAAGACCCTTCTGAGTAGCCATAAGTTTATAATACTAGAATTCTGAAAATTTAACCAGCCCACATACATACGGTAGATTAAAAGTAGAGGTGCATAACATAATTTACATTTCTGTATTGATTTCATTATTGGCTAAGTGTCAGAGTTGATTCTGTATTTTGTGCATGTACCATGATTCTATATATACCTGGAAAACTTCCATCAGATTTTGTTACCCATGTTGCTTTTCTTTGAGATTAATCTGTTTAGAGACTGATGCTGTGGTCCCTTGAAGGCACACAAACACACACACATTCTCTCTCAAAAGAAGCCTTTATATAAAAAAGTATATTTTGTTTTCTTTTTTACCCCTTAAGTGAAGATATCCAGTTGTCTCATTTATAACCCCCCAAGTCCTTTATGAATGTTCTTTTCTATAATATTTACCTTTTTTCTAAGCCTAATTAGGCTGAGAAAATGCTTTTAAAAAATGAACTTTGCAATAATGAAATTTGCTGTCCTCAACCCAACTGCTCATTAAAACCATGAAATGTGAGCAGGACCATTTCTTAAGTAGATTACTATAAGGCTTTTCCAGCTGAAATGGCTTTCTCCTTTTGTATAAGAAAGCAGCACCTCTGTTCGCAGGTGAACAAGAAAGTACCCCTTCAAAGCAGACCAATCCATCTCCTGCCGGAAATAATTTCTTGGCACAGTACGATGCGTGCCTTTTTAATACTGACAAATGTGGAATAGACCTTTAGGAAATATGTTCATGGGACAATTGTAGAGCTCTGATGTGTTCATTTCCTGCAATCTGTCAGATCAAGCCATTAATATTCTGGGTGGATTTCTGGACAATGTGAAGTTCAGAAGACTAGTTGAATCATAGGATTTTAAGGAACAGTGTGCGGCAGGATGTACATAGAAATACAAAAGACTGACTTATGGTAGGTCAAACTATTGGCTCTTCTAGCCCAGGGGTAGGCAACCTTTCCCCTTTAAGGGCCGAGGGACTTCAGCTCCCAGAAGCCTCAGCCATGTTGGCCAATAGTCCCATGTTGGCCAATAGCTCCTGGGATTCTGGGAGCTGAAGTCCCTTGGCCCTTAAAGGGGAAAGGTTGCCTACCCCTGTTCTAGCCCATTGTTATCCAGTGTCACTGGCAACAAGTTTTCAACTCATTTACTACTGGTCCTTTTAAATTAAATAGTAAGGATTACAAACAAGGATTTTGTAGTCCCCTAAAGTAACACTTCCAAGCTCTGGAGAAAAGTAAAAACGTTATAGAACTCTGTATCATTTGGCACCAAGCTGATTTCTTCCATCACACCATCAGGAAGTAGAGGCACTACAGTCCGTCACAGAGTAGATTTGCAGTTCCTTTCCCTGACCAGTTACCACAGAGAGTGAAGGATAACAACACTAGGTTTCATTGCTAGCATTTTACATCATATTCATTTTTAAATGTTATTTTAAATATTATTCAAGGCAGTTAAACAAAAATGAATGGAGCAGGTAAAGCAGAAAAAAATACAGAAAAATAACCAGCTAATAAAAAGGACAATTAGAAGTTAAGAGTTAATAATCCTTAACCTAGTAAAAAACTGCAAATGTTTGGGTAATTTTTTTTTAAATTTCCTGGTACCCAAAAGGCAATAAAATGCCAAACATGTCTCCCTGTAAGGGGTTTCCATTGCTGTGGCATCAGTCCATAAAAAACTCTTTCCTTTGTACATTAGGTCAAGCTCCCATAACCTTAAATTCCTACTTCATTCCTAATTAAAATTAAGATATATTACAAGCAAATATGCCAGTTTTCTGCATGCCTAGTTGGTATTCACCAGATTTGGCAACCTACATGGATTTACAGAACCGTGTGGCTTCTGGACAATCATTTGGCTTGGCTATACCACGTATGTTCATGTTTGGCTGTGGAACAGGTGAGGTGTGAATCCACACTGCATCCCACTTCAGATTTATCCCACAACCCGGAGGCTTTTCTTGAAGTTACAGGGAGGATTATTTTGCGTCATGGCTACTTGCTTCGTGTATGAGAGAGAAAGACAGAGACAAAGAGATGTCACTAGGGAGGTGCAGGGGTGTGGACTGCGCTGGGTGACACCACCGAGGAGGGGTGGCATCCAGCCAGGCCCTCCTCCCGCCTTCACCGGTGCCATGGCTATCTCAGAATAGAGAGCCAAGGCACTGGAGGAGGGGGGACAGTCCACATCCCTTCTTTTCCTGCCTGCTGCCTCACTTGCCCAGCCAGTCCCTGGCAGCCCTGGATGGGCATGTGGGCAAGTGGTGGCCAGCCGGGGAGAAGGGGGAGGCAAATGAGACAACGGGAGGTGAAGGGGACAGGGCAAGCTGTCACCCATCCCCTACAATTCCCTTCCATGCACATACACTGGGTGACACCAATGCTAGGGATACCACTGCGCCTCCTGCAATTCTCACAGATGAGACTTGGATCTAGGAAATCCTTACATCTGCGCTACAATTCCATGACAACATTATGAGAGCACCTATGCATAAAACATTGCTAGCCAATTTAAAACTCCTTTCCATTTTTTTCCAACAATGATGCTTGCAATTTGTGATCCAATTACAATTTCAGCCTGAGGGAATTTGCACATCGCTATTTGAAATTAATTTATAACATTACATTTGAACTATTGATCTTACATTGTCTGTGGGGGCAAATGGAAAACTGGGGTTTAGAATTTGAGGTAGCTTTTTGGTTATTGATGTACCTTTTAACTTTGGAAGAGAGCCTCAGGCATGCCTGTTCTGATACCGAAATAAAATACCTACATTTAAAAAAAATGTTTAGCCCTGCACCTGAACAAAGGAATTCTTGTTTTCTATGACTGATATCTTATTTTTCTATAATGGAATGATTTGGACTACTCCTAGGATACTCTAGGTAGGTTTGGCTCTCTTCTTATCACTGTTTTTATCTTTTATTATTCTATGAATTGACTGCTACAAGACTGGAACTCTGTGCCACTTCATTATTTTAAATTCATTTCATCTATTCTACAAAATACACTTGTATTTTTCTTTTCTCTTTCTCTTTCTGTCCACGAAGCAAAATCCTTTTTCAAACTAGGAAAGGGTAAACACCAAATGCCTAGCTACCGCAACCCATGTTCTTTTATTTCCAGGACCAACAAAATGGTTGGCTGTCTGACTGGGACTCGACCAGAGAAAGCTGCTGCCTTGCCTTGAATACTCAGCATGTGCTAGCTGCTGGTCTAGGACTGAGAACAAACAAACAAATAAATAAATAAATAACAACAACAACAACAACAACAACAATTTATTTATATCCCACCTTTAGCCAAGGCTATCAAGGCGGCTTACAATCTAAAAGCACAATCCCATACAATACAAAGAACACTCACCACCACCACCCCCCAGAAATATATTAAATTCATAACAACAGTAAAATTGCCTATTCAAATCAGATTACTTTCCATAACTGCTGTATGTGCAAAAGTATGCCTGGTTTTGTGAAAATACTGCAAAAGCATCGTCCGTCTGCTTTTTTGTGTTGTGATTATGGCTACCAAGAGTTGCAGAGGATCAGTAGTAAAGAGACTAACCTAACAATCGTAAAGAGCTTAAAACAAAATCGCACACCAAACAAACTTTGAAAGGAAGAACAAGTTCCAAGTGGGCCAATTATGGGACCAATCTATATGCTGGAGCTTCACCAGGAAGCCTGTCCAATTAAGAATGCACAATACATGTCAGGAGCATCAATTAGAGACCCCAGATAGAAAATCTGGATGGTTTGGGCAGTCTGTCTCAAAACACTGTTGAACATACTGACTCATATGTCATTGACAGCCGGCTTCTTCATCAATAGAGATGTGAACATCCTGTAAATGCCATCTAAACACACACACAGCACAGCAGCAAATTAGTTTGTGCATGCCATGCTGGGATTTAAATCACATAGATCTGGATACAGAAGGTCAGTTTATTAGTTTGCCAAATCAAAGTGCCAGCTGTTGAAACTGATTGCTTCGTGTTCCTTTTCATGGGAAAGCAGGAGCAAGGACTGTTTATCTCAATCAAGCTGTTGGGAGTAGAGAGGGAAAATGTCCTCAAAAAGTGCTTGTTTGGTCATGCTAAGTGGAATGGGTTTGATGGTCAGCCCAAACAGCTTGTAAATGAGATGGAGGCTAGAGAAGGCAGCAAAAGCAGCCCAGTTTGTGAGAAATGGTGCACATACTTTAGAAAGAGATTGCAAATATATTCTCCAGCATCTTGGTGCTGGGTGTCACTTTCAGCTAGTGATCAGGCTAATATAATATGATAGACAGAAGCTTCATGGCTGATTCGCTTGGTCAGTTCGACACCCATCAATACAGATGGTATTTTAAAAATTTGTTGAGTGCACATTGTCCAGATTGTGGCTTGTCAATTGCCTCCATCTTTCCTACCAAAATCATATCAGAACAGTACCGTATATATTCAACTGTAAGTTGACCTTATATATAAGCCGAGGGCAGATTATGGATTTTGAGATGCCCCATGGATATGTCAAGAGGAAAACCTAGGGACATTTAACAAAAGATCTAAAGGATGAAGCAAAGGAAAACAATGCCAAAGAACTTACAAAATTCCAGCAAGCATAGCTATTTGTGCTCACCCTAAAGGCTGGATGGATGAAAGAGTTGGGGTGTGTGTGTGTGCCAGTGCTTCCAGATAGATTACACTCTTAGGGGGGTTGCAGACTGCCAGAAATAGTGCAAATTGACTCCACTTTTAGAGTTAGGGTTAGTGCTAGGGAATCATGGGAATTGGGGTTTTTTTTCTGAGACGTTGAGCCTTCTCTGTCAGAGAGCTCTGGTGCCCCAATAAAATACAGTTCCCATGATTCCCTAACCCTAACCCTAAAAGTGGACTCAATTTGCACTATTTCTGGTAGTCTGCAACCCCCCTTACTTTTCACCAGAGGATTGTTCCTTTTTTTTATAAGAGTTAAAGAACAGAACTTACATTGAATTGTAGATAAGTAGACTCAGGTTTTTGGGGTCCATTTTTTGACTAAAATTTCTAGACTTGTATATGAGTATATACAATATGTGTTTTCACAATTAGGAAGCACAATGACTTATTACCGTTAAATTTAAATCTGAATGGTTCCCTCCCCCCAGTCCATTTCAGCCATCCTCTTCATGGGAATAAGATGACAATAAACAATGTGTGAAATATTTTAGTTACCGTATCCTGAAAGCTTCTTACCTGTGGACTATTAAAGCATTGACTGTGCTGGGCATCATAATTGAAACTCTTGGCTGTGTACATAGCTCTCATGTTGTAACTAGTCTGCTGTGACTCTTCTCCCACTTCTATGCACCCTTATTCTGCTCTTTTTTTTATGAACAGGATGTTCTAGGAAAAGTGGGATAGCTCATCTAGTGGGGAAGAATATCCTGA
The DNA here is from genome assembly GCA_020142125.1 of Phrynosoma platyrhinos. Taxonomy (NCBI): domain Eukaryota; kingdom Metazoa; phylum Chordata; class Lepidosauria; order Squamata; family Phrynosomatidae; genus Phrynosoma; species Phrynosoma platyrhinos. The sequence goes on from CM034706.1 coordinate 11,042,067, forward strand.
TAAATTGGAGGTATTTTTACCTCCAGTTTGTTGCGGGTGTTTTGAGGTTGTAGGTATCCTTTCTCTTATTCTGCATCTTAAAAAAGTATTTTACTCAAAGAAATCATAAGCCTAGTCAATTAGAAAAGTGCCAAAAAGGAAGTCCCCTCACCAACACATTGCCATTTCCTGACAGATACTTGAATTTCACAATTCTTAGTACAGATCCTGTCACACCTAGGTAGGGGGCAAAGTGGCAAACAAAGGAAGAAATGGAGGAGCAGTGCAAACAAGTAGGTGCATATGGATCAGAACTGACAGGGTAATCAAGAGTAT
>CM034706.1:11054145-11069191 GCA_020142125.1 Phrynosoma platyrhinos
AAAGCACATGCTGATTTTCTTTTGGAACTCCCTGCTAAGCTCCATTAGTCATCGTATGTTTGAAGTGTGATCCCTGTTGCCTCTTCCTTTCCTGAAATCTGCTTGGACTTCTGGGATTTCTCTTTCCATGTGTGGTTGGAGTCTATGTTGCAATATTTTGAGCAAATGTTACTGGGAATCATATGGGTGAGTAGCTACACAGAGAACAGAAATTTTGCCTTGTAACATCACGTACTTGGTGCCACTGCAAGCCCTGTCCAGCTTGGTCTGAAACTTAATCTTCCTTGAATTCAAAGATTTAGCCATATTAGTCTATAAAATCAGATCTTGTAGCACCGTTGAGACTAACTGACAGAAAGATGTTGGCATCACGAGCTTTCATAGACTTGTAGACCAAATATGAGGCACTCTTCCATACATCACAGTGAGCCCAGTGTGCTACTTTTTCGCCCATTCCCATCTTGTGTTAAATCCTAAGGCAATTGGATTCCTTCCTTGCCCCCATCTTGCTGCTGCTGCAGCAACAACAACAACAATAACAAAATCTGTTGCCCTAGACCAGATTTCCCCAAACTGTGCCCTTTAAGAGATTTTGGACTTCAGCTCCCAGAAGCCTCAGCTGTGTTGGCCAATAGTCTGAGATTCTAGCACCTGAAGTCCAGAACCCCTTAAAGAGCACAGTTTTGGGGCCACTACCCTAAACAATCCTCTCGGGTTGCCAATTCTGCTAATAAGGACTCCTGATCTAAATGCTTTCTGAAAATTGCATTTCAGAGTGCAGATCAATTAGTGAAATGCTTTTTAAAAAATCAGGAATGCTACTGGCAAAGGATCACACATTACTGTGCCTAGTTGAAGTTGCCCCCTTTTAGGAAATTTCAGTTAAGTCACAGGCACCTACATTTACCAAAGGAAGCTTGTATTTTAAAAGAGATTTAGTTTTTCACACTCTAATTTCTATGAAAATGTGCAGTGATGGGCATAAAGGAGGGATTTCTTTTTGACCTAATGCACGTGCCATCCATGCTGAGCATCTTTCCAGAGACTGTTAGATCCAGCTTTTGCCAGCTCAGGGGATGAGATCTTGGAAGCAGAGTGAGTAACTGCTTAAACAGAAGTGTGGCATCACCTTTAAGACAGACTGTTTTTTTTTATTTTTGCATGACTTTTCATAGCTATAATCCCACTTCTTCAAATGCAGTATCGAATGGTATTAAGGCCTCAGGTATAAAGCATATTTGTATAGTTGTGGAAGTGGGATAGAAAGTATATGTAATAGGATCCAGGAAGATGAAAATCATGTCCCTTGCCGTGAATTTTCAAAGGACTACCTTTCAGATCTTTATGTTGTCAGTTAGTGTTGATGTGTGAAAGCAATAAATCTGCTTATCATAACTCTATGAAGAGTCCTTTAGTTATATTTTCAGTAGTTAGGACTCTTGTATGAATATATATAGCATGTAGAAGCCATTCTCTTTGTTCAAAGATATACTAATAGATTGGACTGTATATCAATTCATTTGTTTCTCTTGAAAATTTAGGGCAAGAGTCATGATATGCCTCTTTCTGCATCCTATTACATTCTATCCCACCCTCATGCTTTATACCTGCGGCCTTAATACCACTCAATACTGCATGCAGAAATAAAAGCCAGTTAGTCTTAAAAGTGGTGCCACATTCCTTTTTTCTCCCACTTCTTTCCTCCTTTTTTTTTATGCTGCAAGGGACTAACACAGCTACTTCTTTACAAATTACTTAACTAGAATCTCCTTAACATTCCTGACTCAGAATTTAATACGGAGTTCAAGCTTTATCGTACATACCTTCCAATTGTCTCAATTTGCCAGGGACAGTCCCAATTGTTCCTGTGTCATCCCACTGTTTCAGTTGCTTTTACAATGTTCCAGTTTCTCTCTTTTTCCTTTTACCTTCTATCTTTGTCCTCAGCTTACTTCAATTGCTGAAATTCAATTCAAAGTTAAAAAAAATAATTTACAGTCCATTAGCTCAGCAGGAGAGGAAGAGATAGGTGGACTGTTGCCCTTCCCATTAGGTTAAGACAAAAGCAACCAACTGCTGCCTTTCCTAGGATGAGTGTTCTTCCTCATTAATAGCATTTGTCATCTTGACTACACATTGATGTTGCATGTCCACACATGTCCTGGTTTTTATCTGGCAAATGTTAGGATATATATATATATCACATGATCTTTGGCCTTCACGTAGCTTCCCCAGATAATTTTATCCTTTGACCAGAACTTGATGTACACAGAACTTGCATATAGACTTAATCCCTGCTTGGTATCATGGAAGAATCCATTCATTGTATAAAACACACTGGGAAGCAGGAGGGACATTAAAGGACCAAAGTCTGAAACAGTCTTTCACTAGGGATGACAACAAATCACAGACATAACAGTAATAGAGAATATTGTTGAGATCAGAGCTTGGACAATTTGATTGTTGGGGTGCAGCTTGTAGAAGCTGTCTGCTACTATGGCCAGTGACCATGCTGGTGGGAGAATGCTGGGAGCTGTGTCACAAATAATTACTTTCCCAAGCTTTGGTGACACGCTAAAGCTCCTAACCAGGGTTCTTAGTTGTTCACCAGAAATGGAAACCATAATTTTGTTCACCCTTGCAAATATGCCAAGTCTGAGCTGAGCAGAGGTTAAAATGTTGACCTCATGGACTGTCCTATCCCAAAATGTCATGATGGTAACCCCATTCTTACTTGGAACTGTTATCACAGTATTCTGCAAATGGCTAACCAGATGCTGTTTTACAAAACAGTTACCATATCCAAGGTACAGCAAGGATTTGAATTGCTGTCTCTCAGTATCACACTTGGCATTCTTTCCCTTACACAATATTTGAGTGCACCACATTTAGATAAATGTAATTAACCTTGTTCATGTTTTAAATTGTTCTTTTCAGGCAAGCTGTTTTGGTACCAGGTGCATTATGACATGCACGTCCGTACTCACACACGAGAGCATCTCTATTACTGCTCTCAGTGCAGTTACTCCTCCATCACCAAAAACTGTCTCAAACGACATGTCATCCAGAAGCACAGTAATATTTTGCTGAAATGTCCCACAGAAGACTGTGATTATTCCACACCTGATAAATACAAATTGCAGGCCCATCTGAAAGTGCATACAGACCTGGTAAGTGTGAATGATATTCTTTTCTTTAAACCTCTACAGAATTTGTTCTGCCAATCCTTTCTGTGAAGAGTCTCAAACGATAAAATAGACTCAGTTATTTCCCATTCTGTGTCTTATGTCGGTTGTACGTACAATTCTGATGTTACCTGCTTCCAAGAATTCTTCTACTTACACTGTTATTAGTGTCTTACTTGTGTGAACATGTATTTCTCAATGCTTTACACATTTCATCTTGGGTCCCATTTTTACACACAAGAAAGTCTAAATTTTAAGCTAGTGGTTCTATAGTATTGGTAGATTACTAAAGAGTAGAGTGTCTTGGGAACAAGCCTACTTGTACTCTATATAATAATAAAAGTGACATCTATTTGAATTGCATATTTTACATAATTCAATTTCTGCTACTTTTGGAGAATAAGAAGTATATAGCGGAAATGTGAGCAACATATGTGTTGTTATGAAGCTAACATATTCACTTTTCAGCCCTCTGCTGAATATGCAGCTATACTGCCAAAAATTGGTAGATCCAGGCTATATGCCAGACCTTAGCTTCCCTCATGAGGCTGCCTGAGATCCTTAAGAGAGGCCCTTCTCTAAGGGCCTCGGCAGACGGCTTATTGAGCCGTCTCCAAGCCCAGGAAGAGGAGGAGCAGCCGCACACGTGGTGCTCCTTCCTCCCTTCCTGAGGTTGCCCTTGGAGCTGCCGGCCCTCCGCACGCGCTGCGGCGGAAAAGACAGGGAAAGTGCGCCCTACGGGTTTAGGGCGCACTTTCGCTGTCTTCTAAAAGGAGCACCAATTTGGAGCTCCTTTTAGAGTCGCTGCAGGAGCGCCGTGGTGCGGAGGCTGCGGTCCCGCGGCGCTCCGGACCAGGGCGTCCTGGACACCCTGGTCTGCTTAGTCATTAAGTCACACCACCTTCACAGGCATGACTGGTGAATATAAGCAATAGGGCCTTCCCAGTAGCTTTGAAACCCCCTGTTTTAATTTATAAGCCACCTTGAGTTCCAGTTTTTTTGCGGAAATGGGAATATAAATGAGGATGGAAAGATTTTAAAAAGAAGGTGTGATGAGGTGGTCCTCATTTTCAAGCAAAATAGCACCCCTGATTGTCCACCAGAATAATAGACTCTTGGAATGGGCTGGAAAGGCCATCCAGTTCTACCCCCTTCCAGAAGCCCAATTCACTTGAAAAACAAAGCACATTTTTCCATGTGTATTGTTCTAAAGATAAGTTATGAGTTTGCTGCCATCAAAGCATCACATTTCAGCAATGTGGAGGGATGTAGGGTGTGGGTAGGGTGCAACTCTTGGTGGAGTTGCTAGAAACTAGGAATGAAAATAATATTTAAAAATACTTTTTAAAATGATAAAAAATGTGTTTTTGATTACTGAGAGACCCTGACAACATGAATCATACAATGACAAGAATCTTGACACTTCATTATTGTGCACAAAATTCATACATGGTTAATTTGCACAGAAAACAGGATTTTCTGTGCAGGAAACAGAATAGAATAATATTTATTTGCAGGAAAATTTTCTTGCACAGAAAATACTGCATTTGGGGACATTCCACACAAAATTCACATGTTCAATACAACCACATGTAAAAAATAGACTTGTAAAGAGGCTTCAGAACTGCATGGTTCTTGAAGTCTTTCTTGTGGTGGGAAGAAAACTACTAAAACTAGTTGTTGCTCCTCCAAGAATTGCATTGCTACTATTTTTAAGAGCTTTTTAAAATCTAAATTGTATTTTATTCTTTTATTGATGTTGACTTGTTTCAATACTGCAAATAGTTTAATTCTATTTAATGCTCTCTTTTTGTATCTGGCTGTATCATTATTTTACATTGTGAACCTCTTTGAGTCTCAGTTCTAGGGGGAAAGTGAGATATAAATAAATATAACAACAACAATAAGAATAGAAGCCAATGCACCTCTATGCGCACATTTCCTACAATGTGCTTATTCTTTACATGGAGTCTTATATTAGAATCCTATTAGTTATTCCCAAATAGACTTATTTAATCAGTAGTCAAATGATGAGTGAACTTGTAAGTCTATCCTTTGTTTCATTGGCTGTGCTCTAGCCAGGACTAAACATATGATTTAGGTCTTGGATTTTTTTTTTTTTAATGGCAACTCAGAGAGCCAGTAATATCAGCTCAGTAGACTAAGAACATACAAGGCAGCAGTCTTTTCTTTTCCTTTGAAATTCTCTTCCTAGAGAGATTCAGGCTATTCCATATTTAGAAAGGGTATGTTTTCCTATTTTGAATGGTGTTTGAGGACTGGAGTTAAATCATTTTGGGGCTCTTTCAATAACTTTTAAGGGATTGTGTTCAACTCTTTACTGATACTTTAAAGGGCTTGTTAGTGTTGGAAAGGTAACAAAGATGTTTTTCTGCATATTTTTTTTCTTATCTGTTTTCAGGTTTTGTTACTGCAGTCTCCTTAAAAGCATGAGTTAAATGTGATGCATCTAATGCTTTTTAGATCTGCTTTATGCTGACAGGAGGTCGACTATTGGCCAATATCTCTAGCAGTTAGACCTCCATTCTTTTTCTTTTTAAGTAAAGAACAAAATAGTTTGCCTCCTATTCTGACTAACTACTGTTGTTTCAAAAGCTACAGGCAACTTTTCAAAAAGCAGCAGGAAGCAAAGAACAGAAGGAAAGGATCCTTCTATAAATACACATAATGTTGTCTTGTGTGTATTTTGCTTGACTTGGAGAATAACTAAACAGTTAAATTTGTTTTGCAGAGTAAATCTGAGCTTGGTTTTAGATCACTGTCTTAATTTTTATTTTGATCATTTGATTTCTCACCAGGTGCTGTGTGTTTGTGTGTGTCAGAAATTACCTACAATTTCATTCGTAATTCAGAAACCTAGTGCTATATGGCTGAAAACAACTGGGAAGTTTTCTATAGTTTCCTTGGAGAGACAAGAAAGAAAGCTGGATATAGCCACAGTATTTCTGTTGCTTGAAATGGATGCCACTCAGTAGGCTATACAACATCTGAGGGGAAATAGCTTCTAATAGTACCATCAGTAGATTTTCCTAGTGAACTGGAACTTGCCATTGGTGCTTCCTTTCCAATGTAATGGTAGTATTACATAGTATTACATTCTGCTAACATTTGGCTGGTATTATCAGTTAGGTTATGGTTCTACATTCATGAGAAGCTCATTATGTTTTATGAAGTCATTGGGACCATTTCACAAAACACAGCTATAGTACTATGATTCCATTTTAACTGCCATTTAACATCCTGTGGAATCCTGCAATTTTCAGTTTAGCAAGGAACATTTAAAATTCATAGCCAGAGAGTTCTAGTGATTCTCCTAACTGCAAATCCCAGGATTCTACAGGATTCAGCCATGGCACTTAAAGCAGAATCATAATGCCATGGAGAAGACATATTCAAGACATTCCACCCAAGTTTCAACAACTTCCACCCCACCATCAACCTCAACCTGGAACTATCTACAGAACAAATTCACTTCTGGACACCACAGTACAGTTTCAAAATGGACATCTAAGCACCACACTATATTACAAACTCACTGACCGCTACATGTATGTACATGCCTCCACTTTCCACCCTGAACACACCAATAGATCCATAGTCTACAGCCAAGCTCTCCGATACAATCACATCTGCTCAGACCCACAGGGCAGGGATGCCAAACTCAAGGAATTACAACAAACATTCCTCAAACCACAGTACCCATCACATGAAGTGAAAAAAACAAGGAAAAACTTGTACCCAGGACTGATCTACTACAGAACAGATTGAAGAGGGAAAATGACAGAACCCCACTAGTGGTCACATACAGCTCCCAACTGAGACCACTCATGTGCATCATCAATGAACTACAACCTGTTTTGGACAATAATGCCACTCTTTCAAGGGCTCTTGGTGACAAATCTTTACTCACCTACAGACACCCTCCAAACCTCAAACAGGTACTCACCTGCAGGAAGACACATGACACAGATGGGGACACAGGTATTAAGCCTTGCCTCAAACCAAGATGCCAACTCTGCCCACACATTTATACAGGAAATGTCATCACAAGACCTAGTGGCTTCACCCACAATATTAGGGGGGCCTTCACATGCTCATCCTCCAATGTGATTTATGCCATACTGTGTCAGCAATGCCCTTCAGCACTCTGGCAAACAGGCCAATCCCTGCAGCAGAGGATAAATAGACATAAATCATATATTAGGAATGGGAATACACAAAAACCGGTGGCAGAACATTTCAGTATCCCTGGGCATTCCATCCTAGACCTCAGAACAGCGGTCCTTGAACAAAAGAACTACAAAGATAGATTGGAAAGAGAAACAGCAGAATTGGAGTTCATCCACAAACTACAGTGCCTCAGTGATGGACTGAACAAAGATAATGGCTTCCTGACACACTGCACACATTTCAGCACTATCTGACCCCATGTGGCTGTCTTACATTCATTTATTTTTTTCACCACATGCTATTTCCATTGCCAAACTGGATTTTCCACTTCATCTCCATGCACAAAGGCTAGTTCACAATGCCTTTGTTCAAAAGCGATCATAGTTAAAATTGGGCTTGCCATTTCATTTCCATACACTAAAGATTTTGAATTCAGATTGACATTTTCTCACACCTAGGGCACATATAAGTCTGTCCCTGGCTTGCCACTCTACCAAATGCATCTGAGGAAGTAGACTTAAGTCTATGAAAGCTCATGTTGCCTATTTCTTTCTTTAGTTAATCTCAAAGGTGCTACAAGATCTCTCTTCATACTGACTCTACAGGCTAACATGGCTATATCTTTGAATGACATACTTGTGCAGTATGCAAAGGCATATTGTAGTAAAGTCTGGTATTGTAAATACTTGTAAAGTATTGTAGCAAAGACATAATTGTTTAGTATGCAAAGGGGTATTGTAGCAAGACTGCTTCCTCAGATGCATGGAGTGAAGTGTCCAGGAACAGACCTTGTGGGTATGGTGATAGAGTGACAAGTTCATTTCTAACATTGGACATTGGAGGACAAAGACAGGAGGTAGGATGTTGCCTAAAGCAAAAGTCAGTAGATAACCATATGAGTGTTGATGGGTGTTGGAATGTAGTGTGATGCTGGCTAGGAATCAGAAAGTAGAAGTGATGAATTGTCCAAGAGAGCCCTCATGAAGCTTGGAGAGTTAACTAGCATTATGGCATCTGTTGTGTGCCAGGAACCAATTGTTGACGATACAGCATTTGTAGATATATTCCAATTCTGCTAGTTTTCTTTCCATTCTTCCTTTGTAGTTTTGTTTTGTTTTGTTTTGTTTTGTTTGTTTGTTCATGGACTGCTGTTCTAAAATCTGAGATGGAATGCCTAGGAAGAATGAAGAGTTCTGCAACTGTTTTTTGTGTATTTGCATTCCTTTATGTTCATTTGGTGCAGAGACTGACCTGTTTGCCCACTGTAGAGTGTCGAAGGGCATTGTTGACAGAGGATGACATATATATCATTAGAGGGTGAGCAAGTGTAAAAAGTGCTACAATATCCCTTTGCATACCAGTCTGGACTAACACAGCAGTTGTGTTTTTGAATAATTGTTTAGTGTGAAAGGTTACTAGATCCTGGTTCAGAAAAGCTCTCTTAGGTCCAAAATACACTGCAGAAATAATCCAGTTTGAGACCACTTTAATTGCTCTGGCTCAATGCTAGGGAATTCTGGGAACTGTAGTTTTGGGAGATATTTCACCTTCTAAGGCCTGATAATCCAGTTTGAGACCACTTTAACTGTCTTGGCTGAATGCTAGGAAATTATGGGAATTGAAGTTTTTCTGAGACATTGACCCTTCTCTGTCATGGAGCTTTAGTGCCACAATAAACTACAGTGCCCACAATTCCCTAGCATTCAGCCAAGACAGTTAAAGTGGTCTCAAGCTGGATTATTTCTGGCAGTCTGTTTAGGCCCTGAGTTACTCCACACTTTAAAGAAGCTGCTAAGGTGCTCAGCCATACTCCCACAATAGATCCGGTACCTTGGATAACCTCTGCAGAGGGGTGGGATATTATTATTATTATTAATAATAATAATAATAATAATAATAATAATAATAATTCTTGAAAATTTGGAATAAAATAAACTACAGTTCCCAGGATTCCCTAGCACAGAGCCAAGCCAATTCAAACGGTCTCAAACTGGATTATTTCTGCTGTTTTGGACCTTAGACACCAAAGGGCTTCCTGTCCTAAAGGTTATTTCTATGCATCCTTCTCAGTTGTGATCAGGCTGCACCTTCACGTCAAAGACTCAGAGTCAAGTAACAGATCTTTTTCACAGACTCACAATCTAAAAAAAATTAAAATTTCTAAGGATGTATAAGCGGACAAAAATAATACCAGTTAGTTCATTTCCTACATGGTGAGAGCCAAAAAACACAACTAGGGGAATAATGTGCCCTAATTTTTCCTGGACTGTAATATTTGGGCTCCAGACAATATTATGAAATGCATGTTTTAATGTTCCACTATGTTTTGTTTTTGTTTTGTTTTGTTTTTTTAAAAAAAAAAACACCCAAAATGTAGCCCCATGTTAACAAGAAGGCTGGACTAGATCTCTTCTTCCTGACAAGTTAATTTGGTATGCACTCAGAGGTTTATTTGTTTTCAAAGTATGGGGCAGCTTGCCACATTATTCCTACTTTTCTAATCTAAAATGATGAGCCTTAGGAATACCTGCACCGTGCCATTATCCAGGCTGATGTGTGGGGTCACCTCTGAGATAGGCTTCTGGCGTTCCATTTTTTAAATTTGTCATTGTACCGTACATGGAAAGGTACATAGAAGATGATTGCTGCTTGCTCTTACAAGGCTGGAATGGAAGACCTAGCAAGGCTGCAGCACTGATGTGGTTTCTCATCCAAAACCTCCTTCCTCATTAAATAGCATCCCTAAGTGATACACAGAGCAGTTCAGTGCACTTGTTAGCATTCCCTATGAAAAAATGTGCTGTGAAGCAGAGACGGCACAGAAAGCTGCAAAACTTGGATCTGTTTTCTTCCCCCTTACAGGGTCTTACTGGCTTCCAGTTATGCATTTTCAGAAAGGGAAGAAAAATGTGGAGTCAAGAATGACCCTAATTAATTGCACTTTGAGACACATTCTAAGGTTGGATAGCATTTTGCAAAGCTGAATGAATTCACTTGGCAGGAATATATAGAAAACCTTGTACAAACCTTTCCTCTGTTCAGATTAGTTTCATCAAGTTGACATTACCAGGCTTTTCCTTTTCAGACTCATAAGGAACAAATGTAACATAATATTTCAAGCCAAAGGGGAAGTACATGTGGCAACAAAAGGGGAGAAAAGATTGGAAATGTAGCAGAAGGAAACTGAATTTTCATGACAAGTTTGACACCCCAGGAGACTTGAGTAGCAGCTTGACTTTGTGCCATACTTTTGAATAAATAGCTCTTACTGCCAGATCAGTGTGTTCTTACACCCATGAAGCTTTTAAAAAGTTTGTGGTGTAGCCCCTTGCAGGGCAGCCACACAATTAAAATTAGAAATTTAGTTCTCAAATTTACCATTAAAATACATTTGGTCACTGGCATGATAAGCCTGGGTTTGTACTATACCTCTTCAGACTGCAATTTGGGGCTCACTTTGTAGACTTCCCCACACATTAAAAAATAGCCCATCAGGATGAAAAACCAGCCTTTCAGGTTTGGGTTTCTTCTCTTATGTAAGAGTAGAGAAGTCTGCCAAACATGGCTTCTCTGCTTTTTGCTTCAGGCTTTATTCCATCTTATTTCTGTCTTGGATTTCCATTCCCCATCCACATTAACCTCTCACAAATTAGTGTAGATTTTTGTATACATTGTATGTGCAGAAAAGCCATTTTGTATTTGTTTTTTACATGCATGCATTTTTTTCCTGTGTGCATTTTTGTAAATATGTGCACTTTTGAACATTCCTTCAATGGAATAAAGCATTTTTGTGTGCATTTTAAAAATACATGAATGGTTTTAATTGTACACGCCCCTCCCCCCCATGTGGGATGTAATTCCAAATCCAGATTACTTCCCAAAATTGTGTAGATTTCGATGGCAGATTGTGTTCTAGTCTTGATGTTGGCTTTAGAGGTATAGATTTGTTAAAGTAAATGAAAAAGTCCTGTGATCCACAATTTCTAGAAAAATCTGTTTTTAATTTTCTTGGTGGTGTGTAAAGTACAAAGCCTTTGTAAGTTCACCCCTATAACCCCATGAAATGATCTAGCATGGATAGAGATTTTGATTTTTGAGGCTGATATTCAGCTGGCCTGGATGCTCTTCCAGAGGCACACCAAAACCTTATATGTATTTCCATGTAATTCTGGTGTTTTTACGTTGCTGCCATGATGCAACAGAACTGTAGATTTGTCACTCCAGACTAGACATTTTTCCCCAGCCCCGAGTTCCCCATCTGTGCATGTTGAATAGCAAGGAAAACAGAAAATATAGGAAAGCATTTAAAGTTTTGTTTGTAGTCAACACTAGACATTTTACCTCTTTTATGTCCTTCAGAAGGTCTTCAAAAAGGCAGCATTTCTAAAAGCCAGGGCTGAATTAACACTTTCTGTGTCCAGGGAAAATGCAGATTCTCAGAATGTGACAAGAAGTGTATTGTAAAGGAATCCCAACTGGATCATTAAGCAAGGCTCTGTTACCATGCATGACAAGGGCATTGTGATGGGCTTCTGATCTATGATGGAGCCTTTCCTTGGGACTACCTTTTTATTACTTGAGTGGTTTCAGGAATGCAAAGTCTCAGACCAAAAAATGCCTTCACCTGGTGGGGAAAGTGGCAGGGTTACTCTGAAGGATTAACACAGTAATAAGTTCCCCAGGCAGTTCTGCGAATATCTGCAAAAACACCAAATGACTGAGAGCCACTAAGAAAAACTGCCACATTCACTTTACTGTTAAAAGAGGTAGCTTTGGCCAGGCGTTCTCTGCATGATTCCTGAAGTTGTCACAAGCATATTCCAAGGAAGCTGTTGATCAAGAAAACTGCCTGTGTGTGACAAAGAACACCGTATTTTTGAAGATACTGAACTGGTAAAGGTGACTTTCAGCCTGCCCCTGGATGAGACAAGCCACCCCTGCTATTTTATTTGTTTGATGCCTCAAGAGTTAGCTGGAACTGCATCCAGATTTTTAACAGGTGCTGGTTACAGGGAGCATTTAGCTCCCTTGCTGCAACAGTTCCACTGCCTGCCAGTCTGTCTCCAGACATAATTCATTGTGCTGGTTATGGCCTATAAGGCCCTATATAGCTCAGGTCCAGGCTATCTGAAGGACTTTGTCTTCCCATATGAGCCTGTCCAAGTTCTAAGATCTTCAGAGAAGGCACTTTTCTCTTCATCACTACCGTCACAGAAATGTTAAGTGAGAACATGGGAGAGAGCCTTTTCTGTGGCTGCTCCCACACTTTGGATCTCCCTCCCTAGGAAAGTTAGGTTGCCTCCTTCTTTGCTGTCTTTTTGGTGACAGGTGAAGTCTTTTCCTTTCCAACAAGCCTTTAGAAATTGACCGCTTACTCAAGAAGCGTTCTTCATGGTGCTATACTGTTTTTAATATTGGTTTTAAAGTTTTAAATTGGTTGTATTTAATACAGTTCTAATTTCAACTACTATTTGCTTTTAATTATATAAATTATATTATAATTTCCATCTTTTGTTAGCCACTTTGAGTCCCAGTTTAGAAATGGTAAGACATAAATAAAGGAATGGCTGGATGGACTAGGTAGCCCTCTAGATGGAGAAAGCATTGTGTGAGAGATATTGTAAAGTATCTTGAAATCTCTGCCTGTGGTCTTTGGTCTTTGTCAGCCTTTCATACATCCCTTGGAAATCCTCTGTTGGGGAAAATATTCTTCTATGACTAGAGTGATAGTACTTGATCTCTAAACTCCAGAACTCAGTTCTGTTCTCTTCTGCTTTTCAAGTGTTGCTACTTTCCTACTTCCTCATGCCCCAGGTTTTCTATCTCTTTAATACTCTTTAATATATCTTTAATTGATACTCATATATGGAGCAGTTCAGGCTTCTTGCTGATGAAAACTGGTCATTTCTTTTCCTTTTCAGAATATATTCTTTCTAAATTAATTGTGATGCATGAAATAAATGAAGTGTTTCACATATGGGAGGTATAATTTTGTTTCTGAAGTTATAGAAAGGCCACCTGAGTTAGTTTATTTGGACTATACAGGCATATGCATCTCCAATACGTGTTAGGGCAAAAGCAAGATAATTCGTATTTGTATTAGAAAATATGTACACATGAGTGGTTTGTTTATTTGTTTGTTTCCCCTATAAGTACTGGCATCTTTTGATGGTGAATGTGTTTATAATCATCTCATGTCTGGACAAATACAAGAAGATGCCAAGGGTCATGTTCAAAATCCTAGAATGCCATGGAAAAAAGGAACTGCAGACCTGGAGATGCTTTGAAAATAGTTGCCAGTCCCACTGAGAATTTTGTGTACTCTTAGAGCTCAGCATTGGAATTTTCCTCTTACGAAGATAACAGCCTGCTAAGAAAAGATCTTTAAATGCATATATACTGTACTGACTGAGTAGGATATAGAAGATCCCACAAACAGCAGATATGGTCTTCTACTATTTTCTTTTCCAAGGGGAAAAAACTTTCCTCCACGTTCTGCCTGTTTCTGCACAAGACCTGAGCATTTTTATCTCTCTGCCTCTTGTGGCATTTTGCCAATCTTGGCATTTGCAGAGGTGCAACAGCATGTGTCTTCCAGCCTGTTAGGATTCCCAGGAGCCCTTGTTGAACTAACTCCATATGTTCAGAATGCAGTTAGAATTGCAAATCCATCACATTGGCTCTGGAATTATAATATGCTGGAGGACCTGTATATTTATTTTCTGCTTTTTAAACTATTCAAGCCCCATTGTATGCAAACACACGGAAGGGAGGGAAGGTATTTGGAATCTTTCCCTTTAGCTTCTCTTTATTCTCTCAGAAAACAGTGGAATGAAATGGACCAGAACTCCGCTGCAGCCCAACATATATTGAAAGAAAGCAGTTCCAGTGTACTAACTTATTTTATTTTAATATTTTATTTTTTTGATTATTTACTTTCTTACCTTTCTCCCAAGAAGACAAACAAATAGGCCCTAGAAAGATCAAGCGTGAACTCTCTTTGGAAGCCAGGATGACCAAATTGAGGCTGTCATACTTTGGCCACATTATAAGAAGGCATGAATCATTGGAAGAGACAATAATGCTAGAAAGGGTAGAAGGCAGTAGAAAGAGAGAAAGACCACATGTCAGGTGATTAGACTCATTCAGAGAGGCCACAGGTCTGAGCTTGTGGGAACTGAACAGAGCAGTGAAGGACAGGCAGTCTTGGAGATGTCTCGTCCACAGGGTCATCATAAATTGAGGTTGACCCAGGCAGTCAACAGTTTCTCCCAACATGGAACCCAGCATGGTTTACAATATAGATTAAAATAAAATAGAGCCAAATATTAATGGTTATGATTTAAAAACAATTAAACTATGCTATTAACTAACAATGATTTTTTTAAAAATAATTTATAAAACAATTTAAAAACAAAACAATGAGAATAAAAGTGCAATACCCACACACACCGCATCTTAAAATGTCATAAAGAGTATTGAAGAAAATTCTACTCCTTACCTGTAGTTCCAGTAATATCGGGCTAAGCAGTGATTTTCAACTGCCTGCTAAAAGCTTCAAAAGCCTGCTTGGAATGAAGAGTTTCAATTGTAGAGGCAAAACTGAAAGATGCCTATAGTCATTCTTGATGTCTCATTTT
This sequence comes from Phrynosoma platyrhinos, assembly GCA_020142125.1. Lineage (NCBI taxonomy): Eukaryota > Metazoa > Chordata > Lepidosauria > Squamata > Phrynosomatidae > Phrynosoma > Phrynosoma platyrhinos. Next base: position 11,069,162 of record CM034706.1, read on the forward strand.
CTGTAGTGCCCCTCAATCCTGCCAATGGAT
>CM034706.1:11092148-11105888 GCA_020142125.1 Phrynosoma platyrhinos
TTTTTTAAGCAAGGTGATTGAGAGGGTGGTTGCTCTTCAACTTCAAGCTGTCTTGGAGGATACCGATTATCTAGATCATTTCAAACTGGCTTTAGGACAGGATTTGGAGTGGAGACTGCCATGGTTGCCTTAGCTGATGACCTTCATCTGGGCATTGACAGGGGTCGTGTGACCCTGTTGGTGCTATTGGACCTCTCAGTGGCTTTTGATACAATAGATCATACCATCCTTTTGGATCACCTGGAAGGGTTAGGAATTGGAGAGACTGCATTGCAGTGGTTCCATTCCTTCCTCTCGGGCAGATCTCAGAGGGTGAGGCTTAGGGACAGTTGCTCTAAAAGAAAAGAGCTTAATTGTGGTGTCCCTCAAGGTGCCATCCTTTCCCCAATGCTATTTAATATATACATGAAGCCGCTGGGAGAAATCATTTGGAAACATGGGGCACGGTGTTATCAGTATGCTGATGACACCCAGATATATTTCTCTATGTCTCGGTCATCAGCTTTGACTTCTGATGGTTCTCTCCTCTCAATGACTGTCTTAAGGCAATAATGGACTGGATGAGGAAAAACAGATTGAGACTAAATCCAGAAAAAAACAGAGGTGCTTGCAGTAACGGCCCCGTAACTAGGTACTGGGATACAACTTCCAGTCCTAGATGGGAGATGGGACTCTCCACTAAGGACTGTGTTCGCTGTTTGAGGGTGCTCCTGGACCCGTCACTCCAGATGACTAATCAGGTAAATGCAACAGTCAGGAGTGCCTGTTAGCAGCTTCGGCTGAGACGCCAGCTGCACCGTTTCCTGGAAGTAAGGGACTTGGAAACTGTGGTGCACCCGCTGGTAATCTCCCATCTTGATTTCTGTAATGAACTCTACATGGGGCTACCCTCATGCTTGGTCCGGAAACTTCAATTAGTACAGAACATGGCAGCCACATTGGTCTCGGGAGCATCAAGGAGAGACCACATAACACCTGTCTTGAAGTCTCTTCACTGGCTGCCTATTAGTTTTCGGGCTCAGTACAAGGTGTTGGTTATCACCTTTAAAGCCCTAACTGGCTTGGGTCCATCCTATCTTCGGGACCGCCTCCTTCCATACAATCCACCCCATGCACTCAGGTCCTCTGGGAGGAATTTGCTACAGCCTATAAAAACTAGGGCCTTCTCGACTGCCACTCCCAGACTGTGGAACGGCCTGCCGGACGAGATCTGTCAAATTACTACTTTGAGTAGTTTCAAGAAAGCGGTTAAGACGGATCTCTTCTGGCAGGCCTTTCCTGACTAGATATCCCAGCCTAAGAGTTAGTCTCCCCCTCGCTCCCTATTCTTCGTTGCAATGAGGGTTGATCCCTCTTAATGTATTTATTTTAAATGTGCTTTTAACCTGTGATATTGTTTAATACTTTTTTAGGGTGGGTGGGTTTTGGGTTGGTTGGGATGGGATGGGATGGGGATTGTATTTATGTAAATTTTAATGTTGTAAGCCACCCCGATTGCTCTACAGAGGGGCAGGGTAAAAATAAATTATTATTATTATTATTATTATTATTATTATTATTATTATTATTATTACTTGAGCTGCATCACTGAAGCACTTTGGCAAGAAGGCTCCATGCTAGACCCATTTAACACACATCTTTTTGACGCTCATTTTTTCCGCATCTTTTGCAGTAGCATGCCTTTCATGCTGCTTCACTGAGAGGTGCTTATTTTGTGCTTCATTCCTGCACACATTTTCTCAGCTGTGACTTCCACTGAGATCAGCTTGGCATACTTCCAAATAATGAGCAGCGCATCAAAGTGTGAGGTTTGGGTTGGGTTTTTTGTTTTGTTTTGTTGTTGTTGTTTTTAAAAAACAAAACCTCATGCTTTAATTCCAAGTACTATATTATCCTATGTTGTGACAGTCATTGCAACCTGCAGTCAGAAAGATGGGGAATAATTCCTCTTTGGACCCTCAGAAATGGGTTTGGCAGACTAGTATAATACCCAGATGCAAAGACAGGAGTTCTGTGGGATGCTCTTTTCATCTCCCAAAAGGATATTTTGCTGTTGTGCGGTTGGCAGTCTAACAGCACAATCCTGTAGCTTGTAAAGTATGAAATGGATTTAAAGATTCAGGACACATAAAAGTCCACAAGCACATAAAAGTCCTGCATGTGGAGAAATAAAGGAGACCAAATTAGATTCCATTATATTGGAAAATGCTGAGCTGTTGCGGAGAGCTGACTTTCTTACTTTTATAGTTTCCAACTTTTTTATCCCTTTGTTGAGTGACAAAAAAAGTAGAACTCCCTCCTCCCCTTTTTGTTACACAGAATGGGTACCAAAATAACACTCCAGCTCCAGATAATGAATAAAACATAATTCTCCCAACCATAACATTCTAAAAGCACTTCCAAATTATCCGTCGTCTTTATTTTTTATTTTTTGGCAAAGAATTTATGTCTGTCAGAAGCACTAAACCATGATCAAATGGCGACACAGGCCTAAAGTATTCAAAATTTACACTGAGTCTTTCCTTCAGTTGTCACAAAGATAGGAATGAGAGGTGAAGGTAGTACAAGGCGTATCCTGGCATTTGTCTATTTTCAGTCCTGAGTAAGAAAAAAAGAGTAATGTATTTATTGCAATGTGAATTTTTAAAGGGCTCAGTGAAAGAGCACACATTTTGTTCCATCTTCAGCCTCTGGCATTCCAGGTAGGGTTAAGAGAGATCCAATGGCTTTTAGTCATGATGTTGAGATAACTACCATCGAGAAAAGAGGCAGTATGTTCTGAATACCAGTTGCTGGTGAACAACAAGAGAAGGCCTCATGTCCAACTTGTGGACTTTCAAGGTTACCTTGGCTGGAGTGAATCCTTTACTAAATGAAACACGTCTGTGTCTGAAATCCTGGACAGCCACTCTTTTCAAGTGAGTACAGACTGCAGCAAACTAGATAGAACAACAGTCTGAATCAGCAAGAACCAGATTTATTGGATGCATGAACAGTCAGAAGTTGCAGTAGTGATCAAAAATGGAAGCAGAAAAATAAGAAAAAGCCACACATGTGTAACACTGGTGTCTTAGGAGGAATCCTCTGTTCATCACCTATAGCAAATTCTTGAATTAATAGTGGGAAGATTCTAGGCAATGGTGCATGCAGTATTCACCCTTTTAACTACTGTTGACAACTTAGCTGCAACAGAACATTTAAAAGATAAAATTGATAAAGTAACTTGAGGCTTGGCATCCCAGACCTCTCCAAAAGCTGCCCCAAAGAATTCAACCTCTTGTTCTTTACCACCCAAAAGAAGATATGTGGCCAGAATTTGTTGCTGTTGTTATTTGCTGTCAAGCTGACTTGGCAACTGTATGAAATACCTCCAAGTCATCCTGTTATCAACAATCCTGCTCAACTCTTGCAAACTTAGGGCTGTGGCTTTCATATTTGAATCAATCTGCCTGCAATGTGGTCTTTCTTTCTCCCTGATGCCTTCTACCTTACCAATCATTCTTGTCTTTTCTAGTGACTCATGTCTTCTCATGATATGTCTAAAATATGACAACCCCTGTTTAGTCATCTTCTCTTCTAGTGAAAGTGCAGGCTTGGTTTGTTCTTGAACCTATTTATTTGTCTTTTATCTGTAGAGTATCCATAGAACTCTTCTCTTGTACCACATTTCAGATACCTTGGTTTTCTTCCTGTCAACTTTCTTCATTATCCAGTTTTCACACCCATACATAGGAATTTAAGAAGTATTATGGCCTGGAGTATTCTGTCTTTGGTATTTAATGATATATCTTTACATGTTGTCTTTCCAAGTCTTAAGGTTTTTTCTTATTTATTTTTACTAGTGTCCGTTTTGCTTAGCAACTGAGCCAAGGTGTAGGAATTTTTGATTATTTCATTGTCCTTGTTACCCACTTTAAAATTATGCAAGTCATCTGTGGACATTATTATTGTCTGCTTTTGTTATTTTGTGACCAAAATAGAAACTGTAATGTTGAGGCACTTCTGCACAGTAAAGTCAATGTTGTTAAACAACCCACTGTCCTTTAGGCAGCATACCTATACAAGTTATATTTAAACGAGTTATACTCATACTTAATCTTTCCTTAGTAAAGAGTAGATTACGGCTTTGGTGCATTAACTCTTGAGAATAACTCGTGCATGTATTTTCAGTAAATTCTCACATGAGCAGCTTTTCTTCTGCCATCTTCTAATTATAATCTAAACTTGAGAGGACTTTAAGTACCTTATTTTCTGGCGTATAAGACTACTTTTTAACCTGCAAAATCTGGGGTTAAAGTGGGGGGGGGGGGGGTCATCTTATATGCCGGGTATAAGGAGGTTCATGATAGGTTTGCCTTAGTGTCATCATCAGTTGGAAATGACTTGAAGGTGCACAACAACAACAACAACAACAACAACAACAGTTTTGGAAGTCATACCAAACTCTATATTTTAACTGGAAAAGTGGGGGGTCGTCTTATACGCCCAGTCGTCTTAAACGCCGGAAAATACGGTACCGGTGTGGAGGTTCAACTTGAAGTGCTGGTGGTAGGAAGGCAGCCTTATAAAATAAGTGCATGTCCATGCCCTCACTCCTATACAGATTCTCAGGGTATCTTTGGTTTCTCCCAGAGATAGGGATCAGGAATTCTGTTCCATTTATGACCCCTTGTCACCAAAGTGATATTAAAATTAAATGTGATTTCTAAAGGACAATTAAATCAATTCATTTTTGTGGGTAGAAGACAACAGTACAGTTTCCCAGCTGGCATTTCAGAAGTATGAGATATTCAAATACAACTTGCGTATGTCCACTGGTGTCAAAAGCAGATAAAGAATGTCATTCAGTGACCTTTTTTTCTCCATACTGCCAGAGTATTTAATGAATTGGAGAGAAATTAATTTTCTTTAACTGTGATGTCAGTTAACTGCTACACAGTTTTATGCTAGCAGCTCAATTGCATGCTTCCATTTGTTGTTTGTTAATTAAAGTCAGAATGACGAAGGTGACCATTTTAATTAACAAGAGCCTATAGTTACAGTAATTTTAATTTTAAAAGAAATATAGAAAGGTCTTTCTTCTAATTGAGTTTTTATTAAGAGGGTGATATGGAATGAATATTTCATTTCAGCTGTTGTAACTGATGATATTTTTGTCCCATTCTGTGCCAAAGGTACTTTGAGTGTCATGCACTGTTGCATGTTAAGGTATTTAATGGAGAAGCAATTTCAGTTTAGCATTAGACAACCTGCATGTTTGACTCAATGAAGATAATAATAGGCAGATCTTAGAATGTTGAAAAATGTGTTGATGATGAATATACAGCTTACAGTCTTTGAAGTCAAGTCATCAAGACGTCCAGATCTTCATGCAAGCTTTCTTTTATTGCAAAAATCAGCATGAGCAAAAACAAATAATAATAATAACAATAATAGCCAAAACTTTAATTGCTACATGTTTCAAAGTTAGTTAAGCTGCAGCATCAGGAAATATTTTTTAATTAGTCCATTTCAGCTTAAAGGTTAAAGAACAAGTGAGAAACTTTTCAGAATCACAACTCTCAGCCCACATCTCTCCACCTCTTTGGGTGTAGCCTTTACAGACTGATTGGTTGATGATACATGACATGTGTTAGCCCAACCTCTAATTTCCATATTACATCATGTGACTACAGTTCCCAAAACATTCCCTTGTTTATAAAAACTCCTTTTGTAAACAGAACTCTTTCTCACAGAATTTCAGCTAGTTAACTGGCTTTGTTTAGACTAACACACACCTGTGGAGCTGAGTGTTATGAATCTAGCCTCAGAAAACAGATTTTCTCAGCAAGGAAAAATACAGACACACATCTTTACATTTCAACATTTTAACATTGACTATATATCCCATCAAAACCTAACATAGAAAATCCTTGACGATTAATAAATGAGTGAAATGGCCTAATGTTAATTCAGCATTACCAAACAAAATAGAAAAAAAATAATTCCATGCCATTTTACTATCTTGGTAGTAAATTAAATCCTTGTTGATTAAATTCACCTTGTTGATTAAATCAATTATAAAGGGAACATATTGTACTTGCCATTATTATGCTGTGAAAATCGATGAACCAGTGACAAATTCTTCAGCACCTAGTTGTAATTTTTTAGAATGGCTTGCCATCAGAATAGACTTCAGTGTATGAAGGCTTGCCCAGATTTAGCTTACAGTCACTGAAAATATGGAGTTAGGGTATGGAGCAAGGGTGTAAGTTACTTCTTTTTCACAGCCAAGAATGAACTATTTAGTCAGTTTCTTCCTCCTGGAAGAGAGTCCTTGATAGCCATGCCATTTTGGAGGACTATTCAGAGTTTGAGACTTATTCTCTGAAAACAAGCAGTGTGGCTTTTATGCACAGAAAATATGATTTGTGTGCCAAAATATGATTTTATGTGCAGGAAGCCCATAACCCATCCCCCCAATGTTTTAGTGTGTTTGAATTTTGCATGGACAAATTCCCAAACAGTGAAGAATCCCACTACATCTAGATTTCTGTGGTGGGGAATCTCCACAGTTTGAAATCCTTTGGCAAATTTCCAGGAAAGAATGGAACAACTGTAGCCAATGGCCATGAATATAGTAGCAGTTCCTGGCATATTGCAGGGGTGTGTGTTCTCAAAACATATAACTTAAGAAGAATTGTTTAAACTGTTTTACGTTACTTAGCTTATTAAAAATTAGAGGATAGGGAACTAAAAACCCTGGAAAAAAATAATTGTGCCTGACATCACTGGCTGGCATCCTGTTCATTAGTCCCATCTAGAGTAAACCTAAAGTGCAAAGATATACAACTCAACCCTAAAGTTAGAATCGTCCAAGCCATTTTATTCCCCATGACCTCATACCAATGTGAGAGCTCAGGTGAAGAAGGCAGATAGGAAGAAAACCTGTTTCAGATGTGATGCTGGACTAAGAGTGCTGGGGATACTGTGGCCAAAAACACTCTCTAGAGGCCAAGATGACGAAGCTGAGGCTGTCATACTTTGGCCACATGATGACAAGGCATGGGTCATTAGAAAAGGCAATATTGCTAGGAAAGGTAGAAGGTAGTAGAAAGAGAAGAAGTTCTCATGCCAGATGGCTAGACTCAATCAGGGAAGTAATGGGGTTGTATCTGCAGAAGCTAAGGAGAGCAGTGGTGGATAGGGGATCTTGGAGACTCCTCCATGGGGTCTCCATACATTGGGATCCACTCAGAGACAATTAACAAGAACAAACAAGACTAAACCAATTCAATCAATTGTTGAGTGGTGAGTTAACACATGGATAAATCTAATAGGTTTATGGTATTTACTCTAGTCAGGATAAAAACAAAATTTCAGATGCTGTCACCAATGGTACACAGCTAAAATGGATAGGAGAGGATTCATGGAAAAAAAGGTGCTTGAGAAGTGCAGTAGGTGTAAAGTTTTCAACACTTCTTAAACACAGAGGACAGAGTTATTAAACTTGATTTTTAAAAAAAACAGTGTGATGTGGCAAACTTATATTTTCATTTAATATCAATGTGAGGATTCTGACACTCTACCAATGCAAAATCTATGTGTTTTTTTCTTCTTTTCTTTTCTTTCTTTCTTTGTTTTAATTTTTTTTGCAGGTGGTATCAAGTGCCCAGTATGCAACTTTGTGTATGGAACAAAATGGGAGTGCAACAGACACCTGAAAAATAAACATGGACTCAGATTAGTGGAACGTGATGGGGAAATGAAATGGGAGGTAAATTCAAGTTATGATAGCTGTCCCTAAAAGTTTGTGCCTTTCTAAAGTGGTATGATGGAGGAGTGCATTGAAAAAAATATAATATAACCTGTCCTAAATAGTGAAAAACTGTATTCTCTGTATTCTTTCTTTCTTTCTAGGTGAAGGTAACTGTCCAGTGAAAATGTCATAACCCTTAAGCATTTATTTCATTGTAATTTTCTGTTATAGATATTCATTTTCATTTACTGAATAAGATGTACATTGTTGTTGACAAAACAAAGGAAATAAACATGTAGTTAATAGAATGCTATTATACAGGCCCATACATATGATCTGCCCCTTTCTCTGTCTGTCCACCCAAGTTAATATACTGAAGACAGATGTGCTATGGATCAGAAAATATGGAGTTATGGGTGATGGTTGACACCTTATCCTAGATAAGGTTGCATTCTAGCTAGAGAGCCAAGTACAGAGCTGCAGCATACTCCTGGCCTTGGCAGTTGTGCTGAAAACCAGATATCATCAAATGGCCTACAAGTGTCATTTACCAGCCTCAGATAGTTTGTCATCTACAACCTTAGCTAAATAAGGCCTTTTTCATCTCAGTGGCATATTAATTGCATCCAGCTGTGTTATTTTATTGAAGACTACATAGGGCTGTCCTTAAAGATGGTTGAGAAACTTCCCACTTATTAACAATGTAGTGACAAGAGACTAAATAGGTTCTTGAATCACATTACACTTATTGTTCACTACCTACACTGGCTACCTGTCTGCTTCCGAGCCCTTTGAAAGCAAAATGGCTTTTAGTGCGTAAATTGTTGGGGACAGGCAATTTCGAGGATTGTTACACCTCTGTGTACCCAATGACCCTACTTATTAGCATCAAAGGTTTTAATTTCTGATCCACTAGTGAATGGTGTTATGTTGATGACTGCAGAAGCATTGCACTGTGATAGAATCTTTCAAATAATAGAGTAAAGCAGAGAGCATCCAGTAGACCCCATAAACCCCTTAGAGCAAAACTGTGCAGAACTTTTTGATCAAAAGGACTCTGATGTCATTTCTGCAGACTTTTATTTAACCCCCTGAAAAACAGCTTTAAAATGTGTACATGCCAAAAACATGTTAGATTTTTTTTTCAGTATTAAACATAATATTTCAGCATTTTGAAATATGACTCCTATTTTTAGTGCAATCTCAGGAAATGTTCATGGCTACCACTATGTCTGATTTTAAGAAAATATTGGAAGACTTAAAAAATAAACAAACTCCTGTCTCCTTTCATATTTGTCACTGTAATGGTAGTGTTTGAAAAGTGCTATAACTTATGCTGTTACTTTGCAATGTATTGATTTTATTTTATTTTATTTTATTTTTGGTAACATCTTGGAAGGCTGTGCAATGTATGCTACATACTCTAAAATGCAAGCTAGAAATCCATTAAATATTAATTTAGGCCTGCTGTAGACGCTTGAAAACACTTCATGTAGAGCATCCCCGCTGAGTTAGCTACATCAGATCCAGTACGGCCAAAACCTATTCCAGTTTGCCTACTCTGTTGCATGCCACTATAGTATGTCAGTTCAGATTTTAGGCATCTGCATCCTTAGAAATTATCTCCAAGGCAGATTTTAGACTAGAGCCTCAAAAGTGGACCTTGGTGTTTTGTTTGTGTGGCCTGCTAGAGTGAGAACAAGAGTAGAATGATCTGTGTTTAGCTTCATCTAAGAATGGGAATTATGCAGCCCCTCTATATGTTGTTGGACCTCTGGTCCAAATAACTCCAACCAGCATAACCCATGGTGAAAACTGGTAGGAGATGCACCTAAGAATGGGAATTATGCAGCCCCTCTATATGTTGTTGGACCGCTGGTCCAAATAACTCCAACCAGCATAACCCATGGTGAAAACTGGTAGGAGATGCACTGGAAGATTCCATGACACTCATCCTTGCCTTAACTTGTGTTAATGTACTGAAATGTCTGCAAAATAGAACTTGGGTACTTGGACTCCCATTGTGGCTTAGTTTGGGATTCTCCTGAATGGCCTGAGAAAACTTGTTGTGGTTCAATTTTACATGGTGCAGTCCTATACATATCTACTCATATGAAGGTCCTACTGTGTCTAGTTAAGCTTACACTTAGGAAAATGTGTAAAGGATTGAACACTCAGTTTGAGGAATTATGAAGTCTGAAATTCTGTGAAGGTAATTGACATAAAATATGAAAGGATATTAGAAGACTAAAAGATAAATCAATTAGAAGTCACAAGTGATTAGTGCCAACTTGAAAGTTTGAATTACAGCTCTTGAAGTGTTCAAAATTAAACATGAATTGAGTGTAATGTAGCGCTTGGTTTCTAGTTTTGTTGTCATCTAAAGTTCTCCTAAAATATTGCCTTCATCCTCCTCATATGTCCCATGTAAGATCAAATAGGTTGGTGAGTATAAAATATAGGTCTTCTTCAGTGGTGACTCCATTATGGTAGAATTCCCTTCCTAGAAAATTCTACATAGTCCTTTTTGGTATAGTTCATCTTATACATATATAAATCACTACATCATGGGCCAACATGATGTAGTGTTTTAAGTGTCAAACACGAACTCTGAGAGATAAGATTTTGGATCCCCACTCAGTCTTAGAAACAGACTGCGTGACCTGGGGCAAGTTATATTCTCTGTGCCTCAGAGGAGGGCAATGGCAAATCCCCTTTGAATAAATCTTTCCAAGTAAACCCTCTAATAGATTCACCTTATGGTCATCTTAAGCTGGAAAGGACTTGATCAAAATTTTGGCATTCTTGTGATGTATCTGCTGATTCCCTTTGTTCACTGGTTACTGGCCTATTTTGCAGCAAACAACAGAGATTTCTGATGAAGAAACCTCATCGTATCTCCATATTACAGAAGCTGAAGATATGCAAGGAGCTCAGACTGCTGTGGCTGCTCTACAAGATCTACGATATACCTCAGAAAATGGTAAAATGATATCTGTATGGAGAAAAAAGTACATTGCAATATAGTTTAGAAATATTAAATGCTCAAAGTGAGCTTATTTATTAACTACATGATCCTTACAACACCTACAGGAAGCACAGAGCTCCCTTGTTGCAACAGCTGCATTGGTTTCCAGTCTGTTTCTCAGCACAATTCAAAGTGCTGGTTATGACCTACAAAACCCCTAAATAGCTCAAGAACACATTATTTGAATGACCTTCCCTATGTTTTGTGATCTGCTTGAGGAGACCATTGTCTCTATCCCAACACCTTCACAGGAACATCTGGTGGGAACACAGGAGAGGGCCTTCTTGGTGTCTGCTCCCAGACTCTCCCTTCCAAGAGAGGTTAGACTGAGAATCCCTTCCTAAAGAGGTTAGACTCCCCCTTCCATACTTTCAAAGGCTGATGAAGACCTTTTTGTTTCAGCAGATCTTTGAGGGCTGAGTGCTTGCGGGGAAAGAGCTTTTCATGTGCTATGCTTTTTATACTTGTTCTTTGTAATGGTTTGCTTTTAACTGCTCTTAGTTTTTACTGATAGTTGAATTATATTTTAAACTTTTGTATGATGTCCTTTATATCTATTAACTCTGTTATAAACTGCTTGGTGTCTCAGACTGGAAAAAAGGAAAGGTTTCGAGAGCCAGTGCGGTTTGGGAGTTGGACTAGGATTCTGGAGACCAGGCTTTGATTCCCCACTTGGTCATGAAATCCACTGGGTGTCCTTGGGTAATTCACTTGCTCTCAACCTCAGGGGAAGGCAATAACAAACCTCTGAACAAATCTTGCCAAGAAAGCCCTATGATGGGATCGCCATTAGTCAGAAAAGATTTGAAGGCACACAGCAACAATAACAAACAACAATAAAGAATTGTAAGGAGACAAAGTCCCATGTGCTGTGCAATGGTCAAAAACTTGTATTTCTTAAAAGGCCCAATGCATTTCAGTCTTACCATCAACTGGCCTTCTTTAGGGGCAATTCTCAGAAATTTTTGGAGTTGCAGTCTGCCTTGTATAGAAGTGAGCCTCCTGGGTGTTAGAAGGAAGGAAATTTTATTTGTTTATATCCTCCCCGTACCATACAATAACTGTATAGTATTGTAGCAATCTTCACAATACCTTTATGGTATGACAGGTAGGCATTGGAGAAAGAGAGAAAGAAAAAGAGAGAGAGAGAGAGAGAAAGAGAGAAGCTAACCTGTGGCCACCAGTGAGAGTTATGGCTGAAACAGTATTTGAACTGTGACTTATTTCAGTGCTACCCCAGCTTTATGTCATGATAACAAAAGTGGCTGCAACAGGGATGAGGCAGCTCATTCCACATTACATTTGCCAAGTTTGGAGCACTTTTGAAAAACATACCTGGTTTCAGCAACACAGCTTCTTCCTGAAACCTTGAATGGCTTCAGGCATTTTAAAGAAGCTGCTACAGAATACCCACTAGCATGCCACTTCTGATGTTTTGCCGAAAAGGAACATGACAAAGGTGGGAGGCATGCATGATCTCTTCAGCAAGAAATTGGATTACTGCTGTAAATAAGTACAAGGTTTGCTTCATGGGGATGGGGTCAGAAAATGTGTGCCATCCTTGTTTTGCTTCTCTGGTCTGCCACTGTAGAAATAGCATTTGCATCGCTCTTGTGCAAATTTATTTTTTACACAGAAGTATGCTATCAAGAGGTGCAAGTCATTTGAATTTCTTTTCTTGCTTTTTCTTTACACAGCAGGCTGGAGGGGTCCGGGCACACATGTGGCTTGTTGGATCCCATAGCCATTGATTGCACCATTATGTAAAGATTGTAAAATTTACTACATCTTAGTGCTAGGCCTAATAGTCAACAAGTTTGATTTTGTTCTCAAAAGTAGTGATGACACAAAGACGCTCTTCCATCCCCCTGTGAGGGATGGGGGAGTCTTTAATATTTGTTTGTTTGTTTGTTTGCTTGTGGCTATTTGCAGTTACTGTTTTCTCCTTTTTGCTGCCTCTTCAGTGACTATTTGATCATTTACTAGGATGGATGTAGCAATGCTTTGTAGAAAATGAGATTTAGCTATTCTGTTATGTTAGTGAAGATAAACAGGGCAGCGAGTACACCAAGGGTCATAATCCCCATGTTAATCACATAGGTAATTCTCTCTAGTCATGAATCACTGTAACTATTGGACAGTTTCTCAATTCCTTCCGAAGAGTTCCCCCAAGATATTGAAAGAGAAGCTACTTATCTATTCTATTTAAGCTTCTAATGATATGAAGGTGCTGAAAGTATGGACAGTGCTGCCTTTCAGATAGCAGTTGTTCTTAAAATGCAACTTTTTGAAGATGAAGTGAACTTTTTCTCAAAAGGATTTGACCATTCAATCTTATAGTTTGTTTTTTCATCCAGTGTTAAAGAAGAAATACAAGCAGTGGCTGTTCTAAACAATGATTCACAGAATAGACCCATAACTTGATTCTTGCAAATTTACTGTTAATATTTTTTAAAATTTGTTTAACACCCAACTACTAGGTACTGTGTTAAGCAAACTGGCCCATGCTTAGAGCTTACAATCCAGATGGCACCAAGCATCACACACCAGGCATATGACGCTCAAAAGTGTATAACACAATACATGTTTTGTTCTTTAAGGTCTCACAAGACTGGCTATTACATTCACACACTAATTCCTAAAACCATTTTCTGAAATTAAGCCTTGGTTATCCATCAGGATTTAGTTCTGAGCAACCCATTCGGGATTGAAGAACAAGAAGAGACAGACAGTAATATAAGGGCCTTGTTCTCACTATGATTTAACTCGAATTGCTGATCGGATTATATGTGCCTCGTCCCCACTTGAAACAGATTTAGATCCTATTGAGCTCGGTTTCAGTTGTGATGAAGCGAGGCAAACGCAAAAAAACTGTTCTTTTCTGACAGTAGTTTCCTGGTGGTTCTTTTAAAAAGAACCTACTCAGAAGTGTGTTCAACAAGTGGGAACGATGGATCTGAATTGCATCATTCTG
>CM034706.1:11105988-11144341 GCA_020142125.1 Phrynosoma platyrhinos
TTACAAGGGAATAATGAAAAGATCCGCTTTCATAGTGGGAACAACGGATCTTTTGGAACCAATTCACTGACACAGAGCAAAGACGAATTGCAAACTCGTTTAAATGTAAGTGGGAATGAGGCCTCTGAGGAGGCAAATTAAGCAAGGAGAAAATTGAGGTGGGAATGAGGAGGGAGAAAGTTTTGGCAAAAGATTTGAATGAGGAGAGAGGTGAGTTGACTTTGCAGTGGACTTGGTGGAATGTGCAAAGGCAAGATGAGAGCAAAAGAGCTGAACGTGAACAGAATGAAATTTTGAGCATTAGTGTTGTCTTAATGCTGGTCTTGATATTGTCATCCTTTCTTATAAGGTGCCCGACTTGACCCCACAGCTGTAAATATCCTACAGCAAATCATAGAACTGGGTTCAGAACCCCATGATGCAGCAGCTGTTGCCTCCGTGGTTGCCATGGCCCCAGGAACCGTGACTGTTGTGAAGCAGGTAAAAAAGAAAACCCTTTTAATTTCATGTGCCATGGTGCATGTGTATATCTTTGTTTGTAATCTGTTTGAACTGATTTGGACTGAGTTTGCTGTAAATAAATATTAATATTTTCAGAGCTTTGGAATAATAAATTGAGACAATCTCCCTTCAGCTAGGCAGCTCATTAGTAGAGTGGTCTTCCAGCACCACCTTGAGCTATATTTGCTTCTGGAACCAGGAATGTGCAAGAATGATGAGCCCAAAATTGAGCATAACTGAGTTGGTGACTTGTGCATATCAAGGTTTGGAGTGGAGAGGATGCTTTCAGTATATGATGTTGAAATACAGAACTTCTCACAAGCCATTTATGCTTTCATAGTGGTGACTGAGAACTTACTCAAACAATCAATATGCAAAACTGCAGCAACTTTGAGTGGGGTTGAGGGGTGGAAGTGTTGTTTGTCTTGAAATTTTCTTCATGTTAAATTCCTTCCACTTTATACCATTATTTGTCAGAAGGTAATCAGAAAAAATTGAGCCATAAACTTAATTAGACTGTTCTCCTCCCCATTTCCAAACCAGAGGAGAAGGCGGAGAGCTTTTCTTTGTTTAGCTATTTTGGCAGGTTCTAGAAGGAAGAAAGATGCTCAGATGTCAATATTTGAGATCATGTGTTGGCACTTTCCATGCAGGGGACTTTGAGGCAGGTGCACTTACACACTAGCAGTTTCTCATATGAGAGAACTGAAATATTGTTTTTAGATTATTTTTAGATATTTAGTATACCACAGAGGTGGGGGAAAGTATAGGCAACAGGTTGCATGTGCCCCATAGCCCCACATTTGCAGCCCCTCTAAAGCTGCGGGGCCCTCCAAATTTTAAAAAAAAAATGTGTGAAATTCACACAGAAAATGCCCAAATCACTGAGAAAAACCAGCAGTTTGTGTAGGCGTGTTCTCCATCATTTCCAAAGCCCTCCAACACAGCTGATTTTCAACCAAATCTGGAAGTGACAGCTCATCACTTTCTGGAGCAACACAAACCCATTCATGCAACCTAGCAATGTGAGATGAAGTGAAAATTGGTCCCTGGCACACTTGTCTGCATGTGCAGTGCATATGTGTCCTGGTTCACTCAAACAGGCACTTTATTTGAAGGTACTATGCTTATTCCAAGGATAGGTTGTCACATTCCAGTAAAAATGGCTGTTTAAATTGTCCTTGAGGTAGTATTTCTGAGAAAATCAACCAGCACTTTCCTCTGCATTTCTGAGCATCCTTCTGTAATGAGGTAGGCATCTGATAACTCAGGGAGGCAGTGAGGTTGTAGAGATGCTTGATTTATTGGACTTTGCTGGACTGTGAAAAAAGGGATTGCAGATAATAGTGAAATGGTGAGGATGTATGTTTGTATGTTTTTGTTGACTTCACTATTTAAGTTTTATTTACACATAAAAACACGTTTGAAAAACTTGCATGTTTGTAGACAGAAGTATGATACCTTTCACAGGCCTTTACTATATTTTTTTGGTTTTCATCTGTTTGAGCACACTAAGAAAGATTCTGAAGTTAATTGCCAAATTACTTCTTTTGCAGTTTCTTTTAAAATCGTTGGGGTGCTGACATTATTCTAATCTTTATAGTTCTTTTCAAGTTAAAAAAAAAAGAAAACTGTGGCTACTAGTGTGTGATAAAGCAAATTTATTTATATATGCACAAAATAAAGTGGAAAAATATTTCATATTCCTAGGAGCCATTATCAAACACCAAGAAGATAGCATAGTATAATGCTCAGCAGGCACTGAAGGGCTTGATACACAATTCTGTTGCATTGCTTAAAACTTCCCAAACATTCTTCAGTTTTAACAAAGCCAGATCTACCTTCAGTCCAGAGATCAAAGAACCTCACTGCCAAACAGCAACCTGCAATGACAGACACAAATGACTTTTAAAAACCTTTAGCAAGGAGTTACAAGCACATAGTGTCTTATTACCTGATTGGCAGGCATTGTGCATGCCCTTATCAGTACAGTTTAATAATAATAATAATAATAATAATAATAATAATAATAATAATTATAATTTTTATTTATATACCGCCCTATGGCGGACCAATCCGGGCGGTGAACATAAAGATTAAAATATACAATAATACAGTATAAAACAACATTATTCCCCCTCCCCCCCTTAAAAATTTATTAAATCAAATCAATGTAAAACTAGGTTAAGTTTAATCCAATTATAAATTAATAATTAATGAATTATTTCCCAATCCCAGCAATGCCAGGTTTATCAGAGCTCATCTGACTATGCTGAAGTTGGAGAGAAAGATTCCGCCCCCCATGATAATGGCATTATAATAAGGGCAGGGCACCATGTGGCACTGGACATGTTGTTAGAACAAAAGGGATACAACTTTGTTACAGCTAAGAGCCTTGGCTTAGCATGAGCACAGGGTGAAGGACTGGACATCCTCTGCCATTTGATAGGAACTCATCTGAGCAGAACGTGAAATGACGGAAGTGAGATTTCACATGGGCAAAAGAGTAGTTCTGACCCCTTTGAGTGAGACAAGCCCAGCCCTCCTCTGAGCTGGGCATCACCCTGGTTGTCTAAATCCAAGGTCCCTTAAACTGGGGGTAACAGTCACACACATACACTTCTCCCCAAACATACATGGCAATGCATGTCCCAGGTTTCACTGCTTGGGCTTTGAGAAGGGAGATTGGCAGAATTAGTTAGATTCAGGCCAACAGATGATTTGAGCAACCCAGGGAAAAACTGAATTGTCTGCCCTCAACATTTGAGGAAAATGAGGTCTCTCTGAGTATCCACCTTGTTCATAAGAAAAGGGAGCAGATTCTGGATGGGTATTACATTGACTTCTTTTCCTTTGGATAGGAAGTTGAAGGGTTTTGAGGCACAGTGGTATTCTCACCAGTTCTGCCAGTGAGGGATAGAGGGACAGGAAGATACTGAAAGTGAATAACTGGCTACATAGTGGGTGTAGATGAGAGTGATTTGGCTTCTGGGACCATGGTCTTAACTTCTTAGACAGAGGACTAGTCCTAGTAGAAGAACGTAAATATGACTTTTTAGATATAAGAGAGACTTGATAGGATGTCTCTAAACAAATGAAGGATAACCTGTTCAAAAAGAATAGCTGTAGCAAAAAGGGAGTGGAGTAGTGTTAAATGTAAAAGATAGATTCAGTTGTACAGAAATCCATGATCAGAGTGGACCAGTTCGGAGCATTTGGGTTAAAATAAATGGAGAAATAAATAAAAGAAGCATTGTGGTAAGAGCCTGCTACAAGCCATGAAACCAAGAATAGGTGGAGGATGATAATTTTCAGACACAAATCTCAGAAATCTCAAAGGTGCAGGAATTAGTAGTTTGAAGGACGGGACTTCAGTTAACCTGATATCTACTGGGAGACTAACTGCTGCCCATAAAATTCCTGATGATACTTGGAGATAATTTCCTATTTCGAATGGCTTGCTTTACGGAGACCTGGCTGGGAGAGGATAGCGCTACAACTTGGACGCAGGCCCTCTCAGCCGGGTACTCTGGTAGTGAGCAGGTAAGGGGATGGGGGAGGCGGAGTGGCTCTGGTTCACAAGAACAACTTGACCTTGACCAGGATACCTGTCTGGAACACAGCTCACTTAGTGTATGTACCTAAGCCTGAGGACCACGGATAGTTTGGGGATTCTGCTAGTATACCGACCACCCCATTGTCTAGCAGACTCCCTAACCAAGCTGACACAACTGGTTTCAGAGTTGCTGCTGGAGTTGCCTAGACTTTTAGTTTTGGGTGACTTCAACATCCCACTTGAGACCAGTTTGTCAAATCTTACAGGTGTGGCTCAGGACTTCATGGAATCCATGACAAATATGGGCCTATCCCAAATGGTCGTCAGGCCCACTTATTGTGAAGGTCATACCCTGAATGTGGTCTTTAGTACGGAACAGGAATATCCGTGGGCAGAGGTTATTAAAACCACCGCATTGTCATGGACAGACCATTTCCTGGTCAAGACGGAACTAAGAACCACTGTCTGCCCCACCGGGGTGGTGGACCTATTAGATTGGTCTGCCCTCGACGGCTGGTGGAACCAATTGGATTCCAGAAAGCCTTAGAGGGTCTAATGGTTGGCAATGTCGGTGATTCTGTTGAAGCTTTGGTCAATACCTGGAACACCGATCTCGCCAAGGCTATAGACACAATCGCTCCCAAGCGCCCTTTCAGCCCACTTCTAATCGTAAGCCATGGTATACGGAAGAGCTTAAGAAGATGAAGTGGGTTGGACAATGACTGGAGCGCATCTGGCGGAGAACTTGACTCTTATCTGACAAGAGTCGTCATAGGAACTTTCTTTGGTCCTATCGAGAGGCAATATGTGCAGCGCAGAGATCTTTCTGCTCTGCATGTATTGCGTCTGCAGAGTCTCGTCCAGCAGAGCTGTTTAGGGAGGTAGAGGAGCTGACATGGGTCCCACCTGTGCAGAATCCACTACTTAACCTGACAACAGCCTGCTGTGATGCGTTTAACACCTTCTTTGCAGATAAAATCTCTCAGATAAGAGCCAATTGGATGCCAGTGTTGTAACAGAATCAATTGATGAGGTGTTCAGCAACTCCGTTAATGATATTATACTGGATCAGTTTCAATCTGTGAGTACCGATGACGTGGACAAGCTCCTTGGTAGAGTGAGGAAAATGACATGCCCTCGATCCTTGCCCATCATGGCTGGCTGTCCAGGGGGGGATGCATTGAGGATGTTCCTTACGGAAGGTCATGTTCCACCTTGTTTGAAGGAAGCAGCGGTTAGGCTACTTCTGAAAAAACCTTCCCGGCACCCCCTGGATATGAATAACTACAAGTCAGTCTCTTTACTACCTTTTTTTTTGATCGAGAGGGTGGTTGCTCTTCAACTCCAAGCTGTCTTGGAAAAAACTGATTATCTAGATCCATTTCAAACTGGCTTTAGGACAG
This sequence comes from Phrynosoma platyrhinos, assembly GCA_020142125.1. NCBI lineage: Eukaryota > Metazoa > Chordata > Lepidosauria > Squamata > Phrynosomatidae > Phrynosoma > Phrynosoma platyrhinos. The sequence continues at coordinate 11,111,449 of CM034706.1, forward strand.
GATTTGGAGTTGAGACTGCCATCGTTGCCTTGGCTGATGACCTTCGTCTGGGCATCGACAAGAGTAGTGTGACCCTGCTGGTGCTCCTAAACCTCTCAGTGGCTTTCAACACAGTCAATCATAACATCCTCTTGGATCGCCTGAGTGGGTTAGGAATTGGAGGCACTACGTTGCAGTGGTTCCGTTCCTTCCTCTCAGGCAGATTCCAGAGAGTGTTGCTCGGGAACAATTGCTCCGCAAAAAAAGAGCTTAATCGTGGCGTCCCTTGAGGTGCCATCCTGTTCCCGATGCTGTTCAACATATATATGAAGCCACTGAGAGAGATCATTCAGAGACATGGGGCGGAGTGTGCTGATGACACCCAGGTGTATTTCTCCATGTCTCGGTCTTCAGTTTCAGCTTCAGATTGCATTTCTCCTCTCAATGACTGTCTTAAGGCAATAATGGACTGGATGAGGAAAAACAGATTGAGGCTGAATCCAGATAAAACAGGTACTCACAATAGCAGCCCAAAACCAGGTATTGGGATACAACCTCCTGTCCTGGACAGGGTCACACTCTCCATGAAGGATTGTGTTCACAATCTGGGGGTGCTCCTAGATCTGTCGCTCCAGATGACTAATGAAGTAAATGCGACAGTCAGGAGAGCCTGTTATCAGCTTCGGCTGATATGCCAGCTGTACCCTTTCCTGGGAGTAAGGGACCTTCAGACTGTGGTGCATGTGCTGGTAACCTCTCGTCTTGATTTCTGTAATGCACTCTACATGGTACTACCCTTGTGCTTGGTCCAGAAACTCCAATTAGTACAGAACATAGCAGCCAGGTTGGTCTCAGGTACATCTAGGAGACACCATATAACATCTGTATTAAAGTCTCTTCAATGGCTGCCTATTAGTTTCCGGGCCCAGTATAAGGTGTTGGTTATTTCTTTTAAAGCCCTAAATGGCTTGGGTCCAACCAGTCTTCGGGACCACCTCCTCCCATACAATCCACCCCACACACTTCGGTCCTCTGGGAGGAATTTGCTGCAGCCGATTAAAACCAGGCTGTCTGTAACCTCCCAGAGGGCTTTCTCAGCAACTGCTCTCAGATTATGGAACTGCTTGCCAGATGAGATCCATTAGATTACAACTTTAAGCAGCTTTAAAAAAGCTGTTAAAACGGATCTCTTTGGCAGGCCTTTCCTGACTAGATTTCCCAACCTCAGGAGTTAGCCCATCTTCTCCTTCCCACTTTCTGCTGTAGTCGCTGCTATTGTCTGTTATTGTTTGTTGTTGTGACATTATTTTAAACAGGTTTTAATCTATAAATTGTTTAATACTTTTTTAAGGGGTGGGTTTGCTCTGGGATTTTAGGCTGTGTTATATTATATTGTAATACACCTGTATGGAAGTTTTAATGTTGTAAGCTGCCCTGATTGCTTTGCAGAGGAGCGGGATATAATTAATTAATAATAATAATAATAATAATAATAATAATAATAATAATAAAGCCAGACTCTTGCAGACATGACAAAAATGACAGTGTCAATTTATATTTTTTAAAAAATCAATAAACTAGATCAGAATAACAATACAGAAAGGGGCTAAAAAAACCAGCAAATATTAAAATTATATAAAAAAAAAAAAACCTCCATAACTCCTCAGTGAGGCTAAGAACAGTTAATAGCTAATACGGATTATACATTACAAATCTAGAACCAGATAGTATCTGGTAAATTTTCATTAAAATAAGCAATTTGTCAAGGTCTCCAACCTCACTTTTATAGCAGATTTAATAATTTTTGCTGTTCTAAAAGCAACATAATAATCTGACACAATGAATAATGTATTCACTTTTATTCTCAGTGCTTCAAATCACTCAACCCCTTACCAGTTTTGGGTTTACTTAACTAAATGCTGTTGCAATAGTAGAGGAAAGATTTCACAAAGTACCAGCTATGCCCATTTGGCTATGTGCTTGTAGAAGACCAAATTCATTTTTTGTTAGAGTGGGTAAAATGTTCCAATTTAAAATCTAAATATATTGTTCCACTTCCTCTATGTTAAGAAAACTAAATCTCAGAATGAGCTGATACTGGCTAGCAAGCAAGGAGCAACAACAAAAAGGATTTTTCAGGTAGAATTCAAGCAAATTCAAGAATGATCGTGCCAAATTATTTTTTTAAAGTGGGTCACTAGCTCCATAGATGGTGGGAATGCTGTAGATGTTGTTTATCTGGATTTCAACAAAGCATTTGATAAAATCCTCCATGATATTTTGATTAGTAAAGTGATTAAATGTGGATAGATGGAAATCAGATGGATCCATAGTTGGTTGGAAAATCATGTTCAGAGAGTCATTACCAATGACTGGAGTTCGAATGAGGGAAGTCTCAAGTGGATTATGGCAGGGTTCTCCCCTGGGATAAATATTCTTCAATATTTTATCAATAGATGATGGGTTAGAAAGAATCCTTATCAAGTATGTGAATGATGCAAACCTGGGAGGGGTAGCTAATATATTGGAAGATGTGAACAGAATTCAAAAGGACCTTGATAAGCTTGGAAATTGAGTGGAAATTAATAGAACGAGTTTCAACTGAGACAAATGCAAAATTGTACATTTGGACACAAAAAAACAAATGCACAGATATTAGGATGTGGGATACATTATTATGTATAAAGAAAATGTTGGGATTATTGTTGATCATAAATCGAACATGAGGCATCAATGTGATGCTGCAGCAAAGAAGGCAAATAATATTTTAGATCTCATTAAAAGAATTATCATTTCTAAGACAAAGGAAGTTCAGTGGTCCCTCCATATTCTCTGGGATTAGGGGTTAAGGATCCTCGTGAATGTGGAAAAACCACAAATAAAAACAACAACAACCACTATTCTTTTTACCTGAGAGGACACCTCTCTGGGAATCTCCAGGTCCTCCAGTACACCTCTGTGGTCAACATTTGCCAGAGGTTGACCATAGAATCATGCTGGAGGACCTACAAATGCATGATTGCATTCTTTAAATATCTAAAGGGTTGTCATAGAGAGAAGGATGTATACCTGTTCTCTGCTGCCTCAGAGTGTAGGACCAGGGCTAATGGGTTTAAGTTATAGGAAGGTAGATTTCAACTGAACATTGGAAGGAACTTCTTGAGAGTCAGTGTGGTTCAGCAGTGGAACTAGTTACCTGGTGAGGTGGTGAAGTCTCTTTTTCTGGACATCTTCAAAAAGAGGCTGGATTGTTAACTGCTGGGGTTGCTCTCACTGAATTTCCTGCACTGAATGGCTCATTGGGCTCAATGGCCTACGGCACCCCTTTCAAACTCTGTGATTCTATGTTTGGCCCCATTTATCTGTAGAGGAGGCCTGCCTAAACTATACAGGCGCCTAGGAGATAGCTACCAGCTTTCCGCCAAGAAGGTAGCACACTGCCTTCCTTCATGACTCCTCTGTAGACTGCAGATATGCTTTTAGGCACCCTTGCTTACTCATATGCCCCCCAACACTGCCAGTGGTCATTTGATATTGCTTGTAAGTGTCTACCCAGTTCCAGCTGTCACCATGAACAGCAGGGGGCTTCCAGCAAAGCATTTATTCAAGGGAAAGGGCAGGCTGGTCCACCTCACAGTTTAACTGAGTAACAATGGCACCTGTTTTCAGGTGTGGCAAAATGATTTGCACATTTTTCCTGCCAGCCTTTGCCCCCTTGCGGCTTCTCAGCAGTTCCTTCTGCTCTCCTTTATATGTCACCTGGTTCCCCAGGGTGTCTCTGCTCGACAGAAATGATGAGTCAGGGAATCAGGCTGACAGCTTGAGAAAACCAAATTAGCTGAGAAGGACTTGAACAATTCCTTGGCCAGCCTTGCAGAAACTCAATTAAGTTAAGCTAAATAAATGCCCAGGCTATTCTTTGTTGCCTGATTCTCAGCTCCCTAAAATATGTTGTTGAAATGTGTGTGCATGCATTTATTCCAGAGTTCTAAGAGAGAACAAAGAAAGGCCACTGAAATTCACCAGCTGATGCACATTTTAAAATAATGTTTTAAAACTGGAGCACAGTGCTGTAAAAATGCACACAAAAAGCAAAGGAAAATGGTTCATTCAGGTATCATATTGTGAAATCAGCAGGAATCATGCTTGGTCTTGACCTCTGCACAGATTTATAAAGAAGATATACCATTGAGCTGCAGGATGTATAAACAAGGGCACCCAAAATGATCCAGAGATAGATCATCTACCTTGTTAATAAAAACTGCTTGAGTTTTTCACTTGGGTAAAAAGTCTGAAAATTCTAGGGTATTTATAAAATAATGAGTACTCTGAATGGAGCAAAATTGTTTGCTCTTTTTCAAAAGAAGAGAGGCTTTGAGGACAATCCAGCCATGACCTTTTTGCACAGGTATATTAAAAATAGAAATTTCTTCACTGTGAGCCTCCCAAAGAGTACTTATCCGCTGCAGAATGGCACCTATAGAACCTGATAAGGTTCTTTGGCTGTTTTTTTTCCCAGAAGCAGGGGTCAACCCATCCTCCCAAACCAGACTGGAAAACTTAAGGCAGCTTTCTTCCACTTTAACACTGAGCTGTCAAAAATCATGACATTCATCCTGAACTGTCTTGGAAATGTTGCATGTGAAAGAAGGCATGAGCCAAACCAAGCACATTTCTGGCAACTTTAACTGGCTTTTCCAACAAGTATGTATATAAGAACATTTGTATTGGAGGAATCTAAAGACCTTTCTTATCCAGAATAATGTTCATATAATGGTTAATCAGTAGCTTTTGAAGGATGAGACCTGAATGCAACTGCATGCTCCATTCTTACACTCCATCTCACACTCCCAAGCAACAGTCATATGGTCTCTGAAACTAGGTGATACACAGCCATCTTTATTAGTAGCTGTTAATGGTCCCATCCTCCAGAAGGTTGCTTTATAATTAATCAGAACCTCTCAGGTGGGATGAACCCATGAGAAGAGACAGGTAGAATGCCCTCTAGGCAGATTAAAGGACAGAACTCACTGTAAGAAAATGTCTATTTTCTTCTGAAGCTTCAGAGGTAATTTATATTCTTTGAGATTTACAAGAGCAGTAACAACTAGAAAGGACTTCATTTTATGGTTAGCATTTACTTCATCAGGACCTTCCACCTTGATTGGTGAAGAGGCTGATCAAGTTTCATGAGGCTGCTTTACAAGTGTCCTTTCCTAGAAGGAAACAAATAAAGCTTTCTGAACTGTGCATTTCCTTGGTAAAAATGCAGTGCCCTTGGGGTGAGCTGGTTTTCAGTACAAGGTGAACAGAGAAAGCTTTTGTGCCCAGTGGAAAACACAACTGGCTTTAGAGATAGAGGGGGGATGCAGACGGGTGGCCATGGGCTGCCCTGGGAAGCTGAGGATTGGGGTCGATGCTACCCCATGCCTCGGCCCCAATCCTCCCTTTTGGCGCCTGGGAAAGGAACACCAAAATAGCACTCTTTTCCCAGGTGGCGAAAAGGGCACCCGAAGAGCCGCCATGCGGCTCTTTTGCACTTCTTCTGGCGCAGCGTGTCCGGACGCTGTGCCAGGAGGACATCACCTCGTTCTGATGATGTCCTTAGGAAGGGGTTGGGGTGCCCCTCCCCTTTCCTTTGCTCCAAGACAGCACTTTGCATCATCTGCAGAGCCCCAGAGTGTCTGGTCTCAGGACCATTTTGTTTGTATGGAGCACACACACAATTGTGCATCAGTTGAGAAAGCTTCCATTCAGAAGCCTTGAAGGTACCTCATTTTTATGACCACTAACAGTGAAAGGTTAGTAACTTGAAGGATTATCTTTCAAAGCAGAGGCTTTTCAAGGCCATCAGAACTACAGGCAGTTTCCATGTAGGAAACCTGTCTTCTAGTAGTAAGTTAATCAAGGCTGCTCTATTAATAATAATAATTTTTATTTATATCCCGCCCCTCTGCTAGGCAATCGGGGCGGCGTACAGCATTTTGAAACAACAAAATTAGGATGTATTTCAGATGTGAGTGAGAAAAAAAACTTACCTCTTGCCTCCTCATATCCTAGAATGCAACTGAGTGTTTCTGCCTGCCTCTTGATAGTAGTAGTGTAGTCTTTTTCTTCTTCCCTTATCCATGAGTACAGTTGGCTATCAGTGATAATATCCATAATCTTAGCAGCTTAAATGTGTTGGGTGGGGGCACCCATGCAAAGCTATACAACGGTTGAAGAAATGCCAGCTGGGTAGCTGTGCCGTGTTATTTGTGGAAGGGCTAATTCAATTAATACATTCTGTGTCACTATAAGCATACATGTGATCATAGATAGCTTGTGTGGAGCACATTGTGAATGTGTAAACAAACCCTAAGACATGAATGACCAGAAAACCCTACTGTGAAGTCTATGCAAAGATTAACCTTATAGAGTTGAAAACAATTCATATGGGAGGAAAGAAGGAAAAGAAACATGCAGTATCAGTTTCACCTTGAGGACTGACATTCATCAAAGCCGGTGCTTTCATCATTTGTAATCATTCTGGATTCCTCATTTGTCACCACAATACCATTTTAAAATGTGTGTGCACGCGCGCTTTATTTCACTTTTCTCCTGGAATGGTGGTCTGCTGCTTTCCTAGCCCTGTGACCTTCAGCTACTCTAATGGATGGTGAGAATGAAAATTATTCAAGGTCTCTGCAATATATCAGTGTCATCTGTCTCTGTATCTCCACCCTTGTCCTCTAATTGCCTCACCAAGTCCTTGCTTAGCAGCAAACCAGCTCAAAGAGTTAAGGTGGAGAAGGAGGGCAGGTTTCACTCCCCTGTTTTGCACGCTCATTTTTATGAAAAGAATACCTTTCCCATTCCCACATTATATGTAAATATGGCATACTCTTGAGGATGAAAGTCCCATCTCATCTTGTTGCTCGGAGTCATAATCATTTGGCACAGGTGGACTTGAAGCATTTTATTCTAAAACACTTAGACTTCCTGAAACAACCCCCAGTGTCCCTTATCTTTCAAATTCTGAAGTTTTCCCCTTACCTAACAATCATTTTTTACTGTCCTTGTCCTATTCCATATTGTCTTCCCCATTTTTATCTAGAAAATGACTTTTCTTTTTTTAAAAAAACATCCCTGTGAATTATTTGTACTTTCTTTTGCTGTCCTTTCAACCTTGTAGTGACCCTGTTCCTTTCTGAAATGTAACATTCTCAGTCATCTTGTAAGTTCTACTTACTTTGAAAAGGAATACTTGTTTTTATGTTCCTTGTGTGAGTTCTCTGTACGTGAATAGAAACTTCATAGCAAGTGGTTCAGTGGAGAGAACAAAAGTTCAAAGTTCTGCTTAGCCATGAAATCCTTTGGTGCATGTTTTGCAACATGGATGGGGAACCTCAAACCTTGAACCAAATCCAGCACTTCTGGGGTCCTAATCTGATGTTCCCAGTGGTTCATGACTTCTTCCTTTTCACACCTTCATTGGATGGATTCTCAGCTTTTATGTGGGGTACTCTCATTCTAAAAGGTACTCTCATTCTACAATGCTTCTTATTGGGTTTAGTTATGAGCAGTCAAAGAGCTTATGTGACAATATGCTGGTACTTTTCATTTCACCTTTTTGCCTTTGGAGCTACAAACCACTAAAATATGGTGCCAAAAAAGTATCTCAAAGTGAATTCAGTTCTCACTTTGATGGTCTAGTCCCATCATACCCATACCCCATAAAGGCTCTCAGGCTCCTTTCTGAGAGCAAAGAGTTTCTGGCTTTCTTGTTGTTAGCATTTAGGTCTACTCTGATTAATAACAATGCTCTCCAAGAGTTTATTCCAAGAAGACTGGCCATTGTTTTCTTTTCCTCTGAGGTTGAGAGAGTGTGACTTGCCCAAGGGCACTCAGTGGGTTTCTATGGCTGAGTGGGGATTCAATCTGGTCTTCCCGAGTTCTAGTCCAAAATTCAAACCGCTATACCACATTACTCTAGTGCAGAGGTAGGCAACCTTTCCCCTTTAAGGGCCAAAGGACTTCAGCTCCCAGAAGCCTCAGCCATGTTGGCCAATAGTCCCATGTTGGCAAATAGCTCCTGGGATTCTGGGAGCTGAAGTCCCTCGGCCCTTAAAGGGGAAAGGTTGCCTACCCCTGCTCTAGTGTATGACTATTAGCCTTGAATGGTTTGAAGGTGCTACCAGTACAATACACAGAAATGGAAGGACATCTTCATTTGGCTAAGTAGCAGCTGTCATCCAACTGACTCTGTTATTGGAGGCAAGTAAAAAAAACATTTTGGAAAAGATAACACCCAGTTGATCAATCCAATAGGATCCACGTTGAAGGAATGTAAATACTGAGCTGATTTGAAGTGTGCCTACCCTGAAAAACACAGCAATTTGTCATGCTAAGAGGATTATAGATAGATGTCCACCAGAGAGAGAGAGAGAACAAGAAGCACCTTAAGTAAAAGCACTTAATCATTTTTTCCTTGAATGACAAAGCCAATAAAAACATGTGGATAAAGGCAGGTAGGAGGGCTGTTAACTTTCTTTATTGGCCATTTTCATTTCAAGAGAATATAAAATTGAATAAGCATTCAGTTTGGTGTCCTTGCACCAAATGAGATTCTGGTTTCATTTCACTTCTGTGTCAACAGCATTTTTATTTATCTTCCTTGCCTTGTTATTCATTTGCTCATCTCAACTGCATTTAAAATTATGTATGGCTTTCAACTACAACAAAGCAATTTCAGGTCCCATTCAGGCTACATTATACTTGTTTGTAAGTCTCGATGAATAGAATGTCACTCTCCCCTGGGCGGTGGGGCTTGTTGCTGTAAGCTTTCTATGTATGTGGCAAAATGTCATTTGCAGGACAATATGCAAAAACCATGCAGAGGAACAAAACAGCACTCTTTTGTCTATCAACTGAACTAAGGTGCTGAAATTCCACTAACAGTGACAAATAAAAAGTTAAGTTTTAAGTGAGAAATTGCTCTGTGTATTTCATTGGGCACTACGTGGGGTGGGAATTGTAAGATTTTAAGAGTTGGAAGGGACCATAAGGGTCTCTAGTCCAACTTTCTGCCATGCAGGAGTACACAGCTAAATTACTCCTGAAATATGCCCATCCACCTTGTTACTAAAGATCTCCAGAGTCCACCACCCTCTGAGGGAGGATAATCTTTTTCTTGTAATTTTGAATCCGTCGCTATGATTTTTCCTTCTACTTTCTCCACCCAAATGTTACTTAGAATGGTTTGCCAGGAAAACCATTGATAGCTGGGGTTTTATACTCTAGTAATTGCTCATGTCCATCTGAAGGAAATGTGCAAACTGGGGGAAGAAACATCATTAATTTAAAATACTCAATGAGAGTTTATTACTAGCAGAAAACAGCAATGATGTGTAATGACTATTGAAAAAAAGATAATGTAGAACATACAAAAGCATGGTTGCAACATATTACTAAGAAGACAAAACTGTTGAGCACCAAAGATTTACATAACTTTAAAACTGATGGTAGGGATGTTGAAATTGTCAATGTTTTTCTTTGACTTAGCCATCAGTCAAAGTGAAATCTAGTGAAGAGATCAGAAGATGATGAAGGCTTGAAGAGATAGCTGTGCTGGAACTAGATAAGATTCTCATGTGTTAAGATGGGTCTGTTGTTATGTGCCTTCAAGTCATTTGCAACTTATGGCAACAAGCCTGTTAATACTATGTTATTTCCAGTTTCAGTGTAGGGAGGTGAAAGCTAAATGATGAAAAGATCTAGCTGGGGATGCTGGAGGTTGCAATTCAACAACATCTGACATGATTGCCATCCCTGTCCTTGATTGTTTTTAAAAAATAAAATAAGATAGAACTGTCTTGTTTTTACTCATCTGTAAATTGCTCTAGGAGGATTTCAAGCCAAACAGCAGAATACAAGTACTTTAAATAAGTAATTTGACTCTTTTATTTTCTGTAAATGGTGTTTTATAATTAAGCAGGAATGTTGGCTGGATTGCTTGCTCTATTGAAGTAAAATGTATGTCCATTGTGCCCAGGAATTTACATGCTTCCAGAATACAAAAAGTTCCTGATTTAGGGTGACTCTCTGAAAGCATCCCAACTACTGCTTCAAATGAACTTAGGTGTCACAGCATCCTTTGTGCAACTATGGAGCCAATTGTCTCACTCATTCTAAATGATGCCAGACATTTTTGGGTTGCTAAATTGTGCACTGTAGAAGCATCTTGCCCACTCCTTTGGTAACTGACAGTCTTCCCAGTTAGTGGGTCCTTTTTCAATAACCAAGTACCTGAATTGCCTCATTACAGTATGACCGAAGAGTCGTTTGTAGCCTTGTCAGATGGATGGCGTGGAAAGTACAAAGAGGTGCAAATGTGTAGCCTTGAGGAGGATGCAGCTCCTCAAAGATTCTGTTTCATCAGGAAGATTTTGTATGGCACTTAAAAAGACAAAAGAAGACTCGAAAGTTATGTTGAAGAGAAACTGCAAGCTGCCTGTTCAGTGAGAGGAAATGTGAAACATGTGACAGACATGTATAACCTTTCTGTCATAAAGAAAGTCTCAATTAATTTTAGTGGGTTAATTTTAAATGAGCTGCAAAAGGAAAGTGATTGATATGAAAAGGGAAGGCAGTAGTGATAGGCACAAAAACAGTTGCTTTGTTCTAGTTGGAAATTAGATTCTGGAGACCATTGAAAGTTCTGGCAATTTAAAGTCCTATGTGTCCTTCATTGTCCGTATCTTAGGGAAAAGGAAGCGTATCTTTCCATGTGAGTCAGGGGTGGGTAAAGTAAAGTAAAATGTCTGGTTTTAAAGGAGCGTTTTCTGGACATAAAACTATCTGAGGGGAAGGAACAAAACGGAATCATCGAGTTGGAAGGGGCCCCATAGTTCATTGAGTCCAGCACACATGCACACACATACAGACTCAATGCAGGAACTCCAGCAATAGCATCCCCGTAGATAGATGTCCAGCTTTTTGAAGATGTCCAGAGAAAGAGATCCCACCACCTCTCTAGGTGATTGTTTCCACTGCTGAACTGCTCTTACCATTAAGCAGTTCCTCCTAATATTCAGCTGAAATCTACCCTCCTGTAACTTCTACACTCTGAGGAAGCAAACAACAAACCTGCATCCTCTTCTCTGTGATAGCCCTTTAGATATTTAAAGAGTGCAATCATGTCACTCCTCTTTCTTCTCTTCACCAGATTGAACATGCCCAGCTCCCTCAACCACGTTTTGTTCTTTATACCACCTACCACATGATGAAATTCCTCCCGACAGTAATATTGCTCCCTAGAGTAATAGTGCCAATCTATTCTGCTTTGGTCAAGCCTCACCTGGTATACTGTGTTCAGTTCTGGGTACCACAATTCAAAAAAGATGTTGCCAAGTTGGAGTATACCCAGAGGAGGGCAAGCAAAATGGTGAAGGGTCTAGAAAACCATGCCTTATGAGGAATGACTTAGGGAGCTGGGTATGTTTAGCCTAGAGAAGAGACAGTTAAGAGGGGATATGATAGCCCTCTTTAAATATTTGAAGGGATATCACATTGAAGCTGAAGCAAGCTTGTTTTCTGCTGCTCCAGAGAACAGGATCTGGAGCAAAGGATTCAAACTACAGGAAAAGAGATTCCACTTCAACATTAGGAAGGACTTTCTGACAGCAAGAGCTGCTCAACAGTGGAACACACTCCCTCGGAGAATGGTGGAGTCTCCTTCGTTGGGAGGTTTTTAAACAGGCTGGATGGCCATCTGTTGGGAGTGCTTTGATTGTGTGTTCCTGCATGGCAGGGGGTTGAACTGGATGACCCTTGTGGTCTCTTCAAACTCTATGATTGTAGAGGGCATAGAGGTGCATTTTTAGCAATAAATAACTTGAAATAAGTTTTAAAAGTTGATTCAGGGGCTGAACACATGTACCAGAATAGCACGGGCTGAGCCCATGCTATTCTGGCCCCAATGCTCATTCAGGTCAGCCTTTTTTCAAACAATAGAAAAGAATGGAGTGCTTTCTTTTAGAATGATGAATAAATGCTTAAGACATGGAACGTATAGCTGACCAGAAGTTTGAACTTCAACTTCTAGAATGTCCCATCCAACACTAATGGTATTTGGGGGATTGTAGCCAGAAAAGGCAAATCTTTCCATTTCTGAGCTGGCCACTATGATGGCTGATGGACAGGATGAGACTTCTGTCTTGATACAGCAGGCCTTGTCTTATGTTCCTAAATAATGAAAAAAGAAGTATGTGCATAAATAAAGTAGTTGGGAGAGACCGATAAGTGTGACCCTTCAAAGCTAGCCTGTTACAACCTTTCTTCAACTGTCTGAGAAACCAGGAATACAAAGTGAGCTGATGCCGTGTGGAAGTTGTGCCTGTTAAATGAAATTTCTTGTCTTCCTGGCTTATCTGTTACCGTCTGTCACAAAAATGTCATGTTACATTTTTCTAGCCCTCCAACTTCCTCTGTGTTTTCCTCTCCTTCAGATTAAATTAAACACAAACCAAACCAGAATAAAATATATCCATACTCCAAGGAAAAGAAGAAGCCCAGCTAAATCAATTAAACATCACAGTGAGCTTGGTATAAAGTGATCAATGTACACATAAAATGGCCTTCTGTTGAGCACAGCTGTGTCGTACAAGAAACCTTTTGGCACCAAACAATTGTATTTTTCTTTTCTTCCCCCCAAAATGATTAATCTCATCCTTTGTGTTTTTCTTGCCCTTATGTTCATGCTTCGTCGCTTACTATTCCATACAGCAAGTCTGCTACAAATGAAGGGAGCCTTGAGGTATCTGATATTCCCATTACTTACTTGATGGGTGATCAGCCGATAGGAGCTCAAAAAGTTATATTATGAGAGAGCTGAGACATGTGAATAAAAAATGAAATGGGAATTGCTTATTTTTTTTTAATCAAGAAATAATCTATTGAGAGAAAAAGTTCATTTTTTAATACCAGAGAAATAATTTCATATTTGCCAGTACAGGCATACCTCAATTAACAAAGCTTCTGACAAAGAAGCTCCTTTTTTACAAAGTCTTTTTATGTCTGTCTCCCATTTTTCTTCTTGTCCTCTGACAAGCAGCAGCATCATTGGGTAGATGATGAAAGAAGATTGGAGAAACAAAGACTTTTGGTGTCAGGTTGCTGCAGCAGTATAAGTTGATCTAGGAAAGAATGGGAATGGGATTCTACTCTAGTTCATTTTGTAGCTGTGTCTGTTTGCAATAGGCAAGGTAAACAGCAGCTGCTGCCAGAATCCCTTCCAGAACACAAACTAAGGGCCAATCCAGACCGTCCTAAAGGGCCGGCCTGAGAGTGGAGTTGGGGCGGGGTGACCACATGGTGACTGCCCCACTGACGCTGTCCTGCCACACACCTGACCACATGTCACGCGGTGTCAGTGTTCCTCTTTTGGGAGTGGCGAAAAGCCGGATCAGGGCCGCGGTGTGTGGTTGCCGCAGCCCCGATCCAGCGCTCCCAGGAGCAGCACAGAGCCACCCCTTACAGGCTGTTTGCATTGGCCCCTACAGATTCTGTTAAACCTGCTAATTGGTTTCTACTCAGTTCATTGCATTACTCCACTCCACTAACAAGCCATTCACCTTCATTGTTTTTAGATATCTTGATGTACTATTTGGTATATGGGCTGCTTGAAAGATTTTTCCAATACAGTATAAGAGGATTATTTGATTTCTATTTGATTGCACCATTTCTTGGATGAACCATTTACCTCCATGGCTTTTGGATGCTTCAGTGTGATTATTAGTTAATGGACTGCTTACAAGCTTTCCATAAACACAATTACAGGAGGAAGGGTGCTGGTCAGCAAAAAAGGATAGGGTGATGCTAGGCATTATCTACACCAGTCCTACCCAAAGTGGTGGCCATCAGCTACTGGGCTGTAGTGAGTTTCCAGGAGAGAAGGGGATAGCAGGTAATAACAATGTACAAATAAAGTACTGGTCCCTGTACTTTGGTGATGCTGAGGAAAAAAAAGTGTCTGTCTCTCACATTAGATGGCTTGAGAAGCAATGATTTTACACTGTACTTACAGATGGACTCTCCTGTGTCTTAGTATAGAATTGCCTCTGTTTTGTCAAACTGGCAGTCTTAGCCCCAAAAGGCCTTAGTCCCCTTGTGGCATGAGACACAATCTTTCAAGGGATAAATGCAGAAAGAAATTGGACCTTTCTCTTGTTTTATAAGAAGCTACCCTGGGTCTCTTGTTGGGAGAAAGATAAAATATTAAATAGATACGTACATACTCTCAAATATGCTGGGCTCTTTTGTTCGATAGCTAAAAATGTAAGTTCTGTCCAGATATAGCAGGGATAGGCAGTTCTTGCAGATTTGGGCACAATCTTCTGTCCTGGAGAACCTCCAGGAACTGCAAGGACCTCCCAAAATTCTCCCCCTCAAAAGGCAAACAGGTGTGACCAGAGATCGCCATCCTGCAGGTCTTGATGTTAAGCAATTCAAGAGAGCCCTGCAGCCTATTTTAAAAGTGAACCATTGCTTCTAGACATTTCCAGGAAGTTTCACCCTTTCTTGTCAAAAAAGGGCATTCCAAGAAAATTGGAGGCACCAGAGACAGCCAAAAAAAGACTTGAGGGACGCACACACACTTATAGTTATCCTTGAAGTTTGATGATGACTATACATTATTTAGATCTTGCATGCTCAGTCCTGTACAATTGGAGGTCCACCAAATCAGTTTTGCTCAACAGCTATGTATGGTGGCCTTCCAGAAACTCAGTACATTTCTTATGTTTACTATGGGTTGTCCAGCACCAGTGCTATTCAACATCTTTATCAGTAACTTGAATGATAGAATAGAGGGTATGCTTATCTACTTTGCAGATGACATCAAATTGGAAGGGGTAGCCAATAATCCATAAGACAGGAACAGATTAGAAAGCTGGGCCAAAACTAACAAAATAAATTTCAGCAGAGAAAAGTGTAAGTTACTATACTTAGGCAGAAAAAAATGAAAGGCTTAGATATAGGATGGGTGACACCTGGCTTGAAAACTGTACATGTGAAAGGGATCAAGGCCACAGCAACCCCACACTGCACCAAGAGGGCATCCTGATGCTGCGTGCCGTGCAAACGGGTGTTGAGATGGAGTTGGGTTGGCTGGTGTGCAGCTGCCCTGCCCCACCTCCACCCCCAGGCTGGCCCTTTAGGCCAGTCTGCAATGCCCCTTAGTAGACCACAGGCTAAACATGAGTCAACAATGTGATTCAGCAGTTTAAAAAGCCAAATTAATTCTTGGTTGCATCAGTAGGAATATAGTTTCTGGATCCAGGGAAGTAATCATGCCACTTTATTCTGCTTTGGTCAGAACTCACCTGGAATGCTGTGTCCAGTTCTGGGCACCACAATTCAAGAAGGATATATGGACAAGCTGGCATGTGTGCAGAGGAGTGCAACCTAAATGATGAAGGGTCTTGAAATCTTGCCCTATGAGGAGTGGTTTAGGGAACCTAGAAAATAAGGTTAAGAAGTGATATGATAGCCATGTTTAAATATTTGAAAGGATGATAAATGGAGGAAGGAGTAAGCTTGTTTTCTGCTGCTCCAAAAACTTGGACATGGAGCAATGGATCCAAACTAAGAAATTCCACCTCAACATTAGGAAGAACTTCGTGACAGTAAGAGCTGTTCAGCAGTGGAATACGCTGCCTTGGAATGTGGTGAAATCTCCTTCTTTGGAGGTTTTTAAGCAGAGATGAATAGCCATCATTCAGACGTGCTTTAATTGTGTCTTCCTACATGGTAGTTTTTAAGCCGAGATTGGATGGCCCTTGTGGTCTCTTCCAACTATGATTCTATGGTTCTGTTTCATGTCTGAGTATAACTGCCTTTGGTTCATTGTGTTTCATAGGCAGGCTTATTCTAAGATTTGACTGAAGTGTTTACCACAGTTTCTTGAAGTACCATTAATTTATGAAATATGAGGTATAGTGACTTGTCTTTGAGTTTTTGCTCTCCATCACAGCTGTAATGCAGGCCTGCCATGCTGAACCTTTTGTAACTCTCACAATGTCCTTGCAGGTGACAGAAGAGGAACAGCCAACCAGCCACACAGTGATGATTCAGGAATCACTACAGCAGGCATCAGTTGAATTGACTGAAGAACATCATTTGGTTGTCTCCTCGGATGACGTGGAGGGGCTTGGGACAGTGACAGTCTACACCCAGGGCGGAGAGGCTTCTGAACTTATTGTTTATGTGCAAGAAGCCATGCAGGCAGTGGGAGAACAAGCTGTAGAACCGGAACAATCCATGTAGAAAATCTAGACAAAAAGTCCCCAGGGAGGTAAGGTCCTGGTTCTGCCAAATCGAAACACATTTTATTTTCCATTGTGTATTTAATGGCAAGCCTGAGCAAAGCCTCCTGCAGCTGCTAGCCCTTTGTATGCTTAGCCTTTGGCAGATGTGTGGGTGGTTGTTGATTGGGCTGGTGGCCTTTTGCCAGTAGATGGTTTGGTATACATAGTTTTCTTTTGAAAATCACTCTGCTTTTTACACTTAAAAAATAATACCTTTTTCAGGAACTTTAGGGAACTCCTAAAGTCACAGATCTGCAGAGAAATGGATAGCGACTTTTTTCAAGGTTAATTTTTTTGGGGGGGGGGTGTTATCTGCACAATGAGACAAATAGGAAAATCAAGAGAAGTAGCCAGTGATAACTTTGGATAGCATTGCATTTCTGTCTGTTGACCTGTCTGCCTTTTATGCACTTTAAGAAGATTGTAGATTTAAAAGGACACTTTTAATGATTTGCAGAAAAACTTGGGTTGCCAATGATATGGGGTAAAGCAAGTGAAGCTGTTCACAAATATAGGCCCATCTGAAACAATACAGGCATTTGTATGAATTAGACATTATCCTGTCCAGCATCAGGTGTTCTCAGGTGCTTAAAAACACCCCCCAAAACCCACTGCATTTGAACCTTCCAAAGGATAGGTTTCTTTCATTTGCCATGATGAATTTTCAAAGAACACTGCATTAACAAAATGTGCTTCCTTATAGATCATGTAGCATTTCATTTCAAAGCTAGAATTCTATTGGTAAGTGCCTCCCAAGCATGCTAGATGTTCATTTGGATGGGAACTAATATGAAACACAAGTGAAAAGTTTTATGTCATAACCATAAAACATTCAGCAGGCAGTGCATGTCTGAATGATGTACAGCTCCTGCTAAAGTGTTTTATGGTTATGATATCCTTTGGACACATATATTGAAAATTTGTAGTTAATTTCCCCCCGTTCTATCTATAAAGCATTATTTAATTTCTCTCTCTCTCTCTCTCTCTTTTTTTTTTTTTTTTTTTTTTGCAGGTGATAGCAATAACTTCATGTGTGTGTGTATTAATTAGAACATGGGCACAGAGTTCTAGATTAACACACATGCCTGCATTCTATTATTAGTGTCAACTAGTGCACACACAGTTGATTAGTAGGATTTATCTATGTGTTGATTTACCATTCAACAATTGATTCATTGGTCTACTCTAGCTGGGGCTAAACAAGAGGATTTAGGCCATGCACTGCTAGTACAGTGGATGCCTTTTCAAGGCACTGAGAACCAGTAGAAAGCTATGGAAGCCTGAATGCTAAAGCAATATGCTAGGGCTCTGGTTTCCCACTTTGACAAATGTGGAGTCTCTTTCCTAGTAGAGGCACAGCTCTGAAGCATGGACCTGCATCGATCACTATTAGATTGGAAAAAGATGGCATGCAAAATGCCATCCACCCACCCCCATAAATAATGAAATAGATACCTACTATGAATCTTCAGGGCTCCCTTCTACTCAAAGGTCAGCACTCTGCTCTTGATGAAGAAAAGGGCTCTGATCTTGAGTCAAGTCCTGTTGACATTACCATTTTTCAATGGACTGTAAAATATAATTTGGCCTTCTTCTGGTATGTGTTTCAACTGCATGTCCCAGTTAAATTTGCTGGCAGAATGAACAAATATAGATTGAATATAACAAGCCATGATCAGGACCAGAGCTTGAAATTCCTAGTTTTGTGCTTCATCTCCCAGCAACTGTACTGGGCCAGTAGCTATGCTGGCTGGGAAATACTGGAAGCTGGTAACTATTCCCAGCCCTGATCTGGATCACATGTCAAAAAGGTGTCCCTAAGAATCTGCTGAGTAAAGAATGTGTCACAGTTCAGTTTTCCAATCCCAGGAAAATCAGTCTGAACATGACTCTCCAGTTCCTGGCTGTCTTTTTTTTAATGCATCGTCATTCTCACACAACAAATGCTGATATCTGTGGATATGATGGCAAAGCTCTTCCTTTATATCATATGCTGTACAAAATGGTCCTCCTTGAATAAGTGTAACAGAATGAAATGGAATGTTAAACACACCAAGTCTTATAGGACCAAATTTTTGTGTGCTCTGTGTAGAGCCCTAAATCCTGTATGAGAACTGCTGACTTTATAAATCCAGTTTCTGCTTCAGTATCTCCCACTATGTGTCCATTCTTTCTCTGGGAGTTGTTCCTCCATTGTTCAAAATAATTGTGAAGTGGGCAACTGCACATTGCATGCAACCACTGTTCTTGCCCTGTTCTTGCCCTCCAAAGAGAGAGCAAGAAAGAGGGAGAATCGAGGGTTGCAGAGAGCTTTAGGATTGTAAAAGAATAAGAGGGGTGTCACATACTACATGTAAGCTACACCCCACATTCAGATACACACACTTAAATTATAGGACGCTGTAGATATACCACTGCAGCAGACTCTGACAGGAGAGAGGGGAAATCACCTAAAGCAAGGTCTACTGGTTATTTTTAAAAGAAGAAAGCCAAGCAATATTGCAGGCTTATAAATGCCCAGTAATAACTAGTCACTCTGGAAGCTAAAAGATTGCAGAAGCAGTTCTGAGGGGCAAGACCATCTTATCTTTTGAGTGTGTATGCATAAAAGTATGCAAGGTCTAAATGGCAACAAGTTTTCTGATTCCATAGCCACCTTGGATCTGATCGCGGGGAAAAGGTGTGGTATACGTTCAATAAATAAACTGCACACAAAAGTATATAGGGTTTTCCTGAGGTAAACTTGAATAAACATAGTAAATATCAATCAGTAAAAGATTAGAGAATGTTTACTTGGGGGCACAACCCAGTCCCAGAGCATTTAAATGTATGCACCTGTGCACCCCTCACCCTTGATTGCAATTATATGAATTTTTGCTACAGAAAATTGGAGTCTTTTAATTGATATATTCTAAATACAGTGTTTGAACTGGCACTGAGTATTTGCAGAATTGAAATAAATTCTGCATCTTGATTTGAATCAGTAGAACGTTGCTTATACTAATAGAACCTGGGTGCGTACATGTATTGCAAAATATGTGAATTGAATTGGTGGCAGTTTTCCTTGTGCATCTCTTTTTAAAAGAAAAGGGATGAAAATGTGATTTTAAAAACCTTTCTGTTAACATTAGGAATAATTCTGTAGCTTTCTGAAAATTCTGCTAAATGCCAGCCATTATTGCAAAGCCAGCTGTTTGAATCCTAAGGACTCGTTCTTGTTAATATGTACAAAAATTGACTTGTGTTTGTAAATTTTAATGAACGTATGTCCTGAATGACTATAAAGATGAAATGAATTGGGAGATTTCAGTTGGGTGAAGCATATCTAACAGATTGTGGCCCATGTGTAGATAGCTACAAGTTTATTATGTATATTGGGAAAGGACTATCCTTTTCCTTTTTGTATCTAAGCTCTACATTATTATTAATTATTATTAATAATGCAAATATATAAAATTATGTTCACAGGGGATTTAAAATTACATAAAGTCTTCACATTTTCTTCGCCACCTAAGCAGACCAGTCTAATAAATCATTTTGCAAGTCTTGAATTACCAGAAGGATTTGTTTGTTTGTTGTTGCAATAATATGGACCAAAAGTTGGAAGCCATCACTTGAGAAGCATCTCTTCCTTCAAGAACCAACACACCTGAGTATAACAGTGTGAAAATGATCATATTTGAGAGGTGAAATGTGTCAAGATTTGGAAAGATCATTCCTACCTGAAAAGATGTGGAAAAAGCATGGAAATCCAGTGCAAGGGTTGCTTTAGGTCAGAAGGGATTTTTATTATTTGTTGTTGGCTGCATGAGACATCATAGAATCATAGAATTATAGAGTTGGAAGAGACCACAAGGGCCATCTACTCCAACCCCCTGCCATGCAGGAACTCCCAATTAAAGCATCCCTGACAGATGGCCATCCAGCCTCTGCTTAAAGACCTCCAAGGAAGGAGACTCCACTACTCTCCGAGGGAGTGTGTTCCACTGTCGAACCGCCCTTACTGTCAGGAAGTTCCTCCTAATGTTGAGGTGGAATCTCTTTTCTTGCAGCTTGCATCCATTGTTTCGGGTCCTAGTCTCTGGAGCAGCAGAAAACAAGCTTGTTCCCTCCTCAATATGACATCCCTTCAAATATTTAAAGAAGGCTATCATATCCCCTCTTAACCATCTCTTCTCCAGCTAAACATACACAGCTCCCTAAGTCATTCCTCATAGGGCTTGGTTTCCAGACCCTTCACCATTTTATTTGCCCTCCTTTGGACACGCTCCAGTTTCTCCACATCCTTTTTGAATTGTGGTGCCCAGAACTGGACACAGTATTCCAGGTGAGGCCTGACCAAAGCAGAATAGAGTGGCACTATTACTTCTCTTGATCTAGACACTATACTTCTACTGATGCAGCCTAAAATTACATTGGCCTTTTTAGCTGCTGCATCGCACTGTTGACTCATGTTCAACTTATGGTCCACCTTGTTGTTGGCTGCATGAGACATCTCCAGGCCCCCATATTCTCCACTGCTCTGCTTAGATCTTGTAGATTCAGGTCCATGATGAGGCTAGCCATTTGGCATGGTGTCCTCCTCTCTTTCTACTGTACTGTTATCATCGTAGTTTTTGTTTTTATGTCACCTTTCTCCCAGAAAGGGACCCAAGGGGGCTCACAAATAAAAACATTTTAAAAGACTTTACAAAAATTAGAAACATTAATAATTTAATTAGAAAAATTAAAAGCATCAAATAAAAACAGTCTAAAATTGCAAACATTAAAAACTACAATACACACTCAATATAACAAACACCCCGAATAAAAGCCATTCCATGATTATGTATTAAAAGCTAGTCTGAATGAAACTGTTTTTGCCTGCCTGCCGGTGAAAGGCAAGCATAGGGCTTTCCAGAGAGTGGGTGCAGCCAACCAAGAAGGCTCTTGTTTCCTAACCAAGTGAGTCTACGATGGTGGTGGGACCAAGAGAAAGCCTTCTCCTGAAGATCTTAGGGCTCTAGCAGGTTCGTAGTGGGAGATGCAGTCTCTCAAATAGATCTAAGCCATATAAGACTTTATAGGTCATGACCAGCATTTTGAATTGTGCCCAGAAACGAACCAGTAACCAGTGAAACTGTTTCAACAAGGGAGTTATATGCTCCCTATAACTGGCTTCAGTCAGAATTCTAGTTGCAACGTTTTGAACCCGGTGAAGTTTCCGAACAGTTTCTAAAGGCAGCTCACATAGCATGTGTTACAGTAATCTGAATGGGATGTAATCAAGCCATGTGTTCTTCACTAAAGTCATTCATGACTGTGCTAAGGTACAGTATTTTTTCTAATAATTTCTATGTCTCAGCATGTACATGAACTCAGCATTCTAAGCGGTTTACAATGTGTTAGCCAATTGCCCCCAACAAGCTGGGTACTCATTTTACTGACCTACGAAAGGATGGAAGGCTGAGTCAACCTAATGTCCTGTGGGGTCGAGCTCACAACCTTGTGGCTGCAGTACTGGCATTTAACCACTGCGCTACCAGTTTAATCTCCCTTTCTTAATCTTTATCATGTAAATCTGATGTGGTCATTATTTTACACTTCTTAATATACAGCTGCAACCCTACTTTTGTGCTTTCTTCCTTAACTTTTCTCAGCAATCATTCCAAGTCTTTACTATTTTCTATTAGTAATAATGTGTCATCTGCATATCTTAAATTATTGATGTTCCTTCCTACAATTTTTACATCTCTTTTCTCGGAGTGTAATCCTGCTGTCTATATGAAAATGTTCTACTGATCAATTAAACAGACAGGATGATAATATACACCCTGTGTGACACCCTTACCAGTTGGAAACCGTTTTGTTTCTCTTTATTCCACCATGATAGTGGCTTCATCCAGAGTATAGTTTTTACATTAGGGTAATCAAATGTTGTGGCACTCCCATTGCTTTTAGAACATCCAATTTTTTTCATGATGTAGACAACCAAATTTAGGGGGAGTGCAGACAGGTGGCTTTGGGCCACCCCAGGAAGCAGCAGATCGGGGCCACGGCAACACCACACCATAGCCCCAATCCTCCCTTTTGCCCCCCAAAAAGAGCGGCAAAATGCCGCTCCTTTTAGGGGCAGAAAAAGGCCACCCTAAGAGACGGCGCACAGCTCTTCGGCACCCTTTTCAGCACAGCGTCTTTGAACGCTGTGCTGGAAGGACGTCCTGATGCCATGCAATATGCGTAATGGCGTACAGCATCAGGACAGTGTTAGCATGGGGTTGGGACAGCTGGCGTGTGGCTGCCCCATTCCAGCTCTGCCTCCAGGCTGGCCCTTTGGGCTGGTCTGCAGAGGCCCATAGTCTATGAAGCAAAAGCTAATCTTCTGAAATTCTTTGATGTGCTCCCTTGTTGCTGTTATTGTTCACTGCCTTTGAGATTCACATGGTGACCCTGTGAATGAAACATCTCCAGGACTCCCTATTCTCTAATGCTCTGTTCAGATCAGGTTCAGGCTTGCGATCTCCCTTATTGAGTCTAGCCATCTAACATGCAGTCTTCCTCTCTACTACCTTCTACCTTCCCTAACATTATGTTATTTTCTAATGAGTCATGTCTTCTCATGATGTGGCCAAAGTATGACCGCCTCAGTTTGTCATCTTGGCTTCCAGAGAGAGCTCAGGCTTAATCTGTTCAAGGACTCACCTATTTGTCTTTTTGGCTATCCACAGTGTCCTCAGCACTCTTCTCCAGTACCATGTCTCAAATGAGTTGATCTTTGTGTGCTTTCTACCCGGTCCAGCTCTCACATCCATACATGGTGATGGGGAATACAATGGCTTGGACAATTCTGACTTCAGTGGTCAGTTGTATATCTTTATACCTTAGGAGCTTGTCTAGTTCTGTCATGGCTGCTCTTCCCATTCCTCGTCTTCTGCAGCCTCCCTTCTGATCATCGTTTGCTCCATTAGCCACATATATTTCCAGTAACATCTCTAGTGCCTTTTGAGACTATATTGCCTTTATTTTGAATAATTGAATAACAAAAAGTGGTGGAGGTGAAACACGGGAACAGTTTGGGGAAGAGAGGAACTAAGGTTGGTGTGTGCATCCCAATTCATTAAGCAGGATCAAGCACCCAAAATACAGATATAACTCAGTTAACCAAGTGTTTCCACACATTACTTCTTTAACAGAAACTTTGGTACCAGAGTCAGAAGCCACATGAATTGGGATAGGTCCCTACACTGCTGACAAGAAGAGCAATAGCATGTTTCAGCAAAGTTTTTATTCAAAACAAACAATATGCATTTGTGAAATGAAACAACTAGGTTAGGTAAGCGTTGCATAAGGAGACAGAAACATGGAATCTTTTAGGGACCACCTAAAGGCATCTTCCAAAATGTATCCAGAAATGACTTGTTTCTTTCACCAGCCTCCACTTCTCATGATTTCAATTTTTGGTGGCCAGACTTATACATCTGTGCTTCTTTAACATGCTGCATGTGGCTGGTGGTGCAGGCATATTTGCTCTCCCCGTTTGCTTTCTGTGATGGTGTTCATGCATACGTAGTAAGAGATTCTGGTCACAGTTGCTGTTTACCTTGCTACACACAGCTACAGTAGTCAGCTAGAGCAGAATCCTGTTCTTTTTCAACTGACGTTTCATAGCATTGTTTGCCGCAGACTCACTCCTGGAACCTGCCATGGAAAGTCTTGTGTTTCTCTAGCCTCCCTTTGCCATCTTCCCAGTGCTGATGCTACTAAAAAAAAACTTCCAGCTAGAGAGCAAAAGGAAGAATATTAGTCTGGGCAAGCATAAAAAGACTTTGTAAAAAGGAGTTTCTTTGTCAAAGACTTTGTTAAGTGAGGTACACTTGCACAAAGCCAGCCCTTTACTGAGAGAACCATTCCAGAGGAATTTGCAATATGGTAAGCCAGGGGTACCTGGACTTTTAGATCCGGGGGCCGGTTCGCTGGCCCCCAGATCTTCGGGGGGGGCGGAGTCGTGCGCGCATGCACATGCACACTACTCCGGCGCCATTTCTTGTGCCAAAATGGCACCGGAGTCATGTGCATGTGCCCAGTGTCGCACGCATGTGCGCGCCGACAGACACCATTTTGGATTCCAAAATGGTGCTGGGAGTCATGTGCATGTGCACGACTCCGGACGCCATTTTGTGCATGCGCACGACTCCGGATGCCATTTTGGAATACAAAATGGCATTCGGTAGTGGCGGCAGCGGCAGCGGCAGCAGGAGGCCTCACAGGCCAGTAAGAAGGCCTCGACGGACCGGGTCTGGCCCACGTCCCGTAGTTGGGAGACCCCGTCTTAAGTGGAAGAACAGCAAAAAAAAGTCTCGTTGATTTATTAGCTGTATCTCTTGTTTCCATTAATTGATGGAAATGCAGACAAAATAAAAAGAATTGTTGTGAATAGGAAATTGCTTACCCGTTAAATAGAGTTAGATGGAGATTGTTATCATGTATACAAAATGCGGAGAAATCAGGGGCTAACATAGCAAATGAATTTGTATTGTGGATTCCAATTAAACGTCATTGTTCATTTACAGAGATTACTCATTGCCGTAATCAGAAAAGCAGGAGTAACAGCTGCAAAATGTGCCCCCCCCCCTTTCTAAAGAACTTCAGTTACTCTATCTACAGCCCATTTGCCATTAAAATTGCATTTGGAAGAGTGTGGCAAATGGTAGCAAAATTCACACTATTAGCAGGGAAACCTTTCTGAATCAATTAAGCAATTGCCTGTGTTAATATCTGGCTACAGGGGTGGGAATGCAGAAACTAATTTGCCATGCATCGCTTACACATTTTCAAGTAAATTATTTTCAAATTGACTCTGCACTTCCACCGTCCGTGACAGGTGTAGTTTAAAAGAAAAATTCTAATATATCACTGTCACGCACACCTACTGCAATTTAAGGCTTGGCTTGTTTTGAGCCTGATAAGGATAGTTTCGCTTCCTGATGATTGAGTATGGAAATTATTGTCTTTTTTTCTGACTAAATGTGATGCATTTTACAAAAGCACAGCCAAACAGTAAATATATGCAAATGTTACCTTTATAGCTCTTCTGAATGCAGGAGTAACATTTTGGTTTCTTTTTGCAAAGATTTTTTTGATTATATTCCCATAATAACTTTTGTCTTGCCTGCTTTGTTTAGTGTCTGGGCATATGATTCTGTTGTGGTTTAATTCCAGAGAGTGAGCTTGGAAGACTGTTTTCAGCAAAGCCAATAAAAAATTCTTCATGATCTGTGTGTGTTCTGGCATTTGAACGTTGCAACCTTTTAAATAAGGGCCTTTACAGACTGCCAGAAATAATGCAGCTTGAGGCCACTTTAACTGTCCTGGCTCGGTGCTAAGGAATCATGGGAATTGTAGTTTATTGTGGCACCAGAGCTCTCTGACAGAGAAGACTCAATGTCCCAGAAAAAATTACAATTCCCATGGTTCCCTAGCACTGAGCCAGGGCAGTTAAAGTAGCCTCAATTTGCACTATTTCTGGCAGTCTGTAAAGGCCCTCAGTTGGGAACTTTTTGATGGGTTTTCTCTGTGAGAAAAATTTACAATTCCCATGATTCCCTAGCACTGGGCCAGGACAGTTAAAGTGGCCTCAAGCTGCATTATTCTGGCAGTCTGTAAAGGCCCTTAGTTGGGCAGAGAGAGTGATTAAATCAGAATTATCAATGAGCAGAGCTTTTGGGGGGGCGATGATGATGGTGATGATGATGATGATGTGCCTTCAAGCCAAAAACGGCCATGAAAACCCACTGGGTGTCCTTGAGCAAGCCATACTCTCTCAGCCTCAGGGGAAGACAATGACAAGCCTCTGAACAAATCTTACCAAGAAAACCCTATGATAGGTTCACCTTAGGGTCACCATAAGTCAGAACAGACTTGAAGGAATTCAGCAATAATGTTGGACCTGCTGAAGTTTCCAAACAGTTTCCAAATACAGTGGTCCAAATGAGGGGTAATCAAAGCATATTTTCCAGGTCTGAGCAGCACTGTTAATAACAGGATTTTTGGGAGGTCCTTCATTGATAGGGTCACCATGAGTCAAAGTCAAAATGATTGCACAGAACAACAACAAAAAATAGAAGGGAATTTGCTGAGATCCTGTCTTAGCTCCAAGTTGAGGCTGGAATCCTGTTCAAGTTTCGCACATGTGTAAGTTTCCCTATGACGCTCTTGGACATTTTTATTTGATAGAAACCCAGGGTGGTGTAATGGTTTGAGCCCTGGAGACCAGGGTTTGAATCCCAGCTCAGCCATGTAAATCCACTGGGTGGCTCTGGGCAAGTCACACTCAGGCTCAGAGGATGGCAATGACAAGCAAAACTTGCCAAGAAAACCCCATGATAGGTTTGCTTATGGTCGCCATAAATCAGAAATGACTTGAACTCACACAACAATGACAACAAACAACATCAACATTCACTTCAAGAAGCGTTGCGCATGTGGTGCCATTGGATATGCAGATGTGGACAGATGCACATGTGCATACATGAACATGTCATTGTGCATTCAATTGTGCAATGTTGTTCAACACAAGAGTTGTGTAGCACAATCAATGTGCGATCCCATACGTGGAGATGTATGCTATACACCACCAGTGTAGGATCTTGGCCAAATCATGAGGGTGTAAACGAAAAATGAAAGTGGCAGTTTACCCCCTTTCATTCTTTTTCTGTCACTCTCTGACTCGAAGAAAAAGAAACACACAAATGAGTTCTTTTTAGCCATAATTCCTGGGCACTAAGCAAGCAACAAAACATTTGGAAGAAAGTTATAAATGATGGTTTTATATTCCCCCATAAAAGTTACTTTTATAACCCCATTTGCTCAAAATATGGGATAGAGGGAAAATCATTTCCCAAACATTGCATTTTGAGCCTGGTCCTCATTTTCTATGGCATCATAAATTTGGGTGTAAGACAGAAAAGTTGCTCTTTATTGATCAAGGAAGCATTTATTCTATTCTGAAGAAAAACAGCAGGCTCATACAAAGGTAGACGAAACCTTCATCAGTGATGCAAGGTTCTCTTGCCTGCAATGAGTGGCTAAATGGCAAAGCACAGCACTATTTTTACTCATGCACAAGTTCAGGATATGGCTGTTCCCCTTTTTTAGCTCCCATGGCTAATAGCCCTCACTAGACTTACATCAGGAATGTAAGAACCTTGCTTCGCACTTTGTCAGACTGTCTGTCCATCTAAACCAGTGGTCCCCATACTTTGGCCTTCCAGGTGTTTTGGACTTGAGCTCCCAGAATCCCTGACTCTTCACCAAACTGGTTGGAGCTTCTGGGAGTTAAAGCCCCAAACACCTGGAGGACCAAAGTTTGGGGACCACTGATCTTAAAGTGAGAAGGAGAAACAGATGGCCATCCACACATAGTTGGATTTCAACTGGCATTATCCCTCACTATTGATTGCCGGTTAGGAGTGATGGGATTTGCAGTCCAACAGCCAGAAAGCGATATATATATTGCATTTTTTTCTGGGACATTGAGCCTTCTCGTCAAGGAGCTCTGGTGCCGCAATAAACTACAGTTCCCATGATTCCTTAGCACTGAGCCAGGACAGTTAAAGTGGCCTCAAGCTGCATTATTTCTGACAGTTTGTAAAGCCTCTTTGTTGGATCCTTTTCCTTGGATTTCTCAATTGTGTTTCTAAACATTCAGTTGATGCAATGCTAGAGAGTTGGAGACTGAAGGAAACTTTCGTTGGAGGGAACTGTATTCTTATTGGGAAAGCAATGCTCTCATCCCTCTCCCTCGTAGCTACACCCTTGGGCAGAGATTTATTCCATCACCATTCTCTTTTAACTGCTCTCTTTCATATTGTCTTTAATGTTCGTTCAAATATCTGTTTAGTCCTGTTTTCAAAGGCAGCTTGGTAATTATTCAGAGCAGTTCATGTGTGCCTATGGACTCTGCAGTTCTTAATTGGATAAAAAGGGCCTATGTTGTGTAGCTTAAAAGTAACCTCCCCTTAAAAAAAGTTGCTTTTTAAAAAATAAAATCCATCGGTGCCAGTGAGAATTCCCTATATCCTGCAGCACTGAATTCTGTAAGTCAGTTATACCTTAGTGTGCTACTGGTCTGTGCTTTTGTGACCTCAATCAGATAACAAAAACATTGCCAAGGCTTTAAAGAAGCATATGTTAGAAGCCCTAAAAATGCACAAATGTACTCTGTATATTGGGAGGGGAGGTTTAAAGCTTGGCCCAGGTCCATATTTGGTCCCCAAATTTGATTTTGTGGCCCTTGAACCTTCCCTTCTTCCTCTGCTGCTTTTTATCTGGCAGAAAGGAAAGTGCATCACCTATTCTGGAAGCCTTCAGGAGAGGCAAGTAATCTTATAAATACAGGGTCCCCATCACTTTGTTTAATATTGATTAAAGAAAAATCTATTTTTCAAGTCAATAAAGAGACTTCTAGCTATTTCACTGTTTTCTGGCATTTTTGGCCGTCGTATGGCACCCAGAAAGCCAGTATGGTGTAGCGGTTTGAGTGTTGGACTTTGACTCTGGAGACCAGGGTTCAATTCCCCGCTTGGCCATGAAAGTCATTTGGGAAAGTCACACTCTCTCAGCCTCAGAGAGTGGCTACAGCAAACCGCCTCTGAAGAAATTTGCAGAGAAAACCCTGTGATAGGGTCACCATAAGTTGGAAACGACTTGAAGGCACACAAGACACACATACACAGCACCCCAAGGTTCCCATGGAGCCTAAAATTGTTCCCCACACTCTCCATAGTTGCTTGCCCTAGAAAAAGAAGAAGATATTTTAGTGCAAACAGCTAATTCATAGGCTGGTGCTAAACCAAGACATGAATTGTGATTGGCTTTTGAAAGAAAATATTGGAAAGAAAATATAAAAATATGATTTTAGGCTTTTTTGAATTATACTCTTTAAATCTGCATACATCCTACATTATACTCTCTCAATCTGCATGGTAATTGTTTTGAAACAATAACTACGACCAATAGATTGCCTGAGCCATCTCAATAAAGTCAGCTTAATCCTTTTGCAAGCTTGCAGAAGTAATTACCTTGCGCCTCGGCCGAAACAGCAACTTATGTGAGGCTCATCTTGTCGCTCAGGAGGCCAGGTGACCTTTTCCGCTCACAAGCCCCCATCTCGCAGAGGGCAACTAGCTCTATTGTTAGCCACCAGGCACCTTGGCGGCTTTAATCGACTGTTCATAACAGAAATGTGAATGTTTTGTCACCTGCCTTGGTCCACTCAGAGGGGGAAGAATGAAAGAACTTCTCTGGCTTTGAACTTGAATAGACCAAGGCTTCTGTGAAGACGATGCAAATGACTTTGAAATCTTACCTTTGAGAAGC
Organism: Phrynosoma platyrhinos; assembly: GCA_020142125.1. NCBI lineage: Eukaryota > Metazoa > Chordata > Lepidosauria > Squamata > Phrynosomatidae > Phrynosoma > Phrynosoma platyrhinos. The sequence continues at coordinate 11,141,130 of CM034706.1, forward strand.
AGTAGCTGTGTCTTTTCAAAGACTGACTGGTAGAATAGTTCCTATTTACATCAAGGTGGGCAGAGTGCACTTGGAGGCCACCTGCAGCCTCTGTGGTCCTCAGTTCTTCCAGACTTTCTGGACAACTCCTTTTCAGTCCCCAAAAAGGTTGAATTGTTTCTCCTGCATGTCTCCGGAAGCAGAAATTCGCCTGATAAATAGGTTTCTGCTCCCCTTCCAGCATGTTTTTTTTTTAACATCAGAAAATACTGATTTTTCAAAACAAGAAGGGAGCTTCTGATCACTCTTGGAGTTGTTTCAGCATTTTAAGCAGCCATGCACCACCCCAGAGAAAGAAATTTAGATGCCAGATTCACCATAGGCGACAGGCCAGAGAAGAAGAAGAACAGGACCACACCAGCTATGATCCTAGCATGCTCACTCTCACCATTTGGTCTGTAAGGCCATTTCATGCATACCAAATGCTTGGGGGTTGCTGTGTTGGGATCTGCTTTTAGCAAATCAAGAAATACAGTATTTGAAACATCCTATACAGCCCCAATACAAGGCTGGACTTCAAGCTCCCACCTGGGAACCCTATACAAAAACATAAACTTTACAGCCTTGAAGGGAAGTGGCACTTTAAAATGTAACCAAGGGTGGAGATGCAGTGGTTTAAGTGGTTAGGACACTGACTCTGTTGTTTGCAAGATCGGCAGGTTGGCAGTTCAAAGCCCAGGTGTTGCATGATGGGGTGAGCTCCTGTCACTAGTCCCAGCTTCTGACAACCTAGCAGTTCAAAAGCATGCAAATGCAAGTAGATAAATAGGTACTACTTCGGTGGGAAGGTAAACAGTATTCTGTGCAATCATGCTGGCCACAGGATCACAGAATAATCTCTGACAACGCTGGCTCTTCAGCTTAGTAACGGAGATGAGTACTGCCCCCTATGGTCGGATATAAGTCGACAACCTTGTCAGTGGGGAATACCTTTACCTTTACCTTTAAAGGTGGGGAGGGAGTCCTTCCCTAGAGAGGTTTGCAATCAAATTTGTGATTACAGGAAGAAGAGAAAGGAAAAAGAGAGGATAGAATGGGAACTTATCCAATTCCCAAAGCATGACTGTAGTTAAAGATTAAGTATGGGATGGGGAAGGAAGGATATTGATGTGGCAGAATTTTGTTTGCGTCAATTTTTAAATCAGAATTTACCAAATGCTCACAAAATTCAAAGGAGGGGAAGAGGGAATCCAAGTAATTTGCCATCAGTAAGAGTGGGTGAGAATTTTGTTTCAGTTTGGTTTTGACCACAATTTACTGAAATCTACAAAATTCAAGAGTACAAGAAAGATGCACTGACAGATTTCTCCATCTTTAGGGATGCAAGGTGGAAATTTGGATGTATCACCTGGGCAGATCATGTCTCTCTTTTTGACTACAGTCGCCCCTCCATTTTTGTAGACTTGGTGTCCACGTCCCTTGCCCATTTGCAGGCAGCAAATGGAAGGGGACAAAATGGGGAACACACCCATGGCGCATGCTGTCATTCAATGGGGCTTGAATATTTGCAATTTTCTGTTTTTGCAGGGGGGTCTGGAATGGATAAATTGTGATGCTGAATGTCCACATACATCGTGAAAATGGAGAGGCGACTGTAATCTTTAGCATTAGTGAAAATATTTGTTTTCTGCTTACCCTCTTCACTTTTTTGGTAATGAGTTCCTGTCTGATCTTGGAAGCTAAACAAGGTCAGCCCAGATTAGTACTTGGATGAAAGACCTCCAACACATTTGAGGTGCTGCAGGCTATATTTCAGAGGCAGGAATTGGCAAAACCACCTCTGAGTATTACTTATCTAAGAAAATCCTATAAAAATTAATGGGATCAGCTTAAGTCAATAGGCAACTCAAAGACAAACACACACACACACAGTTGTATTATCTAATGAGCTGCATACTGTTAAGATGTCATGCCTTTCATTGGTAGAGGAGAAGCATCCATATGAATGATAAAGAAAGAAACAGCAGGAACCTTGGAAACACACCAAAGAAGCAACAGACAGGGAAAACTCTGGCCTGTCAATAGATAATAGGAAAAGAAATTAAAATTAATACTTCTAGCTTGATATGATGTACTGTTGCATTGGCTCCCCAAGATCTTGGGCATTTTATACTTTCCAAAATGAATTCCTGCAAGTAGGTTCTCATAACAAGTAGGGAATCTTGTGTTTAATGTCAGGGTAGAAGAATGTCACCAGAACAGGCTGAAATATGACATTTTCTGCTTCTGCTGCCCCTCTAATCATATATTAAACTCAGAAACCCATGAGAGACCAAACATTATCACTCTGATCAATTTGATCCATGAGCCATGAAGTCCATGTGGACCTAAGGTATTTCTTTCCACAGATGAAGGAGTTGATAATTGTCCTTTCTGGCTGCATCCCATTACACCACATATTGGCTGGAACTCTGCAAGGCTCAGCATATGGAACTACACTACAGCTGGCCATTCACCACCCTCCAGACTTACCATAGGGCCACTGAAACCTTCTCCATACCACCACAACCCTTCTGTATTTATTGAGAGGCAGTGAGGGAGGTTTGAAGACGTGTCTGACTGTGTCCTCATAGCCAGGTATTAAATGATTACATCATCTGTTGAGGTCTGCCAGGGTCCTCCAGAGCTTTCAACAAGTGATGTAATAATTTGTCATCTGGCTACTGGGACATAGCCAGACACTCTTCTGAAACTGCCACTCCACAGGTACAGAATGGATGTGGAGGGATCTGTAATAGGTCTACAGGAAGTTGGGATGTGTGTATGGTGGGAAGAAGGAAATACCAACTTCTGTATTGACCATAAAAAGAGAAATACACAAGTATAAGTCCAGACTAACAGGATACCAGTTTCTTTGCAAGGTCTCCCAAGCAAGAGTAATTGGCTTTTCAAGGTAGCTTAAAGGGGCTTCTTATTAGAACATCCATATTGCATAGATTGAGTGGAAACCAGGAATCACACCCAGAGTGAGAGGCAAAGAAATGGAACCAGGAGGCAGATCAAAGCCAAACAAGAAAAAAAGTCAGAATCCTGTTGATATCCCTCACATGCATAGATTTCTTATACAGAAATGGACATTTTTGCCCAATGCTGAACATTCATGATTGTGGAATCCTACATGTGGGACATTGTACATAGGTGGGCGTTGTGCATACAGATGCATGTGTACATCC